>CM039429.1:5000-488052 GCA_022379115.2 Bauhinia variegata
AAACACCAAAACCTAAAACCCTAACAAACCCAAAACCCCAAACCCTAAACCCTGAACATAAAACCCTAAACCCTAAAACCTAAACCTAAACCCTAAAACCTAAACCCTACACCCTGAACCCAGAAACTCGAACCCCAAACACTGAACCCCGAACCCCAAAACCCTACAACCCAAAACACTGAACCCCAAACCCTAAACCCTGAACCTCGAGCCCTGAACCCTCAACTCTGTAACTTGAACCCTTAATCTAAAACCCTAAACCCCAAACCCTGTACCCAAAACCCTCAACCCTTAAACCTCCAAACCTTTAACCCCAAACCCCTAAACCTCATAACCTAGAAGCCCAAAACCTCCAAATCTTAAACCCCAAAACCTTAAACCCCAAACACCAAACCCTGAACCCCTAAACCTAAAACCCTAAAAGACCCAAAACCTTGAACCCTAAACCTGAACCCCTAAACCCTCAACCCTCAACCCCCAAACCCCAAACCCAAAATCCCTAGACCCTTAACCCTAAAACCCTAAATCCTAAACCCCAAATCCCAAACCCCTAACCCTGAACTCCAAATCCCAAACCCCCAACCCTAAACCCTGAACCCCTAGAACCCTAAACCCTTACCCTAACTCCTAACCCCTAACCCCTTCATCCTAAATCGTAAACCCTTAAACCATAACCCAAAACCTCAAACCCAAACCCCAAATGCCAAAACTCCAAACTCCATAACCCTAACCCCAAACCCTTAAACCCTAACCCAAAATCCTAACTCAAAATTCCTAAATCCCAAACCCAAACCCCAAATCCTAAACTCGAACCCTTAAACCCTAACCCAAAATCGTAAACCCAAACCCCTAAATTGTAAACCGTAACGTATAACCCCAAACCCAAAACCCTAAACCATAACCTCTAAACGCTAACCCCTAAACCCTAAACTTTAAAAATCCCTAAACACTAATTGCTAAACCTTAACACCTAAATGCCAAACCCTAAACACTAATCGTTAAACCCTAACCCCTAACTGCTAAACCTTAAACCTTTACCCGTAAACCCTAAATATAATTCAATAATGTAAACTATAATTGGACAAACTGACTCAGTATTCACCCTTTTCTCTTCCCTCCTAAAATTGATTCTCTTCCTCCTAAAATCCTATTGATAATCTGCATATGGTCTCATCATTATTATATTCTTGAAATACTATATTCTAGGATGGAAGCAATTTTAGGAGGGAAGAGAAAAGGGTGAAAGCTAATTCAATTTGTCCAATTATATTCTACTCATCAAATTATATTATGGAATAGTCCACATGTGAAAAAATTGATCCATATCAGTATTTATTTAATGGTGTTATGACGAAGAGACTACTTTATTACTATTTAAGAGGAACCATTTTGTAACCTACGGTCTTAAAAGTATTATTCTGTAATGACCCTTATCTAAGAAGAACCAAAATGGTATTTTAGTTATTATGGAATAGTCCACATATGAAAAAATAAATTCACATCAGCAATTATTTAACAATGTTATGACGGAGGGATTACTTTGTTACTATTTAAACTTAAAAGGGACCATTTTGTAACCGTCAATCTTAGAAGAATCATTTTGTAACGACCCCTATCTAAGAGAGACCAAAGTGGTATTTTAGAGTTTTAAAATCATAAGGTAGGGAATGGAGAGCCCGCTTCTTTATATGGGTTGCTTACTCTTCTTTCGGAAGCCTAGTGCTCAACATATGCCCCCCAACTCAACACCTGCGATGGCGCGAGGGGATTGGCGAATCATAGCGTGCGGATTACCAGCGGAACCCAAACGTGAGGGGATTGTCATTTATGCAAACAATTGAGTTTGATTTTGGAACAACAGATTTTCATGTGTGGCGGCAAATTTTGGAAAGGGCTCGTAGAAAAAACAAGCCAGTGTACATACGAAGGACAACGGCATTTTGTGCCACTATCTGTGCTGTTTGGAAGGCGAGAAACAGATTTAACCAGCAAACTGCTTCTGAACATGATACCGATTTATGACCTTAGGTTGATATGGAAACAAGCAATTAGGATCAGTAATAGAAGATTAAAGCTATAAGAAAAAGACTCAATATAGTCCAAGTCTGTGTCTTTTGGTTGTTTTGTTGTATACTTGATTTTTGAAAAATTGTCTTCACCTTTCTTCAAATAAATAAATAAAAACATTTTTGAGTGACTTCATATTATAAGACTAGTATTTAGCGCATTCATTACATCTTTGTTCTTATTAATCTCCCCTCAGAAAATGGATAATAGATTCAGTATGCCCTACACAAATGCAACACAATCAGTGGGATCACTATGCCCTACACAAATGCAACACAGTCAGTGGGTTATTGTCACAGGATAACAGGCTATTCATAATTGCAGCACATATACATGGCAATAGTTTTCATTCATGATTTCTTAGTCCACCTTGATTTCAGAAGAAGCTATACATAAATGTCGCGCATGCAATGTATACATACAAGTTAAATCTCCTCTTACTAATTCATAAACAGACATCCAGTAAATATGAACCGAATAACCAAAAGGTCTTCAAATAAGATTTTCCTTTTTTGTTAAACTTCTGAAGAAATTAAACACACAGATACGCAAAGCTATTATATAATCGACCTTTACTACCTGAGCCTCATCTTTTCTCCAACTTTTCGGTCTATGTTCTTCAGATTTTTTTTTCCCTTTTTCTTTTTTTTTTTTTTCCTGGGTTCTATTTGTTTCCCTGAGATCAGTCAGCTGTCATTGGTTGCGTCATGCAACACCTAAAGCGAGCCTTGCGAACGGTTGTCATGATCTCAGTCTCTGCATTTTCAAGCATTCCTACAATTTCAGCAAATGGTGGCCTGACATCAGGGTTTGGATCCCAGCATCTCGTCATGATTTCCCGGAGAACAGGCAAGCAGTCATTGGGTATGATGGGGCGAACATTTCTGTTGACAACTGCAAATGCTGCCTGTACTGCTGTCATGTTCTGAAATGGAAGCATTCCCGTGATGAGTTCCCAAAGAACAATACCAAAGCTATATACATCCACTTTTTGTGTGTAAGGCCTATGCTGGATCATCTCCCTGCAAAGCAGATAAGAGAGCAATCCATTAACAATCAATTAAAATATTTATGTTATTTGATTAAAAATATCGAAGTAGCAACCAAATATGCATATTACCACTATGAACAAGCAGGTTAAGATCAATCATTGATATATGACAACCGTCAACAGGATTTCATTAATAGCAGAAAACACGCCGAGACTGCTGAGATAAGATTAAATAACTATCTCAGCGATGGAGAATGTAGATATTTATCCCAATAATGGATTCTCCATTGATAGCTTTAAGTCTCCATAAAATATGGAGCACTAGTGTCAACCACTTGCCTTCATGTAATTTATAAGGAAAGTTTCCTCTTTCTTACAGCACATTAATATTCTACTTGGGCATTCCTCATCACAACATCCAATTAAATTAAAAAATAATCCCAAACTCAAACAAAATGGAAGAAAAATGACGGTTACCACAATCTGAATAAAACACTCAATATGCAGACACAATAGTTTAAGGTATATCTCATTGTAAGGTTTGCATATTTGATACTACAAATCCACTAAAAAGTCCTTACACCTTAAGTGTTGGCACATGTCTCATCTATTAGCAATAGAACATAGTCTTGATATAACTGAGAAATAAAAACTATAGTTTAACAATAGTATAACCAACTGCCATCATGCATTATCTGTATAGTTGCAATAACTAAAGCTATCAAGTATTCCTTCTATAGTTCCAATCGTGGAAGCCAAAGGAAATACTTGCTAAAGCCAATTGCTAAATTCAAGTAGCCTCTCGAAACATCCATTATAATTAGCCATGCCACAATTTATCAGCACAAAATTGAGCCACAAGTCCTTTTGAATAGCACCAAATCTAGTTCCCTAGATACTTATTGAACAAACAAAAAAATCTATTTCTGGCACCAAGTATTATAATCAAATGCATGTATCGTAAAGAAACATAAGCATCTTCCCAACATTCTAAAAGAAAAAAAAAAGAAAACATGATGTTTTAGTACTTTATGGTCACAAATAACTCTAGAAGCCTTTCTCCATTTAAACCATCCAACTTGTATCATATATGTGACATCATCGTCAATTTCTCCATCACTTTGTAAAATTGAACCCAAATACTTGAACTTAGAAACTTGTGGTATAACATGTTCTCCAATTTTTATTTCCAAATCATTCTCAACTTGCGTCTCACTAAAATTGCAATGCATATATTCTATCTTACTCCTACTCAAGCGAAAACCTTTTGACTCCAATGTTTGCCTCCAAAGCTCCAGTTTATAATTAACACCTTCCTTTGATTCCTCAACCAAACGAATAACATGCATTTAGGGATAATCTCTTGTAAGTCCCTGATAAGAACTTCTAAGACTAAATTAAACAAGGGCTTAAGGCTAAGCCTTGGTGTAGCCCTATTCTTATAGGAAAGTACTTTGTCTTGCCTTCAGACATTCTCACACTTGTAGATACCTCTTCATACATGTCTTGTATAGCTCAAATATATGCCACACGAACACCTTTCCTCTAGTCTACCCATTCTCTGTATTTCTATGTTTTCAGATAAAAAACTAATTATTGAAACTAGCAAGGAGGATTAACATTTCGAACATAAAGAAATAAACATTCCTCTCCAACCAAATGCACCAGATAGATGTGTAAACCACAAACTAGTATGAAATGTAACCCTCCTTATTTCTAAAACCTGTAACATCAATCAACAAGATCAGACTTTATCACACAATGAAGCAAATACAAGACAGGAGAATCAGGATTCCTCTAAAGAGATACAAAACAGCAAGGAGCGAAAATAACAACAAAAAGGAAAATGCATCAACTCAGATATTTTCTCCACTTTATCAACACATATGAATTATTGTTCTCCTTGAAGAACTTGTGAGTTAAAACCCACAAGAAAAAAGAAAATCAAGTCTATCCCACAAAAGATGGAGGCAAAGGGATTTCTTAACTGCATATGCCAGCCTTATGCTATAGCCAGATATACCATGCACACCAGCCAAAAAGGGTGCAATTCCACACTACCGTACACCCCCTCCCCTTTTCTTCCCCTAAAACCCCAAAAGCAAATAGAGAAAGAAGCACTCTACAATAAAGAAAACCACAACAAAGCTGAATAAATTAGCAAGTTTAGCATCCAAAATCACAAATAGATAGTTGTACAAACTCCTCACTTATATCCATTGTACATAGAAGGGAAGGGAAAGAGCACCACGCACAAAGTGAATAAGCCAACACTACCGAGGAACACACTGTGGTAAAGTAGCATGACCACAACTGCTAACAGGTTAAAACAGCAAAAAGGAAGATCACTTTTATCACCCAAACAAGGGCAAATTAAAAGGAAACAAGATGGCTTGAAAGATTTTGAAATTACATATTTTGATGACTGATAGTAAGGGGGGCCCAGAATGAAGATTCTGGCTCAAGAGGTTTTATTGAATGGAAACTGAGAAAATTACACATAAAAGTATGGCTGTGCTATCACTCAGTTCCAGCCCAAAGGCTATACCTCTTAAGAGGTAAACCCTCTGCCCAAGCACTTAGAATAATTCTCCCCTCCCCTCTTCATCAAGCATACCAGCCTATATACACACCGCTCAAACAAAGTACCTAACTGCTACCCCACTAACTCCACTAGCCACTCACACACATAACACCACATTAACTGCCCCACTAACACACAATAGTAACAGCTATCCCATAATAAGTCACAGCCACAAGGAATAAGTAATTGTCATTTCCTACTAATTCCTAACTCCGGGCCCACTAACTCTAACAACAACCATCACTTCCAGATCTGACAAACTGATTCAATTCTCCCAGGCAAAAACCCCACCTTATAAAAAAAAAAAAAAAAAACAAAACAAAACAAAACAAAAAAATCTTCTTTATTTAACATCATCCCTTCTACCTTTTTTCTAACTTGCCAAAACATGCCAATTTTCAGATATCAAACATAAAAAGTGCCTGGGTACAGAGTCACTTTTGACATCCAAAACCAAAAACATAAAAATAAACCCCAAGTCCTAGTAAGGTTTCTTGGTATCATACCTATTTTGACTTTTCCAGCTTCTGATTGACATGAATTAGAAATTTTTTATTTGAAAAAAATGCATGACCTATGATAAATGAGCAACGGATTTTAGACATTGCTTATGGAAATAGCTTCAATTCCTTAAGAAAAGAAAAGCAGAACACCCATTAAAGACTATTGGCCCAAAACTTTCCCATGGTTCACCCAAGTAGAGGATAGTTATAGGGGGAAAAAAAAGATTCTGCAATTCTCATAAAAGTCCATTATGTGATTGATCTACACAAATAAATCAACTCACCAGAGGAACTCATGAAATGTGTGATTTTCTCAAAGCACAAGACAAAAAGTAACAAGAAGCCATAATGTAAAAGAGATGAGAAAAATATTAAAAGGAACTTCATTGGAATAAACTTTTTGAAACTAGTTTTCTCGTCAAAATTCCCTTCTTACTTAACAATAAAGCCCAAGCTACATTCTTAAAGCATAACACCAATAAATTTTCCTAACATGTTAGCCCTAATGTAGTGCAATCATTCCTCTGGTCCACCCCTTGAGTCATAGAAATGGTGAGAAAATAGAAATTTTTCTCTGACTTCTCACCAAAAATATATATAAGATGGTTTGAGAATTGTGATTGAAACAAATTCATACTACAAGTATATTATAACTGCTAAAATAGAAGAAATGAAACAATAAGAAAGTAGAATCAAGTGGGGGCACTATAGAAGATCCAAAACAGGAACTAAGATTGTATAGTGAAAATAATTTTTTATTGGAAGAAGAATTCGTTGAAGGAGGAAAGCGATCCTCATAAAACAAAAAGTCAAAATATCAGCTCAGAAGAGGTCTCTAATTGCTCTGTGAATCCATTAAACCCCTGCAAAAGAGCATGCACTCCTTTTATCTAGAAGAATATCTAATATGGATGGAAATGATCTAACCCAAATAGAACCGATAGTAAAATAAAAATTCAAGGATACCTGTTGCTGTGGTTGTGCCATTCCAATAAAGGATCTCAAACAACCACCGTGAAAAGAGAAAAAGGTGCTAACTCAACAAAACTAAGAAGAAAGAAAAAAGTTTAAGCACAACTGCCTGTTAGCAGCATTTAAAGGTTTACAATCTTCTCTTCTTTAAAACCTTTACCTTTAAACAACTCATGAAATTTTTGTGGAGTTAGAACTGTAGAATCATAAACAAGTTTAGAAATTAAAACTAATATAAAAAGAAAAAGAACACCAAATAATCTTACGGGGCCATCCAACGGTATGTTCCAGTCTCAGGTGTCATTCCTTCAGTCTGTACCTCAATCCGAGCAACTCCGAAGTCAGCGATCTTTATAGATTTGTCACCAAAAATCAAAAGATTGTCAGATTTTAAGTCCCTATGGATCAACCCAAGGCCATGAACATATGCCATCCCTCGTGCAACATCCAAAGCTTGTTTGACAGCCAATTTGAGGGGAACTGATCGGTTGTGGCGTCTCATTAAAAACTGTCGTACTGAACCACCTTTAGCATATTCAGTTACAATGCACCAGACCATTGGCTTGCGGCATGCACCAATAAAACGAACTATGTTAGGATGCTTTAGCGTAGCCAGCATCATGACCTCTTGCTGAAATTGTTGTTCCATTATCTGAGCCTTCACTGTGTCATTTTCAGGCCTCTCCAGGATTTTGATAGCAACATCTTCACCATTGTAAGTACCTCTATAGAGTTTCCCAAAAGCCCCCTGTGCAAAAGGCTCACCCATACTGAGCTTGTTCAAATCAATGGTCCACTCATCAAAATTTTCAAGCCCCAAAGTTGGGGAAGTGCTATCCATTAGAGCTTGAGCCAAAGCATCATCACTCAGAGCATGTGTGACACTTCTTCGACGATTGACACTCTGTGCAACAGAGTAGTTATCATTGGGACGCCTTCGCAGTCCTTGGTGGTTCAAAATACGAGTATGGGAATCATTGGACCCAACACTGCTATTGTCAATAGACATTGCAACAGATCCTCCGCCATTGCTTATTTGCAAACTCCCAATGCTGTCAATTGACATGTTGGTACCCTCTTCAAGCTTATGGTAAAAACCTTGAGAGAAATCATAGTAGTTATTATGCTGCTTGTTGAGGTCTATTATTCCAGGGAACTTCGCACCACCTTCTAACATTTTTCACAGTGAAGAGCACAGCCTTCAAGTCTTGTTATTTCTTCAGCATCAGAAATGTGAACCAAACGACCTGAACAAAACCCTAAAAACCAAAATTTTCCAAGTAAGTCTTCAGCATCAATATTTATGTAACCCCATGTTTGCATTTTGCCTTGTGATAAAAATCACAGAGAAGAAAACGCAAAAATTTTCAGTGCTTCCCAATACAGCTTCACGATAAAATGATAAAAAGGAGAAAAGATACACACGAGCCAGTTAACGTCGTCAAAGATAAAACATTGACTACATCTGATCTAAAAAAAAGCTTTCATTTATCAAACCGGTAGAGGTTATTCCATATTACCAATTCACTGAAAATAATAATAATAATAATAATAATAACAAAATATAAATGACCGATTATAGTAAAAGGGAAACAGAGTATAGGAAGCACCGATAGCTAATAATGGCCATGGTATGCATGCTATACAGATACGCGTTTAGATAGTAGCTGGAAAAACGTCTACAGGTTTTATTCACTTTTTTAATTCTGAAAATTTCATAACCTACTGGAGACGATAACACATGGACACACAGACAGAGCAACACCAGGAAAGAAAAAAGACAGCGACAAAACAAAATAGTCAGTCAAACCTGAAATCAAATATGTGAAGAATTCAATCTGCTTTTGTGGGACTGACAGTTGAGAACAATCTTGCTAAGCTGATGAAATCCTTCAGTTGTAATGCAAGAAACAACTAGCTCGGGTTGGTAATTTCCAGGAAAAAAAAAAATTGAGAAATTTAGTTTGATGGAAAAGGGGATCGTTCGCCCAAGGCAAGGCCGGTATTGAAGGGGTTGACGCTGCTGTCGACAAAGCCGATAACAAGGCCTTTCCCCTGCGTTGTATCGCCCCCTTGTTGCCTTTGCGTTTGGTATACGACGTCGCTTTCTTCTTTTGGTCAATGCTACCGCGGGTTTGTAAGAATTGGTCCGTGGCCCAATATATAGTAACAGCCCCGCCATTTCTTTTGGCACCCCCATGGCCTTTAATGAAATTTGTATACCTAAAATGACCCTATGTGCAATGCAAACATACATGATGGCCGAATTAGTTGAAGAGACGCGTCCCACAGCACAATGTTTCAAATGAAAGATTAAGATTTATCAGCACAAATTCAGTAAAGAAGCCAAACACCATTCGAAATCCGTAGTTGCAGAACCAAATCCATGTACACCATCTCCTACTCGGCCTTCCCCATTCCTGACCTACCCCACCGGAGACTCCACATATCACACAGCCACCACCGGGTAAAAATTGCACTCAGCAACGCCTCATCATTTCTCTAACATTGTAGCAACTCGAGACAACCAATTACAAGTTCCTGATTTTTTTTCTTTTCTTTTTTGTTCATTTTATGTTGAATGTAGATAAAAATTACTGTTTGTTTAGGTAGTTGTGGTGAGATTTTCTTGTTAGGTTCAGTGGTGAGAAAAGCGCCGCATGATATAGCATCCTTTTAATGGGAAGAACGCTTCAACCTAATTTTAAAAAAAAAAAAAAAATTACTTTTGTGTATTTCTTGTTAGGTTCAGTGGTGAGAAAAGCGCCGCATGATATAGCATCCTTTTAATGGGAAGAACGCTTCAACCTAATTTAAAAAAAATTACTTTTGTATATTCTTCTAGTCTTACATTTTATTTTCCCTTTGTTTAGGTTATTTTTTTGTATAAAGTTCTCTAGGTTATTTTTATTTACTCTAAGTGTATCACTTTCTCGATGTTGATTATTTTTCAAGCAAAAGTGCGTTCTGGGGTGGTGGGACATGTTCGCTGCCTAATTGGTAAGAAGGCGACAACTAGAAGGGAAGCCATTGCTTCCGGCGAAAAAATGGCCTCTGCTGGTAGACGGGCTGTTGTTGGCCTAAGGTAAAATTTTCTTCTTTTATTGTCTGGTAGATTTTCTTTGTAGAGGCTTAATTTGTGCACTTACTTCTTTTTGCAGAGAAGGGAAGGTTAGATTTTCTCCATGAACTTCAAGTAGAAAAGGGTGATCTTGCTTCAATACATGAATTAAATCTGGGCAACACATGAACTTGTCTACCAAGGTTTTTACTTGCACTCTTATTACTTACTCACAGTTATACATATCTGTATGTATGTATGTATGTATGTATGTATGTATTATAGATTTAATATGATAGTTTTGATGCTCAGCAATTGAGGAAAAGCTTTCTGCTAAGATTTAATGATGTTTATGTAATATATATATATATATATGACAAAGACTAATGTAATATGATAGTTTTGTTGCTCAGCAATTGAGGAATATGCATTTCTTTCTAAGCACTTGCCATTTGACGAAAGTTTTTATATGTAAAATTTAGTTGTCTTGCATTTAAGCTCTTGGATGAATATCTTATCAAGGCTAGAGGTTGTATGAGAATGAAGAACTTTGTGGTCGTCATGTATAGCTAATAAGGGGCTCTTATGTTCTGTCATGTATTCCACAGGTAATGCTCTGGCATTTTATATCCAATCCCTACAACGCCAAGTAGAGGTATGGATCTTTTCTGTTTTCTTATCTGGGCTAATTACTTGTTTTAAAATTAATTTATGCTTCAAAGTTGAATTTGAGTCTTATAATATTACAGGATGCCATGCATCTTGTCTATGCAGAAGATACATGATTATGATGTAACTTGAACTTAAATCTGATGGCAAATGCTATTTTTTAATTCAGATAAAAAAATGTGATATACTGAGAAAATAATATGACTGGTATATGAAGAAAATTTTTGCCAGAGGTTGATGAAAATATACTGAATCTTACTGCTGCATTACGTCTGCCTAAGTGGAAAGCTTTGCTGTCCTTTATTTTTTATTGGTAGTGATGGAACTCTGGCAATACAAAAGTTATTCATTGAATAACCTTGGTAGTAGTAGAACTCTACTTAATTTTGATAGGAAAATTTATTGGTATGTTTCTGCATTTTTATTCAATGAATAACCTCGGTAGTGATAAAACTCTACTTAATATTGTGGAACAGTCTATAAGCAAATGGCAAAGACAGCATTAAACTATTAGTCTAGCAAAAAGATTTTAGTTTGTATAACTTCCTGTTCAAACATAAAACCAAAGTTGTGTTTATGAATGAGAAAGCCAAATGCTAATTTTATTCTCCTCATTTTGTCCATTTGCATTTACAGCATGAGACGTGCTATACTGAGGCTGCTGTAATTCAGGATATCCCTATTTCCATTCATATAAGGTAATGTAAGAAGGAAGAGACTTTAAATCTCATGCTTGGTCGGTTTGAGTAAAAGGTTTTCTTGTCTTATTTTTAATACTAGCTAGATTAGTCATTTGATGTAGAGCATTCTGATGTAAACATGTTTTAGTTATCAGTTGCCAATTTTATGTTGAGGGCCAAAACCCCTTTCACATCAATTCTACGGGGACAAGTACTAACGTACTTCCCTAATCTATTTCTAGGGTAAAATCTTAAAAATGACATCAGAATCTTTTCTAAGTTCGTAGTAAATATTTCAACTCTTAGCTGATGTATATTTTGTTGTAACAGTTGGAAAAGATTCTAGCAAAGCAAAGATGAGTTGGGAGTTGAAGTTGTGGATGTACCGTCACTCTATATCATGGAGTCTAGAAAGCAAGGTATTGGTTTCTATCTTTAACATTATATATATATATATATATATATATATATAAATCATTCCTTTTTAGAAGATTTATATTCATTTTTTTTTTCTTTCTAATCTTCCAATATATATTATTTATACAAGTGGTGAGTAATCCTTTTGATTTTGTTATGACAGAAGTTGTTTAGCGTTAAAGGGCAAAGATTTGCCTCATATATTTGCAGCACTTTTACCCCTCAGGTAACCTTGCTTTGTTTTTGTATTAGTTTTAGTTGATCGGCTAATCTATTTTATGCTCAGACGTATGATATGCTGATTTGCCATGTTTGTTTGATGGTTTTTTTTCAGATCTATTATGGTGCATTCTTATTTATCAGAATTTAAATAGACTACATCATGAATGTTTCTGCTTATAATCATGTATTATAATAAATGAGTCAATAAACCCATGCTGTTTCTTAAGTTCTGTGCTACCTCTATATTTGATTCAAGGCTATAGTTAAAATGCTATATAGATGTTTCAACAAATATTGGCTCTTTATCCTTTGGTTTGTGTAGGTTTGGATTGCTACAGAAAGTGGAAGCTTGGAAGTGACATATACTCACAATGAAGAACATGCATGTATGACTAAAATTGTTTTTTCTTATCTATTATCAATCTGATTGTATCGTGGATTTGTGGCAGAGATCATGACAGACATTTCTCTATTATCTATCTTTCATGTAGTTTTATGCCTTGCTGAATTCATGGACACATGGTTTCTTAAAAGGGCTACAATGTATTTAGTTTCCCACAACTTTTGATTTATTGTATATTTCACTTGCTAGAATCATGGGATTGCTGCAAATTTAGAAATGACCTTGACAAGTTCACCTGCTCTTTCTAAGTTTTCTAAAGGTTATAGAAATGACCCTGAAATGTTCACTTGCTCCTTCAAAATTTCACTTGGATGCAAATGGGTTTTTTAAAAGTTCAGAACTATAAAGTGTCTATGACTAAGCATGTTAGTTCTAAAGCAACTTTGATGTGACCTTGAAATGTTCCCTTGTTTCTCATTTTTAAACTTGGAATTGTTTGTAGTGGACAAACATATGCATGTCATGTTTCTTTTTTTTCCATATGCGTGGGTACTGTCAAGTTATAGATGGTACTGTCATGTTTCTTCCACTGAATATGTCACCTTTCTCTTGTAATTGGTTTTGGATTGTGTCCTATCCACTTTGGTTGTGATTTTATTTTTAACGAAAATAATAACTATCCTGTTCTTTAAGGTTGTCAAGGCAATCTCAACATCAGTGTCCTGTAATGTCATGTTCATACTTGCTATTAATTGACTTCAATGCACTGTTTGAGTAGAATTAAAATGAAAGCTCTCTTATTCTGGGTCATTAGATTGGGGATAGTGGAATCCAGTTGGATAGGATGAATGAGAAGTTACTGCAAGGACCAACTGATAGAAAAGTCGATTTTGGGAGGAAAGAATGGGGTTACGATGGCTATAGTAATTTGAATTCTCTTCTTTTAAGTAACTAACTTCCAGTTGGCTTATATATATTCTTATTTTATATGCAGAAAGCAACTCAAGAGTTGGTTTCCAACTTCGCAAGTGATCCATTTAGACCACTTATGACACTTCTTGAATATAGAGGCCTTTTGACTGAAAGGTATACCTTTTGGCTTCTATGCAATGCTATTCAATCGGAGTAGTTAAGCTTAAGTCTATTTTTTATTTTCTTTTTGTGTTCCTTTTGCTTTATGAGGTAAGGATGAGAGAAGAAATTAGTCATGAAGCAAAGTATTAGTATCTTGCAAGCCTCGGCTTTGCTTTGGGTGCATTCTCTGTTAGTTGTGGTGGCGGTTGTTTTAGTTCATATGGGAGTTTCTGTTGTGAACAACTTTTTTATTTTTCTGTTGTTGTTAATAGTGACCTTTGTTTATTTATTTATCTAAATAAAATATTTTCTGCACATAGTTTAGTGGTTTAGAAAATTAGACATAGGTAGAGCCTTAAAGAGTGGGAATCTTGTGTTTTACAAGTGGTAAGTTCTTTGGTGGTTTAGAAAATTAGACAAGGGTATAACTCGTGTGGTTTAGTTTAGAGTGCAGGAAAGTATTAGAATCAATCCATTTTGCTGAAACACGCGACTTCAACATTACTGTTTAAGCATTTTATCACTTTCACCTTTAGTGTATTTCTTTTTCTGTGAGATTGCCTTAGTGGGATTGCCCTTGTATTAATTTCATGCGAGTTACACTGCTTTGTATTTTTACTTAAACGGAGATAGTTCAGAAAATAATATTTTGGTGTTTCTGTTCTGTTCTACATCTGTTATTTTTGTTCTACATGTCCATTGCAGTGTTGGGGGGATGATTACTTATGTTGCTGTTGCTGTTGCCGTTGCTGTTCAGAAAATGTTTTGCTGAAACAATGTTTTTTTTGGATGAACCTGCTTTAGTATGATGTAACTATTTAACCATTTGGATCATGATATTAACGTTTTGGCTACTTCTGACAGTTGAGTTGATGTATTATGACCATTTGAAACTACTTCATATATGCTTCAATGTTATCCATGCTTGCATTAAAAATGACACTTCCTAACAGGAAGGATGACTTGCAGAGCCATGCTTGATGTTGCTTTAGTTATGCTTAAATGCATTTAAATAAAGGTATGAAAATATATTTTATTGATCCCAGGATTGTGGATTGCCTGTCATCCATGCTTGCAAAAAACGATCACTTGCAGAGTTATCCATTACCTTTTGAGAAACGTCCCCAATGCAAACTCCAAATTAACACTTAACCAACTTCCCACCCACTCAACTCCCCATAACCCCGTGCATCGAACGGGTTTATGGCTAGTTTCTTATATGTTAACACTTTCAAATATATCATTAGTACCAGAGCCATGTTAGGGGCATGGACCCTCACGACAAAACAATCAAACATTGCTAGTGATGCTTTCGGCTACTGGACTCTCGCCATCTAGGGTGCGGCACTCCACCGCTTCGCCTAGCAGCACGACGCTTGTATTGCTCTCCCACAACCCCATTTTCACGGTTTAGGCTGCTCCCATTTCGCTCGCCGCTACTACGGGAATCGCTTAAGACCCAACTGGAAATGGATGGAAACAAAAGGAAGGGCAAAATTTTGACTTATAAAGATATTGCAGTAGACCAACAAGTTCAGTTAGCATCCTTCCATCTGGAAGGAATTTGCCCTACAATGGCCCCGATGTTAACGAAATTTCATGGACCACAAACATGGGATGAGTTCTCCAAAGCTGTCCTTCACTTTACTCCAAATGATTATGAAGACCAGTAAGAAGTTTTCAAGCTGGCCGTTCTAGGTTTAATGTTACGTCAAGGAAAAAAACATAATGGCAGACACCAAAATTCAACATTTGGAACTCCAATTTCTTCAAACAACAGTTTCTCCGAGTAAAGACACAAGTTCACTGAATAAATTTCAAATTAGTAAAATGAACCCAGACGCTCAATAAATCCCACCACATGCACGACAACGCAGTTTAAAGACATGTTCATAAATACTAAAGTTGATTGCATAATTGCAGTTTAAAGTCCCGAGATAATGGAAAGTATCTATTACCTTTCTGATATGTACTAGAAATACTAGTACTTATCAGATATACAACAGACTTTATATAGTGGAAACAAAAGCTGCCTCTTTCTATCTATCTTTAAGTTCCCGCTCAAATTGGAGCAACATTTCACGAACAGGCTGCAAAAATAACTTCAAATTCTCGCTAATCTGTATCTTATCTTGAGCCAAGAGATCCCTAGCTTCACTCAGTCTCACTTCCATCTACAGAAAATAACAACAGTAAGACGGAATCCTTGCTTCTAATCCCATAAGAATAACTACCAAGCAAATCACAAGTCGGCAAGTGTAACAAGCAGAGATACTTGTTTCCACATGCATCCAAGGATAATTTGAAAAAACTCTAACTTAACAGTAATGGACAATAAGATATAAAATAAATGTAAAACATATCATATGACATTTCATTTAATTGAGACTTATTTTACAGCGAACAGGGTGGCTTGCATCCATGAGAGGCAGTGCCAACTCCCCCTTCTATTTTTCTCCTTTTCTTATTAATAATTCCTCCCTGCCCGTTCTGATATGTATTAATTAAAAGGATTTGTTGTGAATGAATCGAAACTGGGAGTATCTAACAAAATGGTGCAATTCCAGTTGACACTCGTCAATTCTGAAGTCAAAGGAGACTAGAATTTGGTTTTCACCAATGAATCATGCTGTTGTCCAGCAATATGGAAAAATTTCACGTGTTGAAGTCAATTTTAGTAGTTCCGATGGCATCCCAACAACCATAAATGGCATAATTCTCACTCAAATACAATGGCTTTGTACATCGGGTACTGCACTAAAGCTTGTCACAGAAATGTTTTGTACATTAGAAATTGCAGAAATAAAGAAACTAATAATTAGGAAAGGATTTTAAGATCTTCAAGTATTCCATTATCTTTTTATATGGATAATTTTACAGGTTTTGGAAGGAGTAAGGAGAGTTCTAAGGCATTGTGATAGAACCCTTGGTCCTAACGTCATGGAATAAGGCCTCAACTACACGATAGGTCAAGAAGGCCCAAGGAATGGATATTCTATAATAAGAAAAAAAAAAAAAAGGTTCTTGATGTTGTGGCCCTTGTGGGGATCTGAGCTTGCAGGATTGTACTGCCTAGTGAGTCTGAATCTTGGGGGGGGTGCATATAGGTAGTGGTAATCAGTACGTCAGAGGTAGTCAGTCTTCTTCCCTATGAGCTTAGTGCTCTGGTAGGAGCTCTTGCTCTGGTTGTTTTCCATTTTCTTCTTGTAAGAGATTTGGCTCCTGTTTTTCCCTTCATAATACTATACTGTTCGTTGAATCATTTGGCATGGGTTCTATCACATTGTGCTACCTATCCTGTTCCTTGGTGTATTTGGCTGGAAAGAAATGCTCATATTTTCAAGGGGTTTGTTTTGGATTTGAAACGCTTTCTCCTAAAGGGTATTTTATCCTCTTTTCATATTGTACTCTTTCTTGCTTAATATAATTATTCTTTTAGCAACATAAATACGACTGCTGTGTCATAACCCCCAATCCCCCACCATACAAAAATAAAAAATAAAAAAGCTTACTTTCTCCATTGTAAATATTATTTCAAGGATGATTCCTTTGAGAGTTTCTTGCCTATTGAATCCTATAACCAGCTCAAAGCATCCACAACTGAGGTAACAAAGGGACAGTAGATCTGATTAACTCCTCATACTAAGACTTATGCTTACCATTTACAATGACAACATTAAAGAAAGAATATAAAATGACAAGGAAAGTGAGTGTCAAGAAACAACAAAGCATACACTTCCTTGGCACTTAAAATCAAGAACGAAAACCCTTCCTGTCAAGAACCCTTCATGTCATCAACCACCTCATTAATCATGGGGACAACATTTAAGGTCTACCAACCTTCAACAAAAAGCACTTAAAATCATGGGGACAGTAGATCTCAAAAGTCAATCAACGTGATAGAACTTTTGAGCTAACAATAGAAACCAGCCAAATGGATCTCTAATAAAATGATGAACCAGCAAAACTTAGTGTAATAATACCTGGACCTCTTTCCATTATTTCCATGTCTCAAAAGCATTCAAATTCAAATGAACATTGAAAAGTACCTGCAAGTCATCCAGCTCACCAAATGAGAATTCTGGAATATCTATATGGCCCATGACCAACTTCTTCTCTTCTCGTATAATCCATTCCCCTGCTTCCATTTGCAAATTGGCATGGTTTATGGAAAGAGAATAATTGGAGTCCTTTTTTAACAAGTTGAAAGCAACTTACCTTTCACTTTTAATGTCAACTCATATGTGTAACCAACACGCTTCTTGTTTCGAACTATTACCATGAATGCCTAGAGGTTAAGATAAGGGTGCATCAGAAATGAAGATAAATTTACTGAAATATTTTTTTCTCTTTCCTTTTGAAACGCATCATGCAAACAGGAGGTAAAAAATATGCACACCACCACAAGATGGGAACTTATAGTTTCAAATAGAAGTTTAGTTTACAATTAGTAAAATATGCACACCTCCACAAGATAGGAACTTATACTTTCAAATAGAAGTTTAGTTTAAAATTAGTCTACCTACAACCTCAGTAAGTAAAAACCTAGATTTCTAAACCAAAAAAAAAAAAAGGAAGGAAAGACTTTGAAGAAAGGACTTTTCAAGGTCTGTAAAGAAAATCCTTCATTCTGAACCTGTTGAATCATATTTAACAATATAAGCTTTGGAAGGAGAGACCGTTTTCTTTAATGATTACTGAAAATTTGCTCAATAACATTAAACATTGTGACAAAAAAGAAAAACATAATGTAATAGAACAATTATGAAATAGCCTAAACATTGTGAGTATGATCTGTACAATGAAATACAAATGCCAAACTAAACTTTATAAGATCTCTTATTCCATCTGACAGGATGTTTACCAATATTTTACACTGCCAATAAGATAGATGGACCTCAAAGATGCATCACTTCATTTAGTCATGTATGCTTCAATGCACCGCTAAAACTTATTATTTATACTACACGTTTGCTATAGCTGAACAAAACATGGAGTTAGACAAGTGTAAGATTCCTCTATCAAAGAAACGCAACCCAACCAGGGCTTTGAAAAGACATGGAGAGAGAAAAAAAAAATTGATTTTCTGAAGTACACCAAAACCTTTCATCATCTTCATCATTAATGTTGCAAATAATGAAAAGTGATGAACCGCAACAAACACATGCTTCTAATCACTGGATTACAAAATGCAGTTTGCAAAAATTAAACCAATGCATCCAATGCACGACATAACCTGTAATTAAATCATAAAGAGACTTACATCGCCAATGCATTTTGTTATATCTTCTATTTCTGCTCTGCCAAATGAAAACTGTAAAGGGCCTAGAGACAAAAGCAACTCCTGCAAAACAATAACAATAACACTACTACTCAAGCAAAAAGAAAAAAACAAGGAAAAAAAAAAAAGCACAGATGTACTAGCGGTAACCATGGACCATGGTTTCAAAAGTATGAATTAAGAACAAGACAATAAAGCAATCCATGATAAGATATGTGGAATCAAGAGTTAACAAAAAAGTGTGGTAACTTCATGGCCTTAGCTGTATAATGCACAACAATAAGGAGGCTTGTAAAATAGTTGTCTGGAATTGAGTTATTCCACTTCCACACACAAACAGGTAAGGAGGAGGAATAAAATGAGGAAAAACTGACAAAGATAATATAGACATGTAAAAACACAAACCTTAATTCTTTGAGTTGCCCAATTGTTAAGACTCTTCTCCTCCCACGTCCCAGCCTGTATTAATTTCAAAACAATCAGTTGGTTTCTTCTTCTTTGTTTAAAAGCTAGTCACTAAATTGAAAAAGACTGATCAATACAAGAAAATCCGACAGCCAATCATGGTCTACACTCTTTACAAAAAAAAAAAAAAATAACCTCTGTAAAAGATAGAAAAAAAAATGCATAAGTGGTGGTCATCTTCCTATTGCGAAAATTTGGGGAGATTTAAAAAAATAATATTTCAAGTTCAAAATAAAGCATTTTGGAAAAGGAGGGGGCAATAATTCATACTTCTGAGTTCTTCCCAAAGGAATGCCGCTTGCTAAAAGAACATAACAGGCCAACTAGAATTGAGGGCAAACTGATGCAAAGTCATATACATTATAGGAGTCTTCACTTTCTTCCATCTAGTAAAACTAAATAATCTAAACTTGTAAATAAAGTAACTATATAATCTGCCCATATTCATCTTTCCATATTCCTTCATCCAAGCATTGGAAGTTGGAACAATACTATCAGCCATCGTAAGTTTTGCTCTTTTCTGCGTCCATCAATCTAAGACCAGTTGGAAAAGGTTATTTCAAATATTTGAAAAGTTATAAGGAACAGGACTGAAATGCTTGTCCGACACTGTTGGTGATTACTACCTAGAATAATTGTTTAGGTAAACCATACGCATCACAACCAACAACCATCAGCTAATGAACTTAAGAGTAAAAACGCATTCCCTATAAAATTATAACATTGGAGGACGTCCAGACGAATTTCATCCACGCTTACTGGTTAAGTGCCTGCAAATAGTGTAACTAAGAATCTGCCACCAATTTAAGCTTTCAATGATTTTAAAACCAAAAACAACGAATCTATCAGAATTGGAAGCCGAGATGGTTTCTTCATTGCAGCCAAGGAAGGGCAAGAAAGAAGCTTATACACGGCGCAGTAATGTTATGAGTACCGTGTTGGGACCTTGAGCTAGAATAAGATGGATATGGATCATTTAGCTATTGATTAAAATAATATTATGCACTGTAATTCGATTGTCAAAGAAAATTGAAACCATCAATTTTCTTTTTCTGAGACCTTGGACAATAATTGCAAAGAGATAAGTAAAAAAAAAAAAAAAGGTGAATAAGCCCATACCCGATTCCAAACTGAACCAAGTGTGGCAGGCTGAGATTGACGAGAGAGAACATCTTCAGGGGTTAGCTTGCAGGGAACTGGCAAAGGCGCTGCATCTTCCTTTATTTCCCTAACCCAATAAGTGTACGATGCTCCCTGCTGCTGTTCTTTCACTGACGACACTGCTCCTTCATACTCCATTATATATCTCTCCTTAATCTATTCTCTGTATTCCTCCAAATAAATCAGGCAAATTGCTCTCTCCTTTGTAAGCGCCAACCCAAACCAAAAACGTGTAATGAAACTGAACAACAAAGAATCGAAATAAGCAGTAAGACAGAAGATGTTCAAAGAATCGGACCAAAGACAACGGTAGAATGCAATTTCTGATTTATTTGGGCTGCCCTTCGAGAAGTTTCCATGAGATTGGGGGAGGGAGACGGCACGTACACTAATACTCCAGTGGTGGGTAACCGGGTTTGGGCCCCAGCAGGCTAGACTCGGGTGACTCGTGCTTTTAATTTCTATGCTGCAGCTGGTACATTATTTTATCTCGTATCTGTATGACAGTCATGTGATTTTCTTTTTTTTACGAGACAAGATCAAAAAAAAAAATTATAACTAAATAATATTTACAATATCATTCATGTTTTTGCAATCAACAGTGTGATAAGAACTTACTACCGTGACGTAAGATAGAGCTACTAAAACGGGTTAGCCAACCCTACAAGTTTAATATAGTCAAGCTGAAAAAGCTTGTATTTTTTTGAGATTAAAAAATTAATTTCGAACCGAACCCTACATAGGTAATAGGCTTATTCAGACCTTACACATATTGTTTTTTCAACAAAATTAAATAAAATTCAAAGTAGCAAATAAAAGTAAGACTTATAATTTATATGTAGCATTAAACAAAAACTTCCCACACATAAATATAATGCATATTTAGAGTCCAAATAAATTTTGAAGTCCTGACAATTGATTGGCAACGTTGAAATTTTCTTATTAATAAATGGCAAGAATTTTTTTATATGTTCTTGCAAAAGTTTGGAAAAATAAAATTTTACTAGGTCTCACAAACTAAAATAATAATGATTTCGAGATTTCCTTTATTAGAATGTTATGATGGTCTATTATACTACAATAATATTTTTAAAAAAAATAAATGTTTATTTTAATTTTTTATATTTTAATTCACACTTTAAACTTTAATTAATTTTAATTTTTATATTTTAAATTTATTAATTTAATTTCTCATTTCAAAATATTTATTAATTTTATTTTTTAAATTTATTAATAATAAATTTACTGATTATTTATAAATTTAACATTAATTTAAATTATTAAAAATATTTAAAAAATAAAATTAATATAAATTTTGAAATACACAAAATTTTATATATAAAGAATATATGTATTTATTTTTTTCCTACCTTACCATTAAAGGGATTGTATGAATGACATTAGTAATAATATATATTAATATTTGAAATTAACAAAAAAACTAAAAACAGTCTAAACCCGTCAGGCCTTATTGGGTAGCCCACAAAAAGCCTAGTCGGACTAGACTAACGAGTGACATGGAAAGCATACGTGAGAATTCAAGCCTGACACTTCTATTACAGCAAGATTCTCAGACATTTAACCAGGTTTTCCTTTTCAATTTATACAGCCATGAAAGATGACCCAGTTTAGTGAAATGACATAGGTTTTAGAGTTTATTGCGTTTCTTCTTATTTACCAATACGCCATGTCAAATGTTTTTTTATTGACAACATCATTCATTTATGGTTAAATTATCATATATCGTGCCAACAAAATTAATTAATGAGTCGTAATAGACGGATAATTTGATTTGAATCACTTTTATTTTCTCGAAGTTTTAATTGAAAAACTTAATAAATTAAGAGGCTTTTGTCAAGTTTAATTTATTAGGGGTATGAGTTTTCTCATAATTATAATTATGGATACATATAATCTATGATATAGTTACGTGGAGCTAAGAATTCTAATTATGAATCTACCAAAATCTATAATAAAAGGCAATTATTTATTACGAATTTTAAAAATTTGTAATCATAAATCATTATTTTTATTTGTCATTTATAACTATTGATTTTAAGAAAAAGAGGGTGTGTGAAATTTTTTTTAGAGAAGGTTAATTTAGAGATTTTAAATTTTTAGACTGTAAGAAAAAATATTTAAGGTATTCGAAAAGAATCCCTCATATTATTTTGGTTTCATTTTAAGTTGGAAATTTCTCTAATTCTTGAAAAATGATTTGAATACCCTCTGAAAATTAATTCCATGTTATTTGATAAAAAAAATTTTACATTTTAGTCCTTCTCAGATATTTTAATTGTTGCAAATTAATCCTTTTAATTTGTAAATTCTTTTTAATCTATTCAATTGAGATAAAATGAAAATTAAATTCAACAAGTAAATCTAAATTTGTCGGCTCAAGAATCCACCTTCACCCTTCTCTCTTTGTCAATTTCTTGATTTCTCTCTCTGTCAATTTAAAAGGAACGTCTTGGCTTAATCCATAATCATCCTCAATGTCAATGGTAAAAAGAGCAGACACATGGGTACGTGAATTCCTAACTTCTATATACAATCTATGATACTCCTATCCATGATGAATATCTTTATAGAGTTTTACGAATCTAAATACATGTAGATCAGATAAATAGAAGATAATAGGGGTGGGCAAAATCTAAACTAATCCGTTTAAACCGTTCGAACCAATCCAAGCTGTATAGAAATCGATTTGATCTAATTGACTAATGGTTTGGATTGGATTACAAAATTATCAATCTAATTACAATAGTTCGGTTTTTGTATTTGGATGTTTAAAATTATATATATATTATATTATTTAAATATAACTAAATTTTATTATATATTTATGAAATAGTTTATTATAAATATAAATTTATATTAATAAATATAAAAACTAGTAAAAAATAAACATTTAACTCATGCTTTCCCTTTTTGAAATCAAAATCCCTAACTTGCTTTCCCTTTCTCTTCCTCGTTATCGTTGTTGGTCGCTGCTCATCGCTGGTCACTGGTCGCTAGTCCCTTTTATATTTTAATTATTAACTAATTTATTGTATTGATTTTGATGTTTAAATTAGATATATCATCTACTATCACTCAAGAAGTAAAAACTTAAAACTAATTAATGAAGTTTGGAAGAAAAAAAGGAAGAAAATGAATATAAATGGTATGTTATGTTTATTTATTACTTAAATAAAAATTGTAATTTGTTTAAATTTTTTATGATGACTTTGATTTTGTACTTGTGTATATATGTGTATTTTTTTTTCGTAATATTATTTACAAGACGATTAAACTGATTGAACCAAACCGCATTTGAGGGTTTGGTTTGGTTTGGATTTTTTAAAAAATTTTGAGAAATCCGAACAAAACTTAAGCAAAAATTATTTTGCGTTTTGAGTTAAATTTTTTTAAAATCCGAACCAAACCGTCCGATGCCCACCCCTAAAAGATAAATACATCAAAACAATAAACATACTCATAAGGCTTTAGTAGCTCGATCTCTGTCTGGCTTGGTGTGCCGGAAGGGTAGTCCTCCACCGGTTAACGTGGATGTTTTAAACTTGGATCGTTAATGAATTGTCTTATCATATATATATATATATATATATATATATATATATATATATATATATATATATATATATTTAAAAAAATCTAATGTGATGTATCAAATATAAATCCTTTAAATATTAATGCATTTCCTTTTAAAAAAAAAAAAGAAAAAAAAAAAGAGTGAAAAAGACAAATTTACAATTATAAATTATACATTGATCCTTGCATAGAAAAGATGACTCGATATATTATATGATACGAGCAGAAGCTACCATCTTTACTCGTGAAACAAAACCTAACTGTCCTTCATCTCCATAGCCAATAATTTTCCATACCTTTGACCAAAAAACTATATCAAGTGACCCAAGAAAGAGCAACTACATATAAGGTCATAGATTTTTCAGACATAAAGGGAATTGTCGATCGTCAACATGATTGCATCCCAAAATCATGGGAAGAGTAGACACTAGATCTTATTGGTATCTTTACTCAAAGCATCAAGAAGATTATTGTTCTTTCTTTTATCTTTGTCCAAGTGACTGGCTCATTCTCGTATGGCTGCTTTTGGTAGTTCGATCTGTCTGGCTTGGCATGCTGAATGGGTAGTCCTCCACTAGATCTAATTTAAACTTGGATCTTTAATAAATTGCCAAGTCATATATTAAAAAAATCCTAATGTGGTGTACCAAATATAAATTCATAATCATAATAATGTTTTCGAAGTTTTACTTTAACTATATCTTTCTTGCCACCGTCAAAAGGGAAGAATAAATCAGGAAGATATATATATATATATATATATATATATATATATATATATAGGCAAATAAATATTTATGTGAACCAGGTATTGATAGCAGTAAAAGAATAGCTAATAATGCTAGTGAAATTTTCTGTTTTGTATCATATTTAGGATTAATAAATGATTATATGTTCCTAGTTTGAAATTTTCCAATAGCAATTATATTTTTTATGTGTTTTACCAACTTTTTTATGACTGCATATATATTAAATACATATTTTGGAAGTATTACACAATATATTTATTTTAAAAATAACAATAGTGTTATATGTGATACGTAACGTATCCAATGTGTGTATCATATTAATGCACCATCAAGGCATAATTTATATGACAATGAGAATTTGAAGTGTGATACAAAAATAGAAATGGATAAAAACACAACTAAACATAACTGAAAAGAAATAGAAAGAAGCATGGAGGGCAAAACCTCAGCCTAAATTTAAGGAGACACAAAACTGACATAATAAAATGAATATCAACCATCGCGTGATGCAAAGTGCGTAATTATGTCCTAGTTAGTGTTTAATGAAAGAATGGGTAGACCATCATGGCATGGAAAGAAGCAAACGGTTTAGGAATATGGTTTTGGGATGGGAAGACCCTTGACGATTCCACAAAGGAGCTGATCGTCATGCATGTTATATTCATCCCTGAGAGATCGCTCTGGGGACTCAACACTAATGTAGAGCTGTTGGCCCAAGTATCGGTTCTCAGCTATCTCTGACCTCAAATTCCACATTCCAGCATTATCGAAAGTCAACATAATTGCAGCCCAAGATTTGGGAAATACTTGAATGGTATGTCTGCTCACAGTATCAAGAAGGTTATAGTTCTTCCTCTTTTCTGGGGTCCAAGTTCCTGGCTCGATGCTGTTTATGGGAATTTGAAAAACAATAGATTTAACTAATAGTATTAGACAAAATAATAATAATAATAATAAAGAAACAAATTAAAAATTGTGGGAAGGAATATTGAATTAATTGATTTAGTACTTACGCGACGGGGAAGAAGGAGTAACCATCTAAGTTATAAGATTGGATGCTCTTCTCGTGATTTTCAAAGATGATCTCAACGAAGGTACGAAAGGTCACCTTAACAACATTAGGTGCAAGGGTGAGCTTGTCCAGTGCATCTGGAGGATTATCACCGATGATATCGTACTTGAAAACCTTGTCGGCTAATCCAAAGTACTCAGCCAGCTTTAGAGGAGTTTCACCGTCTATGTGCGAGACACCATTAAGGCCATAGCGAAGCTTTCCATCAACTTTGCCAGCTGAGTTCACCAGTTTGATCGTGCGGGTAATGTTAATCTGACCATATTTGTAAGAACCTTGAGGGTTAGGCCTTGCAGCACTAGCAGTAAGGTTCCAACGGAAGGAACGGAACTGGTTGAGAGACCATGCCCAACCAACAGGAGCTTCTGGGATCTCAGATGAAGCAGGACCCTTGCCGTTTGTGTAACGAACGATTCCCTTGCCGGTAAGAACTGTCTTAGTGAAACGAGTTGATGCAATCATGTAGTAGTCCTTTGCATCCTTGTCGGCGGTGACCAGCACGCTATAACACTGTCCAATGTGTACATCAAGTGAGTCGTAAGTGTTTTGCACAGTGTGGGATCCCTCCATCTCCACAAGCTTCATGGGATGGCCTTGAATCCTTAAGTTAAGGGAGTTTTTGAGTCCAACATTGCAGATTCTGTACTTGTATGTCTTGCCAGGCTTCATGGTGAAGAGTGGCTCGTCCGTGCCATCGCCCTTGGCGTTCTTGCCGTTAATGAGGACACCTTCAGGCCTTCCAAGAGAGCGACCACTGTCCAAGAACTGCTTGAGGATGGTGTGGCTCTTGGTGTACCAGTCACCAATAAGAACGGTGTAGTCATCCTCAGGATCTGCATAAGGTACAGGGATCAACAGACGACTGTTAACACGGAGCCCACCGAAAGCACCAGCTGCCTTGTGCATGGCTGTGGTAGGATAGTAGAAATAGGTTCCTATTTGATCCTTGGGTTGGAAGTGGTATGTGTAATTTTGGCCAGGTGGGATGGGGCACCCAGTTCCCAGTGTGCCATCTTGCCAACAGTTCTTCCTGTGCTGCATTCCAAGCCATGTCAACATGAAGGGCTCGTCAAGGTTGTTGAAGACGTTGATGACAATGTTGTTGTTGCCGGTTGAGTTGATGTTAGGTCCGGGAAACTCGCCATTAATGAGAATACCTTGTTGGGGAACTCCCAAGGGAGAGATGGTGCCATACGTAATCTTCCATGTAAAGAACAAGTAAGGGTCTTCACCCCGGACCAAACACAATGTCTCAGCCCAGAGGCACAGCAGTAGTAAAAACATTACATTATCCATCTCTCAACAGTTTCTCGACTTTCTGTCTCTTTCTCTAGTTGTCTCTCTTTCTCTAATAAGTATTTATTCCTTTAAAGCACCTCTTTGTAGTGAAACTAGTTCCTCTTCTTGTAATCTTTAGATTAAAAGAAGATTCTTGCTCTTCTTGCCTTTCCCATCTTGTGGACGCTGCCTTTTATACAATGCCTCATTCTTTCTCAACCATTAAAACTCCCCCAAATATCTGTCTTAGTTCCGATGTCTTGCGCTCCTCAAATTCCGTGCCTCCTCTCATCATTTTTCACCTCCATTGCCAAATCGGTTCACCTTACCAATAATAAGAATGTTGCCAATGCTATATCTTTGTTGACAGCACATGCAAAGAAGACTCCTGCCTATTTTTATTTATATATATCCGTCGCATACCAAGTCAACATGAAAGAATTCTCACTAAAATAACTAACAATGTACATTTAGCGGCCAAAGAGAGAAAGAAAAACAATAATTATCATGAACCTTAGTAATTGGAAAATTTTAAATAATCTATTAGTACAAATTTTTTTAAGCAAAACTTCTAAATTTGGCTTTAAATTCTTTTAGAAGAATTCTATAATTATAGTCTGACTAGGAATTTTTACACTTCTATACATATTATAAAGCAAAAATCATGGTTGAAAAGTTTTGACATGTGTCTTATCAAGAGAGCATTTGAAAATTTTTTTTTTTTTGGACTCTTGACAAAAGTTTATCTTTTTAGTAATTTACTTATAATTTTAATTTATGAATTTTATCTGAAATTTAATTATTTCTATTTCATTCAGCCTAAATTCTTTAAACATACTCTAGTTCCCTAATGTTTAATGATACATAACTAGATATCTTCAAAGCAATGACAATATTCGAAGGTGATATATCATTTTCCAAGACACTTTAAAGATTTTTAAAAGCTTCTTTTTAACTTTTAAAATTGAGAGGTCATGGTTAGCCATTCAATAAAAGAAGACACATCAAATTTATGCCCTCTCTCTGCTCTTATTCAAGAAATCTCCATTCTCTAAAAAGACACCTCTATCAGTTATACGTGTATTTCTAAATAGTACAATTTTCAATATTTTAGACATTTTAATAATAAAAACACAAATGCTTTGCAATTATAAGCATGGTATTAATAGTAATATGTTAGTATGCGTGCATACATAGTACAGGAATACATTAAATTCATTGTTATAAGCACACTCCAGATACTTAAAATTTTCAAATATAAAGTATGTGTGCCTCTTTCTAGATACAAAATATTGGTAAAAATCATAAGCATGATCACGTGTTTGACTAATCATTTTAGATAAAAATCTCATTTTTCAATATGCATCCTCTCTTGGAAAATTGTTTAATCTATTTCCCTACTCTTCGCTATGCAATATCACCATTCATCTTTTCTAATAGACACACTATAAAATTGGAGGCAAGTAATCAAACTCAAAACAAAAATAGAAGCCTACGAGATTGTGGTGCTGGGTATGCATGGGAGTTAGGATATCCCTATATGAGGACTTTAGAAGATTAATGGAGGAGATTATGGGAATCTCACGGTGATAGAAATTCACATGCTTCTATTTGCAGGTGAAAATGGAAGCATGTTATGATCTTTACATCTAGGTCCAAGGTTTTCATTTTTAAGTATTAAACTTTCAACATGAAAGGAGGCTTTGTACCAGTAATGGAGCCAACAATTATGACACAAGTAGGTGTTCAGAGAGTTCTTTAAGTTCTAAAGCAGCAGGTGTGAGACAATGAAGTGACTCGGTTAATTATCTCAACACTGTGATCGAATCATTATGTGTAGCATTTTATTTCTCTATAGTAGCTAGTGGGTAAAAAGACAGCAACATTGCAGGACAAAACATCAAGTAGCAAGATAGAATTTCAAGAACTCTCAACCAATTGTTGTACACTTTTAAGTGTTGTAAAGTGAAGTTACATTGCAGCTCACTCTTCCAAGTAATTACTATAGGGAGAGAGAAGGAGTTATTGTATAACAATTTTTTATATTGTTAGGGATAAGTTCGAAAGAAAATTTTCCATTACAATGATAAAAGTTTGCCAAGTTTAAATAGCGTCAACTATTTGTCAACTCAAGAATTCAATATCTTTCGCCATCTTTCCTAATTACACAGATCTGTTAGTGGTATAAATTAAGACATTTAATTTTTAAGTGCAGAAAAAAAAAAAAAAAAAGAAGGTTGGAGAAGCCTCTACGTGAATGTGTCTCTACCAAAGATAATACATGGTGCAACATTTACATGCCATCGTGAGTTTGACCCAGTGCCAAACGAATATGCTTTCCACTTAAAAGTAAGAGAAATGGCAAAGTACTACACCTTTCATGGCAAATAATTACTAAAAGGTTTGGACTCCTTCTTAGCATCGTATAACATTTCACAATCTATTATTGTTGTTAGTTACAATAATTATATACATCCGTCTCTAGAAATTCTTGACATTATAAAAAATATTTTGTGACATTATTAAAACAAATTAAACTTTTTGAGGCATGTTTGGTTAGTAATTTTAGTGTATTTTTATTTGGAATTTTATTTTATATTTAATATACTCAAGAACAAGCAAAACACTACATTTCTGGGAGTTATAATTATGACGAAATTGAAAACTCAAAGAGTCTTAAAATACTTGATTTTCTAACCGTTTTAAGGCATTGTTCTATTTCCCGCATTTTTTTTTTTTTACTTCAATCTTTCAGTTTCGCTAGCTAAATAGTATTTTATATTATGATACTTCAAAAAACTTTGGCATCCCTTGGCCAATTTTCTTGGTTTCGATCTTGGTTTTGAAGAGACTGGTAGTTTAAACAATTTTCTTATCATAAGCAACTTTATATATATATATATATATATATATATATATATATATATGTATATATATATATATATGTATATATATATATATATGTATATATATATATATATGTATATATATATATATGTATATATATATATATATACATATATATATATATATACATATATATGTATATATACATATATATATATATGTATATATACATATATATATATATATGTATATATACATATATGTACATATATGTACATATATGTATATGTACATATATGTACATATATGTATATGTACATATATATATATATGTATATATACATATATGTACATATATGTACATATATGTATATGTACATATATGTACATATATGTATATGTACATATATGTACATATATGTATATATATATATATATATATATATATCAAACAACAAAGTTCAAATCTTAACAAACTCTCTATAAAAAATTTCTTAACTAAACAACAATGCTCATAACCCATATATTATTTCTAAAATACTTTGATAACACTATGAGTGATTACTGCATATATACCTTATAAGAATTTGACAAGGTGTTCATGAAACAAAATATTATAATTATACGTACCTTAAATTATGGATGAGCTAATCATCGGTAACAGTTATGTTAATTTTGTCAAGGATATATATGATAATCTATATAAATAAACAACTTTAAAAGTTAATCCGCAAGATGAAGAAAATGAAGCTGATAATTATATTTTTCTTTTCTCTCTTTGGCCGCTAAATGTACATTGTTAGTTATTTTACTGAGAATTCTTTCATGTTGACTTGGTATGGGACGGATATATATAAATAAAAATAGGTCGGAGTCTTCTTTGGTTGTGCTGTCAACAAAGATATGGCATTGGGAATATTCTTATTATTAGCATTGTGAATCTTTGGCAATGTAGGTTGCAAAAGGATGAGAGGAGCCACGGAATCCATGGAGCGCAAGACATGGGAACTAAGACAGATATTTGGGGGAGTTTTAATGGTTGAGAAAGAACGAGGCATTGTATAAAAGGCAGCGTCCACAAGATGGGAAAAGCAAGAAGAACAAGAATCTTCTTCCAATCTAAAGATTATAGGGAGAGGAACTAGTTTCACTACAAAGAGGTGCTTTACAGGAATAAATACTTAGTAGAGAAAGATAGACAGCTAGAGAAAGAGACAGAAAGACGAGAAACTGTTGAGAGATGGATAAGGTAATGCTTTTACTACTGCTATGCCTCTGGGCTGAGACATTGTGTTTGGTCCGGGGTGAGGACCCTTACTTGTTCTTTACATGGAAGATTACGTATGGCACCATCTCTCCCTTGGGAGTTCCCCAACAAGGTATTCTCATTAATGGCGAGTTTCCCGGACCTAACATTAACTCAACCGGCAACAACAACATTGTCATCAATGTCTTCAACAACCTTGACGAGCCCTTCATGTTGACTTGGCTTGGAATGCAGCACAGGAAGAACTGTTGGCAAGATGGCACACTGGGAACTGGGTGCCCCATCCCACCTGGCCAAAACTACACATACCACTTCCAACCCAAGGATCAAATAGGAACCTATTTCTACTATCCTACCACAGCCATGCACAAGGCAGCTGGTGCTTTCGGTGGGCTCCGTGTTAATAGTCGTCTGTTGATCCCTGTACCTTATGCAGATCCTGAGGATGACTACACCGTTCTTATTGGTGACTGGTACACCAAGAGCCACACCATCCTCAAGAAGTTCTTGGACAGTGGTCGCTCTCTTGGAAGGCCTGAAGGTGTTCTCATCAACGGCAAGAACGCCAAGGGCGATGGCACGGACGAGCCACTCTTCACCATGAAGCCTGGCAAGACCTACAAGTACAGAATTTGCAATGTTGGACTCAAAAACTCCCTTAACTTAAGGATTCAAGGCCATCCCATGAAGCTTGTGGAGATGGAGGGATCCCACACTGTGCAAAACACTTACGACTCACTTGATGTACACATTGGACAGTGTTATAGCGTGCTGGTCACCGCCGACAAGGATGCAAAGGACTACTACATGATTGCATCAACTCGTTTCACTAAGACAGTTCTTACCGGCAAGGGAATCGTTCGCTACACAAACGGCAAGGGTCCTGCTTCATCTGAGATCCCAGAAGCTCCTGTTGGTTGGGCATGGTCTCTCAACCAGTTCCGTTCCTTCCGTTGGAACCTTACTGCTAGTGCTGCAAGGCCTAACCCTCAAGGTTCTTACAAATATGGTCAGATTAACATTACCCGCACTATCAAACTGGTGAACTCAGCTAGCAAAGTTGATGGAAAGCTTCGCTATGGCCTTAATGGTGTCTCCCACATAGACGGTGAAACTCCTCTAAAGCTGGCTGAGTACTTTGGATTAGCCGACAAGGTTTTCAAGTACGATATCATCGGTGATAATCCTCCAGATGCACTGGACAAGCTCACCCTTGCACCTAATGTTGTTAAGGTGACCTTCCGTACCTTCGTTGAGATCATCTTTGAAAATCACGAGAAGAGCATCCAATCTTATAACTTGGATGGTTACTCCTTCTTCCCCGTCGCGTAAGTACTAAATCAATTAATTCAATATTCCTTCCCACAATTTTTAATTTGTTTCTTTATTATTATTATTATTATTATTATTATTATTATTATTATTTTGTCTAATACTATTAGTTAAATCTATTGTTTTTCAAATTCCCATAAACAGCATCGAGCCAGGAACTTGGACCCCAGAAAAGAGGAAGAACTATAACCTTCTTGATACTGTGAGCAGACATACCATTCAAGTCTTTCCCAAATCTTGGGCTGCAATTATGTTGACTTTCGATAATGCTGGAATGTGGAATTTGAGGTCAGAGATAGCTGAGAACCGATACTTGGGCCAACAGCTCTACATTAGTGTTGAGTCCCCAGAGCGATCTCTCAGGGATGAATATAACATGCGTGACGATCAGCTCCTTTGTGGAATCGTCAAGGGTCTTCCCATCCCAAAACCATATTCCTAAACCGTTTGCTTCTTTCCATGCCATGATGGTCTACCCATTCTTTCATTAAACACTAACTAGGACATAATTACGCACTTTGCATCACGCGATGGTTGATATTCATTTTATTATGTCAGTTCTGTGTCTCCTTAAATTTAGGCTGAGGTTTTGCCCTCCATGCTTCTTTCTATTTCTTTTCAGTTATGTTTAGTTGTGTTTTTATCCATTTCTTTTTTTGAATCACACTTCAAATTCTCATTGTCATATAAATTATGCCTTGATGGTGCATTAATATGATACACACATTGGATACGTTACGTATCACATACAACAATAATGTTATTTCTAAAATAAATAACTTGTATAATACCTCCAAAATATGTATTTAATATTTTTTTTTTTTGTAGTCCGCCAGTAATATGTCTAATAGTAAGAATCCAATTGCTTGGGCCATTGTTTGCTTAGACAAGCAACATGGAGTGTTGGATTAGAAAGAGGCCTTATCTTCGAACAAAGCCTGGATTTTTTGAATTACATGAACCTACTTTTATGTCTTCTTGGGTAAGATGGATGAGAGCTTACGTGCTAAAATCGAAGACTGTGTGGACTGTTCTCTCGAAACCATCTGATTCAACTTGGTGGAAGGAAGTGATTCGTGTTCGAGATGAAATTGTATTGAAAGTACCAAATGGGAATGTTTTTCATATAGTTGCCTTGAATGAGACAGGCATTATTTCTAGTTTATACAAGATTTTCTTGGTTTCACCCTCTAAATTGCCTTGGAATAATATGGTGTGGTCTAATTGTCATATTCCTATGGCTTCTTTTATTGCATGGGTGAATTTTCATGGTACGCTTGCTACCATAGACAAGTTGTTCGGATTTGGCTTCATTCAAGACCAAAGTTGTTCTTTTTGTGGCTTTGAGACAGAGTCCAAGGAGCACTTGTTTTTTGAATGCCAATTTTCTACCCAAGTCTTGCATAGTGTTACGAATTGAGTAGATTTTGATTTAGGTTCTAACCATTTTCTCTTTTGGCAGCACACTTTTTTGTGTAACTAGACAGCAACACAGGTTAATTTTTAAGCTCTAAGCTATGGCTTTTTTTTTTATGTAATTAGTTCCATTTGGTATGCTAGGAACAGATTGATTTTTGACAAAGTTGTTCTATATAGTAAGGATTGTATTGAATAGGTTATTCAAGACTTAAAAATTAGATGAAGCTACTTAAGCTTTTGTTAAAATAGAAGGAATAGGCTAATCATAGAAAGATTTAATCTTTTGAACTAACTATCGGGGGTATGCCCCTTGGAGGTTGTATTCTATTGTTATGTTAATTCAAGTTTCCCTTCTTCCAAAAAACTATATTCTTCTTCTTCTTCTTCTTCTTTTTTTTTTTTTTTTTTTTTTTTTATGTTCTAGTTTTTTACTCTAGGACTACGATATAGCAAAAACATGAAGTGTTGAATGCTTATATAAATTAATTCAATTTTAATATATTTAATTGAGTTCTATTTTTTTGTTCTTTAACTTTTTATTAGTCTAGCTAATTAATAAGGAAATTTGTGAGTTTTATGAACTAATAAGGGATTAAATAACTTAAAACATGAGAAATAGTTCCATAAAAGAGTTTAAGATAAGACTATTCTAAAATCCTATGCAACTATAACAATGGAATTTATAAACTTTAATACAATTTAGATTACTACAATTCACATAAAAATGCGATTGAATTAATAGTTTAAGTTATGTTAATTTGACCTTAGAAAAAACTTGTTGACACACTAAAAATCCAAATTAATAATTAATATAATTAATTTGAATCAAGAAAAATAGGTTATTCAATACGATTTTGGAATTTTAACATGGGGTTTTGTGTGGAGCGTATATTTGGTGTAATTGGTAGTGTTTATTAATTTAGTGAATGAGGAGAATCCAAGTGTGACTGTTTTGGAATGATTTAGAGTTTTGAGCTCACAGTGAATATTTGAGTTTTTCTTTATTGCTGTTACATATGCCCTGAAAAAGTTGAAAAAGTCTGAAGTGCTCATTAGGTATAGGTAATACTCATTTTACCAATAAGTTGTATTTATTTCCATTCCTATATTGATCATTTATAAGAAGGGAAAACGAAAGAGAGACATGTCTAATATTGTCTTTGAATTTTTAAAACTTGATGTTAATATAGATTTATTTATTTATTGGATATAATTGCAACACAAGTTAAACATATTACAGCTGAAATAAACTTGCTTACAAAGGTCATTGTCAGTACAAATGAAGTCATATATGATGAGAATATCACTAGTGATGTAAACCTAAGCTACTTAGCAGACTTTGAGAGAATTATATTCCCACGCAGAACATCTAGCTATATGCAAACTTTATGTGTACTGGGCCTTGCCCCTTGCCTTTTAATGCATTTCCTTTTAAACAAAAAAGAGAAGGAAAAAAAACAACAGATGAGTGAAATAGACAAATTTACAATTATCAATTTTACACTCATCCTTTGCATGGAAGTCGATGACTCGATATATGGTATGATACGAGCAGAAGCTACCATCTTTACTCGTGAAACAAAACCTACCTGTTCTTCACCTTCATAGCCAAAAATTTTCCATATCTTTGACCAAAAAACCATATCAAGTGACCTAAGAAAGAGCAACAAAATATAAGGTCATAGATTTTACAGAAATAAAGGGAATTGTCGATCGTCAACACGATTGCATCCCAAAATTTTGGGAAGAGTAGACACAAGACCTTATTGGTAGCTTTACTCAAAGCATCAAGAAGATTATTGTTCTTTCTTTCATCTTTGTCCAAGTGCCTGGCTCATTCTCGAATGGCTGCTTCTGGTAGCTCGATCTGTTCTAGTTGGCGTGCTGAATGGGTAGTCATTCACCCCTTATTGTAGATCTAATTTAAACCTGGATCTTTAATGAATTGCCGATTTATATTTTTAAAAAAATCTTAATGTGGTGTACCAAATATAAATTCATAATCATAATAATGTTTTCAAAGTTTTAATTTAATTATATCTTTCTTGCCACCGTCAAAGGGGAAGAAGAAATCAGGAAGATAAATATATATATATATATATAAAACTAATTAAAAATCAACAAAACTAGGAAAATCAATATATATGTGATAGATCATGTTTCTATATATTAGTGTGCAGTAGAAAACTAGGTATTGATAGCAGTAAAAGAATAGGTAATAATGCTAGTCAAATTTTATGTTTTGTATCATATTTAGGATTAATAAATGATTATATGTTCCCAGTTTAAATTTTTTGAATTGCAATTATATTTTTTCAGTGTTTTACCAAATCTTTTATGACTATATATATATATATATATATATATATATTAGAAATAACAATATTGTTATATGTGATACGTAACGTATCCAATGTGTGTATCATATTAATGCACCATCAACGCATAATGTATATGTGAGACTGAGAATTTGCGGTGTGATACAAAAAGAGAGATGGAAAAAAACACAATTGAACATCACCTAAAACAAATAGAAAGAAGCATGGAGGGCAAAACCCAACCTAAATTTAAGGAGACACAGAACTGACATAATAAAATGAATATCAACCATCGCGTGATGCAAAGTGCGTAATTATGTCCTAGTTAGTGTTTAATGAAAGAATGGGTAGACCATCATGGCATGGAAAGAAGCAAACGGTTTAGGAATATGGTTTTGGGATGGGAAGACCCTTGACGATTCCACAAAGGAGCTGATCGTCACGCATGTTATATTCATCCCTGAGAGATCGCTCTGGGGACTCAACACTAATGTAGAGCTGTTGGCCCAAGTATCGGTTCTCAGCTATCTCTGACCTCAAATTCCACATTCCAGCATTATCGAAAGTCAACATAATTGCAGCCCAAGATTTGGGAAAGACTTGAATGGTATGTCTGCTCACAGTATCAAGAAGGTTATAGTTCTTCCTCTTTTCTGGGGTCCAAGTTCCTGACTCGATGCTGTTTATGGGAATTTGAAAAACAATAGATTTAACTAATAGTATTAGACAAAATAATAATAATAATAATAATAATAATAATAATAATAATAATAATAATAATAATAAAGAAACAAATTAAAAATTGTGGGAAGGAATATTGAATTAATTGATTTAGTACTTACGCGACGGGGAAGAAGGAGTAACCATCCAAGTTATAAGATTGGATGCTCTTCTCGTGATTTTCAAAGATGATCTCAACGAAGGTACGGAAGGTCACCTTAACAACATTAGGTGCAAGGGTGAGCTTGTCCAGTGCATCTGGAGGATTATCACCGATGATATCGTACTTGAAAACCTTGTCGGCTAATCCAAAGTACTCAGCCAGCTTTAGAGGAGTTTCACCGTCTATGTGCGAGACACCATTAAGGCCATAGCGAAGCTTTCCATCAACTTTGCCAGCTGAGTTCACCAGTTTGATCGTGCGGGTAATGTTAATCTGACCATATTTGTAAGAACCTTGAGGGTTAGGCCTTGCAGCACTAGCAGTAAGGTTCCAACGGAAGGAACGGAACTGGTTGAGAGACCATGCCCAACCAACAGGAGCTTCTGGGATCTCAGATGAAGCAGGACCCTTGCCGTTTGTGTAGCGAACGATTCCCTTGCCGGTAAGAACTGTCTTAGTGAAACGAGTTGATGCAATCATGTAGTAGTCCTTTGCATCCTTGTCGGCGGTGACCAGCACGCTATAACACTGTCCAATGTGTACATCAAGTGAGTCGTAAGTGTTTTGCACAGTGTGGGATCCCTCCATCTCCACAAGCTTCATGGGATGGCCTTGAATCCTTAAGTTAAGGGAGTTTTTGAGTCCAACATTGCAGATTCTGTACTTGTAGGTCTTGCCAGGCTTCATGGTGAAGAGTGGCTCGTCCGTGCCATCGCCCTTGGCGTTCTTGCCGTTGATGAGGACACCTTCAGGCCTTCCAAGAGAGCGACCACTGTCCAAGAACTGCTTGAGGATGGTGTGGCTCTTGGTGTACCAGTCACCAATAAGAACGGTGTAGTCATCCTCAGGATCTGCATAAGGTACAGGGATCAACAGACGACTGTTAACACGGAGCCCACCGAAAGCACCAGCTGCCTTGTGCATGGCTGTGGTAGGATAGTAGAAATAGGTTCCTATTTGATCCTTGGGTTGGAAGTGGTATGTGTAGTTTTGGCCAGGTGGGATGGGGCACCCAGTTCCCAGTGTGCCATCTTGCCAACAGTTCTTCCTGTGCTGCATTCCAAGCCAAGTCAACATGAAGGGCTCGTCAAGGTTGTTGAAGACATTGATGACAATGTTGTTGTTGCCGGTTGAGTTGATGTTAGGTCCGGGAAACTCGCCATTAATGAGAATACCTTGTTGGGGAACTCCCAGGGGAGAGATGGTGCCATACGTAATCTTCCATGTAAAGAACAAGTAAGGGTCTTCACCCCGGACCAAACACAATGTCTCAACCCAGAGGCATAGCAGTAGTAAAAACATTACATTATCCATCTCTCAACAATTTCTCGACTTTCTGTCTCTTTCTCTAGTTGTCTCTCTTTCTCTAGTAAGTATTTATTCCTTTAAAACACCTCTTTGTAGTGAAACTAGTTCCTCTCCCTATAATCTTTAGATTGGAAGAAGATTCTTGCTCTTCTTGCCTTTCCCATATTGTGGACGCTGCCCTTTATACAATGCCTCGTTCTTTCTCAACCATTAACATTCCCAAAATATCTGTCTTAGTTCCCATGTCTTGCGCTCCATGGATTCCGTGGCTCCTCTCATCCTTTTGCAACCTCCATTGCCAAATGGATTCACTTTGCTAATAATAAGAATGTTGCCAATGTCATATCTTTGTTGACAGCACATGCAAAGAAGACTCCGACCTATTCTTATTTATATATATCCGTCGCATACCAAGTCAACATGAAAGAATTCTTAGTAAAATAATAACAATGTACATTTTGCGGCCAAATGCCATGTTTGTTGAGATGCATAGCCTCTAGAAGATGGTAACTTAATAAATGTTTAAATTAAAAACACATCAGATGCATGTTCTCAATAATATCTATTTTTACACTAATTAATTTAACAACTTAACTAACTAAATTTAGTTTTATTGTTCATGAACCTTAGTAATTGGAACATTTTGAATAATCTATTAGTACAAATTTTTTTTAAGCAAAACTTTTAAATTTGGCTTTAAATTCTTTTTGAAGAATTCTATAATTATGGTCTGACTAGGAATTTTTACACTTCTATGCATATTAGACCATCTTTAACCATAGTACTCAATAAGGTTCCATATCTTAAGTATTTATATTATTTTTATGAGTCTTGCAATGACAAATCACTTTATACAACTTATACAATTTTTTCTCTACTCATACAACTTCAACAAATTTTTTAAATAGGTCACATAAACTATTTTATATTCTTATTTATAATCAATCTACTTCACAATTTTTATCTTTTTTCTTATAAATCTCTTATTTTCTTATTATAAAATTCAAATGGTCTCACTTTTCCTCTCTCATAAGTTATATATTTCAACACCTCCCCCTCTCCTCTCTCTTCCAACTCACGATGCTCCCCCTTTGTAACTCCCACTAAAGATGCTTTTATAAAGCAAAATTCATGGTTGAAAAGTTGACATGTGTCTTATCAGGAGAGCATTTGAAACTTTTTTATTTTATTTTTTTGTACTCTTGACAAAAGTTTCTTTTTAGTAATTTACTTATAATTTTAATTTATGAATTTTATCAGAAATTTAATTGTGTCTCTTTTTTCAGCCTAAATTCTTTAAACACCTTATTACTGTAGTTCCCTAATGTTTAATGATATTTAAATAGATATCTTCAGTGCAATGACAATATTCAAAGGTAATATATCATTTTCCAAGACACTTTAAAGATTTTTAAAAGCTTCTTTTTAAATTTTAAAATTTAGAGGTCATGGTTAGCCATTCAATAAAAGAAGACACATCAAATTTAAGCCCTCCCTCTTCTCTTATTCAAAAATGTCCACTCTCTAAAAAGACATCTATCAATTATAAGTGTATCTCTAAATAATACAATTTTCAATATTTTAGATATTTTAATAATTAAAATACAAATGCTTTGTAATTATAAGCATGGTATTAATAGTAATATGTTGGTATGCCTGCATACATAGTACAGGAATACATTGAATTCATTGTTATAAGCATGCCCCAGATGCTTCAAATTTTCAAATATAAAGTATGTGTGTCTCTTTCTAGATACAAAATATTGGTAAAAATCATAAACATAATCACGTGTTTGACTTATCATTTTAGATAAAAATCTCATTTTTCAATATGCATCCTCTCTTGGAAAATTGTTTAATTTATTTCTCTAAAGAAAAATTGAAGCCTACGAGATTGTGGTGCTGGGTATGCATGGGAGTTAGGATATCCCTATATGAGGACTTTAGAAGATTAATGGAGGAGATTATGGGAATCTCACGGTGATAGAAATTCACATGCTTTTATTTGCAGGTGAAAATGGAAGCATGTTATCATCTTTATATCTACGTCCTAGGTTTACATTTTTAAGTATTAAACTTTCAACATGAAAGGAGGCTTTGTACCAGTAATGGAGCCAACAATTATGACACAAGTAGGTGTACAGAGAGTTCTTTAAGTTCTAAAGCAGCAGGTGTGAGACAATGAAGTGACTCGGTTAATTATCTCAACACTGATCTAATCATTATGTGTTGCATTTTATTTCTCTATAGTAGCTAGTGGGTAAATAGACAGCAACATTGCAGGACATAACATCAAGTAGCAAGATAGAATTTCAAGAACTCTCAACCAATTGTTGTACACTTTTAAGTGTTGTAAAGTGAAGTTACATTGCAGTTCACTCTTCCAAGTAATTACTCTAGGGAGAGAAAAGGAGTTATTGTATAACAATTTTTTATATTGTTAGGGATAAGTTCGAAAGAAAATTTTCCATTACAATGATAAACGTTTGCAATGCTTAAATAGCCTCAACTATTTGTCAACTCAAGAATTCAATATCTTTCGCCATCTTTCCTAATTACACAGATCTGTTAGTGGTAGTGCCAAAAAAAAAAGTTGGAGAAGCCTCTACGTGAATGTGTCTACCAAAGATAATACATGGTGCAACATTTACATGCCATTGTGAGTTTGACCCAGTGCCAAACGAATATGCTTTCCACTTAAAAGTAAGAGAAATGACAAAGTACTACACCTTTCATGGCAGATAATTCCTAACAAATTTGGACTCCTTATTAGCATCATATAAAATTTCACAATCTATTACTGTGATTAGTTACAATAATTATATACATCCGTCTCTAGAAATTCTTGACATTAGGAAAATATTTTTTGACATTATTAAAACAGATTAAACTTTTTGAGGCTTGTTTGGTTAGTAATTTTAGTGTTTTTTTATTTGGAATTTTATTTTATATTTAATTTACTCAAGAACAAGCAAAACACTACATTTCTGAGAGTTATAATTACAGCGAAATTGAAAACTCTAGAGTCTTAAATAGTTGATTTTCTATCCGTTTTAAGGCATTGTTCTATTGCCTGCATTTTTTTTTTTTTACTTCAATCATTCAGTTTCGCTTGCTAAATAATATTTTATATTCTGATACTTCAAAACAATTTGGCATCCCTTGCCCAATTTTCTTGGTTTGGTCCTTGGTTTTCAAGAGACTAATAGTTTAAACAATTTTGTTATCATATGTAACTTTTTATATATATATAACAACAAAGTTCAAATCTTAACAAACTTTCTATACAAAATTTCCTAACTAAACAACAATTCTTGTAACCCATATATTATTTCTAAAAAACTTTGATAACGCCATGAGTGATTATTGCATATATACCTTTTAAGAATTTGGCATGGTGTTCATTAAACAAAATATTATAATTTTACGTACCTTAAATTATGGATGAGCTAGTCATCGGTTAATTTTGTCAAGGATATATATGATAATCTATATAAATAAATAACTTTAAAGGTTAATTCGCAAGAGGAAGAAAATGAAGCTGATAAGTAAAACAAATTAAAATAGATAGACAACAATATTACATAGGATACTTGAGACAATATTTTTTTCCCATTGCCTTTCCATTCTTATCACATTCATTGATTTTTTTTTTCTTTTATTTTCAACCTATTAGGAAAGGGGCATCCCCAAGTTTGATATAGGGTATGTTCAATACATAATACTGGACAACATAAATAAAATAATACAACACAAGGAGTTAAGGTATAGTATAACTTTTTATAGTGTTAATTGTTTGTTGCTCAATGCACTAGACAAAAAATTTTATATCACTTGTATCTAATTTACGGTAATACCTTATATTATTATTTTGTAAAAAATAAATAATAAGATTTTAATATTTTATAATAATTAAAATAATCTACAAAAATATAAAATTTTAAAAAAAATCGTCAATCGCTGGCTATTGTCCGTACCTCGCTAGTCACTGACCTTGCCGGTACCTCATTGGTTGGTGGCCATTGTTGGGACTTGCCATCATTTATTTAATAAACCAAGATATAAAAAATTGTAGGATAATTTGACAGATAACAAAGTTAAAATTTTTGTCTAATACTTTAGATAAATGTTTGTCTCATGGTTTAATGAGTAACAAAATTTTAAAAAATTATCTAGTCCTATGAATAAACTTTTGTTTTGTACTTAAATCTTTTAAAAATCAAATAAAAGACAAAAAATTTTGTTACCTCAATAAATATTCCAAAATCGTAGCTAAATAACAACATAAAGTAAAATAGCCTTAGAGGGCATTAAAGAACCAAGGGATCATAAACTTAGATGAGAGAGGAAACATAAAAAGAACCAAGGAAATCAAAATATAGATTGAGAGCTATGAAGGTGACAAATAAAAGTACTTGAAACATGGAAGAAGCAAATAAAAACAATCATCTTAAACCCCAACAATGATCAAGAGGATGCCCTTTCCTGGCCCTTTGAAATAAGACAGGTCTTTTCACCACCAGGTCGGCTTACATAAGCCAATTACAGCCTGAAACTTCCAAACTTCCTTTCAAAGCAATCTGGCAAGTGAAATGTCAAAGAATAATACAACATTTCATGTGGAAATGCAGCCATGATTCTATTCCAGTATGTCACACCCTGCATGCAAGGCATATAACTCCCAACTCCAAATGCTACAGATGCAGCCAGGAAGAAACCATTACTCATTTGTCTCCGAGACTGCTACAAAAGCAGGGCGGTGTGGGAAAAATTTCAGCTACAACCTAATTTCTTCCAGCTCCCCCTCACTGGTTGGATTTTCCAAGCACTGAAAGACATCAGACTGCACACCATGAGCATCCCTTGGAATACCCTTTTCTATTATATCTGCCGGAACTTGTGGAAGGAAAGGAATGAATTCACTTTCCTCGCCAATGGCACACAGATCCTCAATATCCACAATACTGCTCTGGCACAGCCAGCAGAATGCACTCACCTTGTAAGTCAAACAAAGAAAAAGAACACCCACGTCCTAGCAGTCAAGTGGTCGCCCCCACCAGTGGGTTGGCACAAACTTAACATTGATGCATCGGGATCTCACAATCCTAGAGATATTTCTTTTGGCGGTGTCATAAGGGATGAGAGAGGTAAATGGGTGAAAGGATATTCCGGACATTTGAGGTATAATACTGTCAACTATGGGGAACTATGGAGCATCTACAGGAGTTGAGCAGATGATCATAGAATCTAACTTCCAAAATGCTATTTCTGCCATATCAAACTTTGATAAGCCTCACCCATGGAGAACCTTGATTGATATATGCAGGGAAATGATGAAGCAGTTCAAGAACTCAGTTCAAATATATATACAGGAAATGAAATCAACAGGCAGATATGCTTGCAAAAAAGGGAGCTAAGTGATAATTGGATTTTATATTGATATTTTGTAATATCTTTTCTTAGTATTTTTGCTCTATTAATACATATTTAAGTTAATTTCTTATTTTTGCAACTAGAAAATAATTTGGAGCATTAAAGCAAAAAAAAAAAAAAAATCAAATTTTTAAATAGACGCATTTTAATTAATGAATATATTTTGAGCTTTAAGTTTTCTGATGTAATTAAATTTCTTAGTCCACTAAATGTTCTTATTTTTATGTAATTAAAGTTTCCAGATTTATTAGGTTTTTTAGTTTTAGATTTTTTTCTTAGTTATAAATATCTCTTTTAGAATTAGGTTCAGAAAGAGATTTTTGAAGAGGAGACTTTTGGTTGAGAGGATGAGGCACAAAGACAATTTCATGGGTTTATAGATTGGGTGATGACTTGTGTGACTTCTACCAGTTTTTCTTTCATGATTAATGATTTTTTCCCTGGTGCTAAGGAATTGAAACAAGGTGATCCTGTTTCACCTTATCTTTTTGTTTTAGCCATGAAATACTTCAAAAGACTTGTTATGGATGCTACTCAGCATAGGGAGTTTCACTTCCAACCTAAGTGTAAGAAGATTCAACTCACACACGCAACTTTTGCAGATGATTTGATGGTGTTTAGCAGAGGAGATCTTCAATCGGTGAGCATCTGGAAGAAAGTTATTGCTGAGTTCTCTTCTGTTTCTAGGCTTAATGTTAACTTTACCAAGAGCTTAATCTTTGTTGGTGGAGTGATCAACGAAACATTTTAGCTATGCTTGACTATGCTAAAAGACAGTTACCAGTTCGTTACTTAGGGGTCCCCTTACACTTTAGCAGACTTCAAGTGACTGAGTATGCGCCCTTGATTCAGAAAATGTGCTCTAAAATCCAAAATTAGACAGCTAGATCCTTGAGTTATGCAAGAAGATCCCAACTTTTGCTTTTGTCCTTTCTAGCATTCAGAACTTTTGGAGCACAATCTTTACTCTTCCTATAGCGGTTATCCAGAATATTCAGAAAATTTGCAAATATTTTCTGTAGTCCGCGAGTGACATGTCTAGTAGAAAGAATCCACTTGCTTGGCCACTGCTTGCTCACACAAGCAACATGGAGGGTTGGATTAAAAAGAGGCCTTGGCTTGGAACAAAGCCTCGATTATTTGAATTACAAGAACCTACTTCTATGTTTGCTTGGGTAAGATCGATGAGAGCTTATGTGCTAAAATCAAAGACTGTGTGGACTGTCCTCTCGAAACCATCGGATTCAACTTGGTGGAAGGAAGTGCTTCGTGTTAGAGATGAAATTCTATTAAAAGTACCAAATGGCAATGTTTCTCATATAGTTGTCTGGAATGAGACATGCATTATTTCTAGTTTATACAAGATCTTAGTTTCACGCTCTAAAGTGCCTTGAAATAATGTGGTGTGGTCTAATTGTCATATTCCTAAGGCTTCTTTTATTGCATGGATGAATTTTCATGGTAGGCTTGCTACCAAGGACAGGTTGTTCGGATTTGGCTTCATTCAAGACCAAACTTGTTCTTTTTGTGGTTAGGAGACGGAATCGAAGGAGCACTTGTTTTTTGAATGCCAATTTTCTGCCCAAGTCTTGCATAGTGTTATAGGTTGGGTAGATTTTGATTTAAGTTCTAACCATTTTCTCTTTTGGCAGCATACTTTTTGTGTCGCTAGGAGACAACATAGGCTAATTTTTAAACTCTAGGCTTAGGCTTTTTGTTATGTAATTAGTTTCATTTGGTATGCTAGGAATAGATTAATTTTTGACAAAGCAGCTGTGGATAATAGAGATTGTATAGAACAAGTTATTCATAACTTAAAAATTAGATGAAGCTACTTAAGCTTTTGTGAAAATAAAAGGAATAGATTAATCATAAAAAGATTTAATCTTTTGAACTAATTATCTGGGGTATGCCCCTTGGAAGTTGTATTCTATTGTTATGTTAATTCAAGTTTACCTTCTTCCAAAAAAATATATTCTTCTTCTTCTTTCTTTTCTTTTATGTTCTAGTTTTCTATTCTAGGACTAAGATATAGTGAAAACTTGAAGTATTGAATACTTATATAAATTAATTCAATTTTATTATATTCAATTAAGTTTTATTTTTTTATTCTTCAACATTTTATTGATCTAGCTAATTAGTAGAGAGATTTGTATGTTTCTATGAACTAGGAAGATATTAGATAACTTCAACTACGAAAAATAATTTCATAGTAGAGCTTAGGATAAGAGTATTTTAAAACCCTATGCAACCATAACAAAGGAATTCATAAACCTTAATGCAACTTAAATTACTACAATTCACATGGGGATATGATTGAATTGGTAGTTTAAGTTAAGTTAATTTAACCTTAGGAAAGACTTGTTGACACAATGGGAATCCTAGTTAGTAATTAATATAATTAATTTCAATTAAGGAAAATAGGTTATTCAATACAATTTTGGAATTTTAACATGGGGTTTTGTGCGAAGCGTATATTTGGTGTAATTGGTAGTGTTTATTAATTTAGTGAATGAGGAGAATCCAAGTGTGACTGTTTTGGAATGATTTAGAGTTTTGAGCTCACAGTGAATATTTGAGTTTTTCTTTATTGCTGTTACATATGCCCTGAAAAAGTTGAAAAAGTCTGAAGTGCTCATTAGGTATAGGTAATACTCATTTTACCAATAAGTTGTATTTATTTCCATTCCTATATTGATCATTTATAAGGAGGGAAAACGAAAGAGAGACATGTCTAATATTGTCTTTGAATTTTTAAAACTTGATGTTAATATAGATTTATTTATTTATTGGATATAATTGCAACACAATTAAACATATTACAGCTGAAATAAACTTGCTTACAAAGGTCATTGTCAGTAAAAATGAAGTCATATATGATGAGAATAACACTAGTGATGTAAACCTAAGCTACTTAGCAGATTTGAGAGAATTATATTCCCACGCAGAACATCTAGCTATAAGTAAACTTTATGTGTACTGGGCTTTGCCCCTTGCCTTTAAATGCATTTCCTTTTAAACAAAAAAAAAAAAAAAAAACTATATCAAGTGACCAAAGAAAGAGCAACTACATTAAGGTCACAGATTTTTCAGACATAAAGGGAATTGTCGATCGTCAACATGATTGCGTCCCAAAATACTGGGAAGAGTAGACACTAGGCCTTATTGGTATCTTTACTCAAAGCATCAAGAAGATTATTGTTCTTTCTTTTATCTTTGTCCAAGTGCCTGGCTCATTCTCGTACGGCTGCTTTTGGTAGCTCGATCCGTCTGGCTTGGTGTGCTGAATGGGTAGTCCTTCACCGCTTATTGTAGATCTAATTTAAACTTGGATCTTTAATGAATTGCCAATTCATATTTTAAAAAAAAAATCCTAATGTGGTGTACCAAATATAAATTCATAATCATAATAATGTTTTCAAAGTTTTAATCAGGAAGATAAATATATATATATAAATATAGATGTGATAGATCATGTGTCTATATATTAGTATGCAGTAGAAAACTAGGTATTGATAGCAGTAAAGAAGCTAATAATGCTAGTGAAATTTTATGTTTTGTAACATATTTAGGATTAATAAATGATTATATGTTCCTAGTTTGAATTTTTTCAATAGCAATTATATTTTTGATGTGTTTTACCAAATCTTTTATGACTACATATATATTAAATAAATATTTTGGAAGTATTACACAATATATTTATTTTAAAAATAACAATAGTGTTTTATGTAATACGTAACGTATCTAATGTGTATCATATTAATGCACCATAAATGCATAATGTATTTGTGATACTGAGAATTTGCGGTGTGATACAAAAATAGAGATGGAAAAAAACACAATTCAACATAACCCAAAACAAATAGAAAGAAGCATGGAGGGCAAAACCCAACCTAAATTTAAGGAGACAGAGAACTGGGATAATAAGATGAACTATCAACCATCACGTGATGCAAAGTGCATAATTATGTCCTAGTTAGTGTTTAATGAAAGAATGGGTAGACCATCATGGCATGGAAAGAAGCAAACGGTTTAGGAATATGGTTTTGGGATGGGAAGACCCTTGACGATTCCACAAAGGAGCTGATCGTCACGCATGTTATATTCATCCCTGAGAGATCGCTCTGGGGACTCAACACTAATGTAGAGCTGTTGGCCCAAGTATCGGTTCTCAGCTATCTCTGACCTCAAATTCCACATTCCAGCATTATCGAAAGTCAACATAATTGCAGCCCAAGATTTGGGAAAGACTTGAATGGTATGTCTGCTCACAGTATCAAGAAGGTTATAGTTCTTCCTCTTTTCTGGGGTCCAAGTTCCTGGCTCGATGCTGTTTATGGGAATTTGAAAAACAATAGATTTAACTAATAGTATTAGACAAAATAATAATAATAATAATAATAATAATAATAATAATAATAAAGAAACAAATTAAAAATTGTGGGAAGGAATATTGAATTAATTGATTTAGTACTTACGCGACGGGGAAGAAGGAGTAACCATCCAAGTTATAAGATTGGATGCTCTTCTCGTGATTTTCAAAGATGATCTCAACGAAGGTACGGAAGGTCACCTTAACAACATTAGGTGCAAGGGTGAGCTTGTCCAGTGCATCTGGAGGATTATCACCGATGATATCGTACTTGAAAACCTTGTCGGCTAATCCAAAGTACTCAGCCAGCTTTAGAGGAGTTTCACCGTCTATGTGCGAGACACCATTAAGGCCATAGCGAAGCTTTCCATCAACTTTGCCAGCTGAGTTCACCAGTTTGATCGTGCGGGTAATGTTAATCTGACCATATTTGTAAGAACCTTGAGGGTTAGGCCTTGCAGCACTAGCAGTAAGGTTCCAACGGAAGGAACGGAACTGGTTGAGAGACCATGCCCAACCAACAGGAGCTTCTGGGATCTCAGATGAAGCAGGACCCTTGCCGTTTGTGTAGCGAACGATTCCCTTGCCGGTAAGAACTGTCTTAGTGAAACGAGTTGATGCAATCATGTAGTAGTCCTTTGCATCCTTGTCGGCGGTGACCAGCACGCTATAACACTGTCCAATGTGTACATCAAGTGAGTCGTAAGTGTTTTGCACAGTGTGGGATCCCTCCATCTCCACAAGCTTCATGGGATGGCCTTGAATCCTTAAGTTAAGGGAGTTTTTGAGTCCAACATTGCAGATTCTGTACTTGTAGGTCTTGCCAGGCTTCATGGTGAAGAGTGGCTCGTCCGTGCCATCGCCCTTGGCGTTCTTGCCGTTGATGAGGACACCTTCAGGCCTTCCAAGAGAGCGACCACTGTCCAAGAACTGCTTGAGGATGGTGTGGCTCTTGGTGTACCAGTCACCAATAAGAACGGTGTAGTCATCCTCAGGATCTGCATAAGGTACAGGGATCAACAGACGACTGTTAACACGGAGCCCACCGAAAGCACCAGCTGCCTTGTGCATGGTTGTGGTAGGATAGTAGAAATAGGTTCCTATTTGATCCTTGGGTTGGAAGTGGTATGTGTAGTTTTGGCCAGGTGGGATGGGGCACCCAGTTCCCAGTGTGCCATCTTGCCAACAGTTCTTCCTGTGCTGCATTCCAAGCCAAGTCAACATGAAGGGCTCGTCAAGGTTGTTGAAGACATTGATGACAATGTTGTTGTTGCCGGTTGAGTTGATGTTAGGTCCGGGAAACTCGCCATTAATGAGAATACCTTGTTGGGGAACTCCCAGGGGAGAGATGGTGCCATACGTAATCTTCCATGTAAAGAACAAGTAAGGGTCTTCACCCCGGACCAAACACAATGTCTCAACCCAGAGGCATAGCAGTAGTAAAAACATTACATTATCCATCTCTCAACAGTTTCTCGACTTTCTGTCTCTTTCTCTAGTTGTCTCTCTTTCTCTAATAAGTATTTATTCCTTTAAAGCACCTCTTTGTAGTGAAACTAGTTCCTCTCCCTATAATCTTTGGATTGGAAGAAGATTCTTGCTCTTCTTGCCTTTCCCATATTGTGGACGCTGCCCTTTATACAATGCCTCGTTCTTTCTCAACCATTAACATTCCCAAAATATCTGTCTTAGTTCCCATGTCTTGCGCTCCACGGATTCCGTGCCTCCTCTCATCCTTTTGCAACCTCCATTGCCAAATGGATTCACTTTGCTAATAATAAGAATGTTGCCAATGTCATATCTTTGTTGACAGCACATGCAAAGAAGACTCCGACCTATTCTTATTTATATATATCCGTCGCATACCACGTCCACATGAAAGAATTCTTAGTAAAATAATAACAATGTACATTTAGCAGCCAAAAGAGAGAAAAGAAAACTATAATTATCAGCTTCATTTTCTTCCTCTTGCAAATTAACTTTTAAAGTTATTTATTTATATATATTATAATATATATCCTTGAAAAATTTAACATAACTGTTACCGATGATCAGCTCATCCATAATTTAAGGTACGGATAATTATAATATTTTGTTTAGTGAACACCTTGTCAAATTCTTAAAAGGTATATATGTAATAATCACTCGTAGTGTGATCAAAGTTTTTTTAGAAATAATATATGGGTTATAAGCATTGTTGTTTAGTTAAGAAATTTTGTATATAAGGTTTGTTAAGATTTGAACTTTGTTGTTTGATATATATATATATATATATATATATATATATATATATATATATATATATATATAATGTTACATATGATAACAAAATTCCAAATGTAGTGTTTTGCTTGTTCTTGAGTAAATTGAATATAAAATAAAATTCCAAATAAAAAAAAAACACTAAAATTATTAACCATACATGCCTCAAAAAGTTTAATCTGTTTTAATAATGTCACAAAATATTTCCATAATGTCATGAATTTCTATAGACGGATGTATATAATTATTGTAACTAACCACAGTAATAGATTGTGAAATTTTATACGATGCTAATAAGGAGTCCAAATCTTTTAGGAATTATCTGCCATAAAAGGTGTAGTACTTTGCCATTTCTCTTACTTTTAAGTGAAAAGCATATTCGTTTGGCACTGGGTCAAACTCACAATGGCATGTAAATGTTGCACCATGTATTACCTTTGGTATAGACACATTCACGTAAAGGCTTCTCCAACCATTTTTAATTTTTTTTTTTTTGGCACTTAAAATTCAATATCTTTATTTATAACACAAACAGATCTGTGTAACTAGGAAAGGTGGAGAAAGATATTAAATTCTTGAGTTGACAAATAGTTGAGGCTATTTAAGCACTGCAAACGTTTATCATTGTAATGGAAAATTTTCTTTCGAACTTATCCCTAACAATATGAAAAAATTGTTATACAATAACTCCTTTTCTCTCCCTATAGTAATTACTTGGAAGAGTGAACTGCAATGTAACTTCACTTTACAACACCTAAAAGTGTACAACAATTGGTCGGGAGTTCTTGAAATTCTATCTTGTTACTTGATGTTTTGTCGTGCAATGTTGCTGTCTATTTACCCACTAGCTACTATAGAGAAATAAAATGCTACACATAATGATTCGATCATAGTGTTGAGATAATTAACCGAGTCACTTCATTGTCTCACACCTGCTGCTTTAGAACTTAAAGAACTCTGAACACCTACTTGTGTCATAATTGTTGGCTCCATTACTGGTACAAAGCCTCTTTTCATGTTGAAAGTTTAATAGTTAAAAATGAAAACCTTGGACCGAGATATAGAGATCATAACATGCTTCCATTTTCACCTGCAAATAAAAACATGTGAATTTCTATCACCGTGAGACTCCCATAATCTCCTCCATTAATCTTCTAAAGTCCTCATATAGGGATATCTTCCTTTTGAGTTTGATTGCTTGCCTCCAATTTTATAGTGTGTCCATTAGAAAAGATGAATGGTGATATTGCATAACAAAGAGTAGAGAAATAAATTAAACAATTTTCTAAGAGAGGATGCTTATTGAGAAATGAGATTTTTACTTAAAATGATAAGTCAAACACATGATTATATTTATGATTTTTACTAATATTTTGTATCTAGAAAGAGGCACACATACTTTATATTTGAAAATTTTAAATATATGGAGTGTGCTAATAACAATGAATTCAATGTATTCCTGTACTATGTATGTACGCATACTAACATATTACTATTAATACCATGCTTATAATTACAAAGCATTTGTATTTTAATTATTAAAATGTCTAATATATTGAAAATTGTATTATTTAGAGATTCACGTATAATTGATTGAAGTGTCCTTTAGAGAATGGAGATTTCTTGAATAAGAGAAGAGGGAGGACATAAATTTAATGTGTCTTCTTTTATTGAATGGCTAACCATGACCTCTCAATTTTAAAATTTAAAAAGAAGCTTTTAAAAATCTTTAAAGTGTCTTGGAAAATGATATATCACCTTTGAATATTGTCATTGCTTTGAAGATATCCATTTATATATCATTAAACATTAGGGAACTAGAGTAATAAGGTGTTTAAAGAATTTAGGCTGAATAAAAGAGAAATAATTAAATTTCAGATAAAATTCATAAATTAAAATTATAAGTAAATTACTAAAAAGAGAAACTTTTGTCAAGAGTCCAAGAAAAAAAAAAAGTTTCAAATGCTTTCTTGATAAGACACATGTCAAAACTTTTCAACCATGATTTTTGCTTTACAATAAGCATACAAGTGTAAAAATTCCTAGTCAGACCATAATTATAGAATTCTTCTAAAAGAATTTAAAGCCAAATTTAGAAGTTTTGCTTAAAAAAATTTGTACTAATAGATTATTTAAAATGTTTCAATTACTATGGTTCATGAACAATAAAACTAAATTTAGTTAAGCTGTTAAATTAGTAAGTGTAATAATAGGTATTATTGAGAACATGCATTAAGTGTGTTTTTAATTTAATCATTCATTAAGTTACTATCTCCTAGAGGCTATAAAGTCGCATTGGTTGTAATGTTAGACATGCTATAATTTTAAAATAAAAATATTAAAATATGCCGAGGCCGAGAGGGAGTCCACCAAACGAACGCGGATAGGAGCGCTTAGTTTGGCGCTTTCGGCGCATGTCGATCGAAGCCACATTGATCTTTGAATGAACGAGTCATTTCCTAAATCTCTCACAATCAAACCCAAACCCTCCCTCTCTCTCCTTTCGTCTTGTATTGTGTTCTGTTCAAGCAATTATTTCTTGGCAGGGGATCGGATCCCGGATGAATCAGATCCGGGCCATCAGAAGCCCACAAAGATTCCCGACAAGCCATTCCGAATTAATTGTTTGAAGTTGAACACTTGAGGCATCATACGTACAATATCGTACTGAGATTGATAGATACAAGAATGTAAGGCCGCCTGAGTCAAGAGAAGAATGAGGATGTAACGTATGTTCTGTTCGATTTAGATTGAAATTCATGGGGATTTGTTTCAGCATTGAACAAGACCAAAAACTCCACTCTAATGCGAATTATACAGGTATTCATTCAACATTTAATGCCTCAGTAAACTCATCTTTCTTATCTTTGATTATGCGCCCATTCCGTAACTCTACTTTGCTTTTCTTTAGAATTAGATTATATATTATACATTATACATTATATTCATATTCCATATAAAAAAATATATATTCATATTCTTACCAAAGGAACAACCCATATTCTTGACCCCTAACTTATTATGTGTGTTCTATTCAAATTAAATTAATCATATTACATTTGTATATGGCACTCTGGTTGAACCTTGTATTTTGCTGAAGAAAATATTGCACCACTTGTAAATGCAAATGATTATGAAATCAAATTTCAACCCTTTCTTTTGCAGGAGACCTCTAACCAAAAAACGTACATGTTACTTCACTCTAACAAATTCTAAGTATTAAAAAAAAAAACTTGGCAGAAAGACAGTTACTTTAATTGTATGTTATCAGTATTAACATGTACTCTGTCTTTGAAATCGATGTAGGAGATGAATTTGTTGCATCAACAACTAAGCATGGTAAAAGCCCAAGCAAAAGTCTGTTAGCCCCCATGAACATAACAGATCTTCGCCAAAGTCCTGGCTATTGTAATGTTGATATATTTACATATGAGGAGATGAGACTGGCCACAAAGCACTTTCGTCCAGACTTAATTCTGGGAGAAGGGGGTTTTGGAGTTGTATATAAAGGAGTTATAGATGCAAATGTGAGGCCAGGTCACAAGAGCACTCAAGTCGCCATTAAGGAGCTCAATCGAGAAGGATTTCAAGGTGATAGGGAATGGCTGGTAACTTACTTATCTTTTTCTCTCTAGTCCCCCCGCCCCACAAGAGGGAAAAAAAAAAAAAAAAAAAGAAACTCTATTTTGGTTAAATACAAATTTTAAACAGGAAAGAGGTTATGGTTATTTGATGCTATGACTGTGGACAAAACTGCTGTGCAGAAGATGGTTTGTTAGATCTGTAAGTCAACCAAGTTTGAAAGAACAATGATTCAGAATGGCCTGTACAAAAATTTGTTCCCATTTTTGTGAGAAAGCCCCATCAAAGCACCCAGATTTCAACTTTAGTTCAACTGTTAGTTTTTTGCATACATATAATTGAGCCATTTCTTGGGAAAATGATAGAGTAAAATACAGTTTTCATCCCTTAAGCATTCTTAAAAATCAGATAAGTCCCTCATCTATGTAATGTTTCAAACAAGACCTTCAAAAATTAAAACCTACTCTAATAGAACCTTTTGTTACATTGGTGAGGGACTTTTCTTATAAGGTGGTTTAATTTTTAGAGGCCGTATCTAAGGCCTTACATAAGTAAGGGACTTATTTGATTTTCAAAAATTCTGGAAAGGTGAAAAGAGTATTACTCAAAATAATATCCCCATAGTGTACAAATGAGAAGGCTCAAAATGTGGTAGGTATAGGAAGTTGATTTATACATACATACATTCATATATATATATATATATATATATATATATTTCAACAAGAATTTGACAATAGAAAGTTAATGGATCATTCTGTTCATGGGGCATGTTATTTGAATTCATTATCTTGTATGAGTCACTGAAAGTGGTAGTTTGACTGGGAAGAAAGACTTGATACAAGTAGCATGTACTTACTGTACATATGTTTTGCAGGCGGAAGTTAACTATTTAGGTCAATTCAGTCACCCAAATCTTGTGAAGCTCATTGGATATTGCTGTGAGGATGAACATCGATTATTGGTTTATGAATACATGGAAAGTGGAAGCTTGGAGAAACATCTTTTTCGCAGTAAGCACCTGATGTAATTACAGATATATTTGATTCTTAAAATGAAATTAGGCATATATGAATACCATACATTAGCATAAATGACATGCTTGTAATTGGAAGTATGACAGGAAAGTTGTGTCTTATTTTGCCTTCGTTTCTTATATTTATCTATTCATCCAAAAGATTTGCTCAGTTATATTGATGCTCTTCCGCTTGAGCATCATGAGGATTGCTGGTGGGAAACCAAATTTGAATATCTATATTGGACATATGCAACTAGGGGCTATGTTAGAGTTTTATTTGAATACTGGGACAATGGACACTGTGAATGTCACTATGATTTTTCTGAATGTTATGTTAATTTGGGCCTTTAAAATAAATAAATTATTTCATATATTTTCAATGTTATTTGTATTATTTAACTTATTTTGAAATTTGAGTTTGTTGGAAGACATAATAACAAACCCAATCAAACTGCCAAAACCAGTTCAAAGATTTGGATTTGCAAATTTTTTTCCCCATTTCTAACCTAAAACAACCTGAACAGAATGGTGTTTGGGCAGTAAAAGGACCTTCAAATGATGAACCCTGATTTTGTTCACTCCTGAGTGCAATAGTAAAAATCACATTTTGTGGAAAAAAATGCCTGGACTATTTATACCTAACGATCCCATATTTTATATCGTAGGAGTGGGCTCAAAGCTGACTTGGTCAAAAAGAATGAAGATTGCTTTACATGCTGCAAAAGGGCTTGCTTTTCTTCATGGTGCAGAAAGACCAATAATATACCGTGACTTCAAGACATCAAATATCTTGCTAGATGCGGTTTGTTTCTTCTATTTTATTTCATTTTTTTATTGTTTTTCTCCTACAAATACAGCACCACCATCCTGGTTAGTTTACCTGGTATATTAGAAATTCAATAATTTAAAACTGTCCCCCTAAATAACAGTATAAAGCCTTTGTGAAACATAGATTTTAAGGAAACTAAGCAAGTAGAAGCACAAGCCAGCTTATTTCTTTTTTAAATATTCTGCATGAAAATATTATACAAGTGAATTCCATCTAGGTTTTATCCATTTATGATCGAGGTATAATCCTGCAGGATTTTAATGCTAAGCTTTCAGACTTCGGTCTTGCAAAGGATGGGCCTATGGGAGACCAAACGCATGTATCAACACGAGTAATGGGTACATATGGATATGCTGCTCCTGAATATGTGATGACTGGTGAGTTAGTTAAAGCAATTTATGCTGAATTGTTTTGCTAGTTGTCTTTATGATATAATATAAAAGTTCTTATTTCTTGTACTAACAACTTAAACTTTTGAGATAAACCGGTTCTTAATATGATACTAGAGCCGCTTTGACTTAACGGGGATCAAATAATACTTTATTTTTTCCAAGATCATGAAACATAAACTAAAAAATGGAAGTGCTTTTGCTCCTCTCATTGTATGCAATCTATACCTTAGAAATTTGACACAAGAAAACTATTGTAAGATGTTTCAGAAATAGTTGCCTCAATATAGTCCGAGAGGTTTGATGCTGTAGAAGTTGTATATTATAGTTTTATTCTTGACATCAAAAGCTTATCTCTTTTCCATCTCACAGGACATCTTCTGCTTTGTATTTTGTTCCCCCCAAAAATTAATAATAATCTTTTTCTTTATACAAAAGGAAAAAAAGTAAGTTTACCCTTAGTGCCCCAGATACATGATAGATCTTCTCTATTTTTCAATTAATTACTGACAGCTGAAGTTTATATCGAGAAAGAGTGGGGAAATGTTTTCTTTTTTGTTGGCAGCTTATCCTTTTAAAGTCATGACTAAGCCAATATTTTGATGAGCACTTTTATATATCAGTTGCTGGACCATGACATTTGTAAACTAAGCTACATTGTCAATCTGAACAGGGCATTTGACAGCTCGAAGTGATGTGTATGGCTTTGGGGTGGTGCTACTTGAGATGCTTATTGGAAGGAGGGCATTGGACAAGAGTAGACCGAGCCGAGAACACAACTTGGTTGAGTGGGCCCGCCCACTATTGAACCATAATAAGAAACTCCTGAGAATTTTGGATCCTAGAATAGAAGGCCAATATTCAACTAGAACTGCTATAAAGGTGGCTCATTTGGCATACCAATGCCTTAGTCAAAACCCAAAAGGCAGGCCACTCATGAGCCAGGTTGTTGAAATCCTTGAAAATTATCAGGCGAAGGGAGAAAATGAGGAAGGGCAAATGCTTCAAAGTGATAGTAGTAGTGTAACTATTTGTGAGGTTCCAAAGGGCACCACAGCAACAGGTACTCCAACAAAGGGGAAAAATCAATCTATAAGCGACGAGGTTTATAGGAGGAATGCAGCAAGAGAGAAAAGCAGAAGTGAACCTTCAAATGATTACAATTTATGTAGTCCTTCACCGGATTCTGTGGCAGCAGAGAAATCAGCTTCTTCCAGAAGTTGAATTTGTACATGTCTTGATGGAAGTTGAAACTTGTATGAAAAAGTTAACAGATCAAAACAGTTGGCTTTTTTTATATGGTGGTGTCGTTTCGTTTGTGGAAGAGTTTGGCAAAGGCAATTAATTATATAGGTTTAACATTTACATTTATTTTCCCTTCATCCAATTTCAAATCAACAGGATATTGTTAATGTTAGTTGGGACGTCTAAGAGTTGTCTTTCTCAAACACTAATTTCCTGAAAGTATATTTTCTGTGTGCGTAGGTAAAATGCATATTTTGGGTAGTTCTTTTAGACAGCCATTTCAGGAGGATCACAGTGGACCAATCGATGATCAATCAGCTTAAACCAACCGGACATGACATCACATGTGCCCCTACAGAATAAAAGAACTCCTGTGGTCTGGTTTGGTGGTATTTCCTATAACATGAAAATTAGATAGAATGCCTACATTATCTGAGTAGAATCACTAGAATAGAATGGCTAAAATGGTGTGTGGTTGCCTCCGCTCAGTTCAACACAATCATACGAAAACACAAGTCTAAATAAAATTTCAGATTAACATTTTTCTAAGGTGAATAAAACTGCAAATTTCAAGGTTGACTCTCTCTACTCTGCTGATTCGAATTCCCCAAGGTACCTGCTCTGCATCTAACCAAACCCGTGGAGTCAACCGTTTTGACATGTCAACTATCGAGCAATTTTCCTATATAGCAAAATATTCCGTTTTGACCATCTGTATTAGTTTGCATGTCATCAGAATTTGGAATATTTTAAGCGTAAAAAATATTTTTTACAGGCAACATAAATAGACAAGCCAAAGAAAGGTATTTATTCATAAGGGAACAAGGATTCATGTTTTCATGACTTATCTTGTTTATGATGCATGGCCATCTCGCAATATTGAGATAAAATTGACATTGATAAACCTACTTATACAGCAGCTTTTACTAGATCTCACACTAAAAGCAGTCTCTAACTAACTTCCTACCAAGAAGGATATCTTTTCTTTTTTATATGGCTATGGAATACATGTAAAGATTTGGCAAGTAAAAGGAAACCATTTCAATTCAAAGGCAATATCCTGAAAGCTTGTAACATCGGTACTCATTCTTACTAATACCTTAGTGACAGAACTAAGATTCTTCGTTCAGAAATTCTGCTACATCATGGGTTTTGGGGAGAGCAATTTCAACTGGTTTGGATGGTCAGGATTTTCTGTAAAATTTTGACTTGCTTTTCTAACAGACAAAGGAATTCTGCCCGTACTTGATTTATGGCACCTTTATGAAGCTTGTCATCCCGTCGTCCAGATTCATTCAGTAATATTACTACTAAGATCTGCACAATCACCTCCATAGACATTTTCTGTGGAAAACAAGGAATGAATAAATAAAAGCATGTCAGTGCGTAAGATGACAAGAGTCAGCATGGCACGTCAGAAGACGAAGAACTTGAAAATATGCGTAAGGTTAGGAACAGTGCAAGATACTCCTCAAGTCATCTTTCACAATTCAAGTTCAATTAAAATTGGTAGCTGAAAATGTTAGAAAAAACAATGAAGAGTCATGTTCTTTTTTCTCTTTATCCCCCAAACCCTCAAAGATCAACGTTCTGTATGTTGAGTGAGGGAGATAGCACAAGTAAAAATCACAGAAATCAACTCAAAGTTTTCTGTGTTATAATATCTGTCTATGTGCCTTTTACACAGAAGACAGCATTGGTATCAGGTAAATGATAGAGACCTTAAAACCACATTTGGTTTGATCATTGGGTAAATATATAGAGAGCTAACCAGATATAATTGGTTATGCGGATGATGAATGCCACTAACGACAATAATTAGAATGACATTAAGAACATAACTGCCGGCGATGTCTTTGTCACTAAGGCGGTGAGAGTAATAGTAGAATGCTATTAGAATAATATGATGTTTGTCATGATGTATGATGTGCTTGTGGTGGCATGACAGTAACATTTAGGTAAGTTCATGTGCTGTTTATAATGAATTGAAGACCAACAACTTTTTTTTTTGGATAAAGGAAGAATTTATTAGAAGAATAAAAACAAAAGTACAAAGAAAAGAGGGTAAGAAGTCGTCCTAACAAAAGAAAACAGACAATAGCATCAGATCATAAGAGCTTTCCAACCCCTTTGCAAATATGTTAAGGACATCCCTCTGAGAAAACAATTAGCATGCACCCAACGAGAGTCTAAAACCGCTGCCCTATCACAAGAAATACTCACTGGTAAACATGTATTTTAAAAAATTCTAGTAGTGTGCTCCATCCATAATCACTAATATAAATCCCTGCAAAAGCAACACACAAGACTAACAAATGGAATTTCCTTGAGAAAAAGAAGCCAAACACATGGTGAAGTTGGAGTGATATTCCATGTGCAATTATTATTATTAATTTTAGGATAATATAGTTTCGGGCCCACAAGTGATTAAATCCGAATGAAGCAATTCTCTAACACATTTTATTTATTTATATCACCAATAAGCAGCTACACCAACCTTAGCACATAAATTGCGTGCCTGATTCCAATGTATATCATGATATGGGATGGTATAAAGCTCCTTTCTCGAAGATAACACTGTCGGTGTGATTGGACCAACAAACCTCTTCCCATCTAAGTAGGACATTGACAAAGACACGTGATGGAGAGGGGGCCCCTCCATCAAAATCTTAATAAATATATATGGAGAACCACCAATATAAGAAATACAAGTACGGTTGTGATGGCAAAGCTTTCCCAATTAACTTTGGAGGGTCTTGTTTTCTACTCCCCTCGTACAGTTTTTGTGCAATTTTTTTCAATATATTTTATTTCACTGCACAATTTTTCATAAAAGATTTTTGTTAAGACTTAAATTTACGAACTTGTAATTCAAGCCCATTTAACTTCTCCTAAAACACATGTAATTAGTATAACTCAATTGATTTATGAGATTCAACTCTTCGTGAAAATGTCCATTAAATTTCTCCTAAAACACATGTATTCAATAACTCAATTGATTTAGTAACAATTTTAGATAATATTTTAATAAATTAATTGAATTTTGTAAATACTCCCTTATTTTATATTGGTCATCTCTTCTTATGAAATGATAGATTGAGCTCGGCCCCCTTTACAAAACTTCTGCATCCGTCCCTGTTGGCAAATAGACCATCCAGCAGTGACACCACATCCTTCCTGTAAAGTATAAGAAAAAAAATTTGTTTCCCCATTTTAAGAAAACAATGACCATAAAGTTTAGAATATCTACAGATGGAAATAGGAAACTAATTTAACAACAAATGTGTTTTGAGAGTATTCAAGAATATTGAATCTTTCTTAAGTTAAGAGCAGCAAGAACTACATGAGCATATGAATGATAAATAAATAAATAAAAACTAGCAAAGAAATATCTCATACTGTACATAGAACACAAGCCCTTATTATATCAAACGACAACAAGATGCACTGACAGGACTAAACCACACATTATAAAGGCTTTGCACAAATCACAGGAACCAAAATTCATTCTATTTCTCCAGCAACGACTCAACACTTCTTGACTATATTGCCAGGTTTCCACCATCATCATTTTTCTAAAATTGTCAAAACATTTATTAGAACTTTCTTTTCAACCATTAAATTTTCAGGCTGTGATAGGATATCTGTAAGTATAGGATGGTGGCTTTGCTGAGTAGTATAAAAATTGCATCCCTCTGATCAAGCAAAAACATATACAAAAGCCACATAGAGTAAAACCTGGATGGATTGGAAGCATGTATGGAAGAAGCCATATCTCAGGGGGCAGAGGATTATTTCCAGACCATTCATATGCTCCAAGTACCTATAGATGAAAAAACATCAGCAAATTAAGACATGCCAACATCATATCTATAAAATGAAATCATCAAATTAAGGCTAGGATTTTAAACGAAAGCCACATATTTCCCCATGATGCAACAAAAGTAGCACCACCATGCCCTAGAATCCAGTTACGTGCTTTCTCCATTGCCCCTTGTCCATCATTAGCTTCCTCCCCAAGCAATCTCAAAGTAACATAATTTAAGACAGTACCAAACATGGTGCTTGGGCCTTCACTGTGCAAACCCCATCCACCATCCATGTTCTGCGATTGCATATACTTAATTAGGAACTTAAGGAAAGAAAATTTAGGAGAAAGATGGTGTGAAGTTCAAACCTGATGATTATAGCGGTAATGACAAATTTCCTTTATATGTTCTTCTGATAAAACCACATGCAAATCCCCAGTGATAGACAGAATAATTACCTGATCAGTGGCATAGCCCACAAAATATCAAGGTTCTCATGATTATTTTTGAAAGGTGCATATCATGCAAGAAGAAATGGTTGCCAGATAACAAGAAAACAATGTCTAAGATCAAACTCCAATGAAGTAAAACAAATCTTGAAGACAAAGCATATGCAGTTTTGTCAAACATTTCTGATCCCAATTTATTGGCAGCCTACACAAAGAAGACAAAGTGTTCAAAACAAAACTTACCAAGCCAGGTATGAGAAACATGGGACCTTATAATCTCCTGGCCAGTGCCCAACATGGCTCTGAAGAGTTGAATGAAAATTTATGGCCCTTTTTAATGTTCTTGTCACGGCATCCTCACTAATATCTTCAATATCTTTGACTTTGACTTGGGGTAGGACTTCATCTCTCTAATTGCAATGAGTTGCCAATAGATTGGAGCCAGAGAAGCAGAGACTTACCAATAGTAGAGAAGAGTGAGAAAGAAGGCGGCTCACTGTACAAGCTTTGCCGGCGATGGCCGGGTGGAACAGACCGAGAGGGTGAGAATCAGAGACAGGGAGAATGGACACTGTTCAGGAAATCGGATTCAATATAGCCGCGCAGTCTACGTAGTGTATATAATCAATCCAGTCTACTTGGTATGACAGCATTGTGTGACGGCAAAGTCGTTGGATGGATACAATAGTGGATATAATCCGAATTACTCCTCGGTCTTTTTTACAAGTCATTTCAATTGAATTATATATTGGTATTTAAAAAAATTACTCCACATTTTTAATTTTATCTTTATTTCAGATTTTCAGTTAATAATTGCTTCTAAAATTTTATATTAATGATCATTAAAAATTTTAAAACAGTATAAAACTAAAAGGAGTGCTTAGCAATTAGGCTAATATTAAAAAAATACTCAACATAATTAAACTTACATCAAAGTGGCGATGGGTGACGAACGGTGGCAATCAAGCTGCAGCAAAGGATGAGGCCGTGTGCAGTAGCTGGAAAATTTGCTAAAGAATGAGGGGGTATTACCCTGAGGAATTTACTTGTCCATGTCTTGAGAATTTCATAAGGGTTGGGGTGTGTGAAAAGAATCGCCAAGCCCTTTTGTCCTCTGTTGGGCTACATTTTAAAATATAAAGGCTCGAAAAGTAGCAGGCCCATAGATAAAAAGGAACGGAGGAGTATTGAAAAGGATAAAAATGTATTGAAAAAGGGAAAGAAAGTTGCATAACCCGAAAACATGGACAAAGTTTAAGCGCATTTTTACCTTATGGTATTTTTTTCTGAGTTTAGGAGTCAAGAATCAAATTCTTATTTGATCAATACCTACCTTACTAATTAAAAGAAAAACAATAATTATGACTGCTCAAGGAAATAGTTTTGATTTCCCCATTCTTGCTTCTTTCCTTGCTAGTAGGTGTGGGTCAGTTACTTTATTCGCCATGGTTAGAACACTGTAAGAGAGCTTATTTACCACGAAATATTATTGGATAAGAAATAATTTTTGGTTATAAGACGGTATACGGTTATAAGAAAGTATTAAGAGTGTTTTTTTTTTTTTTTACGAGTATTAAAAGTTAATCATTTAGTAACGTGCAATTTCTTAATTATTAAATTACATTCGATAACTTAAATTAAATAAATTTATTTCAAAATTATTACGATATCGTCTCATAATTTGTGGTCTATAATAATAATAAAAATAAAAGAAAAAGGTTAGGAAAATATATAGTTTACTATTGATGATTGGATCCTAACCAAACTGTGTTAGGAGACAAGGCGAGGTGAATGGATAAGACTAAAGAGCCGGGAACTTCATTTATCTTGAAGCAATTCAACCTAGCTAGCTTCTCAAATCAAGACATGGTGCTCTTCTCCTTATTCTTTCCAACCATCATTAACCTCTCCGTCTTGTCCAACTCACTCCAATAATTTGAACTTGTTACACAAAACGACATAGAATTACTCGAGTGTGTTCTCTTCGCATTTTTCTATTTACAATTACATGACCTCCCTTTCTTATTATGCCACTTAAATTAGTTCATATACATATACATACATACATACGTGTGTGTATATATATATATATATATATATATATATATATATCTCTATCATGTCACTTGATTAATTTGTTCAATTCTACTATTTTCTTCTTGACCATATGCAGCTGGCTGGTCACGATAATTGTCGTGGGCCTCAAAATTATTTTGGGAACTATTTGTACTACATGCATTTTATTTCATTGATTAATGTGACAAGAGATGAGATAAGGTAAGGAAAGTGGAATTTTCTATGGTACGTGTGAATGATATGGAAAGAAACGAAAACGACAATGATAGTATATATACTACCATACTATATTAATTAGTGTTAACCGTTTTAATTAATTTTAGTAAAAATGAACATGGAATTAATTGTCTCTCTCTCTCTCTCTCTCTCTCTCTCTCTCTCTCTCTCTCTCTCTCTCTCTCTCTCTCTCTCTCTCTCTCTCTCTCTATATATATATATATATATATATATATATATATATATATATATATCACAAGTCTTGCGATTTCAAGCAATGAAAAAAGTTTTTGAGATGAAAGGAAAAAGAAAGCAAGATATCCAATCAAATATGGATAATATTCTTTGAATGTGTTTCCTTAGATTATCTTATCCCAATCCAACATGAGTGCTCGCGTCGCGTGTGATAATTATACCAATAATTTATTAGCAAGCATGAAGTCTCAACTGGACATTTATAGAATCCATTAATTATAATATATATAAATGGAACTAGCTAGCTAGGGAACTTACGTTGGGACTAATTTAGATAGATAATAATATAATATAATTAAATCACGTAAAAATGCATATAAAATATACAAAAAAAAAAAAAATCGATAGAGAAATTAACATTAATATAAAAAACGATTTGGTTCAAATTGTTTCATATGAAAACAAAGAAAAACATTTTTAAATGCTTGTTTTTGGAGGTATATATATATAATAAATTTTATTAAGAAAATCCACAAAAAAGTTAATTTTAGTAGAAATTATTTTAATTTTTAATTTATATAAAAAGAAAAGAATAAAAGAACATAAAAAATAATAAAACCAAAACATAAATATGAATTATATATATTAGTTACTTAATGACGTGAGTTATGTAGGTCAAATAAAATTTTATATTAAATATATTTTAAAAAATATTTTATTTTTATTTATAAATATAAATATCATATAATATTATAAATTATTCTCTTATAATTAAAAGATTTGAGTTATAAAAATTCTTTTTTTATAATTAAAAATTAGGTTTAATTAAAAAAATTAAATAAATTTTAAAAAAAATTGAAAACCGATTCAGTTTTAGTCAATTTTTAACCGATTCACCAATTTATTAACCAATTTTGTTCACCAACTTTTGTCATTTAACCAAATCGGTTTAAAAATTAGTTCACGGTCCGAACTAGTCCGATTCTCGTAGCACTATATTTTACTTTAGAATGGGGATGCCGCAAATGACAAACAAGTATGCATTATTTCACTTACTGAGTGGCAATTGTAGAGAGAATCCAGACAACATGTCAAACAAAAGTTAAATTGAAAGGTTCAATTCCAATATAATAGGGCTTAATTATTTATAGGTTCCATTCCATCCATGTCGATCAAATGTACGTGCGCTCTCCCAAAGTATATAACTCATTTAGTGAATAAAAAAGTTTGAAAAATAATTCTAATATCAATATATATGTCACGTTGAAATAAGACATTATATAATGTTAAACTAGTCACACTAAATGATATTAAAATTGTTTTTCAAGTTTATAAATTTATTTTTTTAAACTTAAAATCGTAATCAAATTAATTCATAAAAAAATATTAAACTGGTTAATTATTAGAAGATCACCAAAATCAAGAACCAAGGGCGGGGAAATTGACGTGCATATTACATTGAGGTACCTTAGGAGGACAAGCCCTTATTCGGGATGAAGGATATGGGTCCTCGTCTTGTCATATTGTTGTATATCAACACAGACGTTGTGTAGAGTAATCAGATTTGGTTCCTTAGATGGTTTGGTTTTGTTTGTGCAAAAATATCTTGCATTACCATACCGACAGACATTTATTATTATTATTATTATTATTATTACAAGAGATAATGCAATCCTAAATATTTACAACAATGACCAATTAACCTTGACCATAAGTGACAGTTGAATTGGCTACATATATTTACCATTTAAGAATGAAAACAGTTTATATTTTTATCAAACATTTTACTTGATTTATTTAAAAATAAAATACTTTGGAGAATTGCTATAATATATAGTTAAAATTTAGGTATCGATATAAATTTAACAAGAATTTGTGTTTGTTGATATATAAATTAATGTTAACAAAAATTACTGGAAAAAAGAAGAAAGAAAACCAATTAACCAACCAGGGAAGGGAGTTTTGAATCTTGACCATGAATTTGAAAGGAAGGGGTGTTTGGAAATAAAATAAAAGCATTTATCGGTGACTGTGACTGTACGGTGCGAGGAAATAAAAGACGCGAGACCACGTGAGTGATAGAGAGGTCGAAATCATAAGAGGCCGCACGGGGGGGTGAAATTGAAAGTTCCTCTGACTCAGACTGTACCAATCTCGCCCTGCCCAAAACGATTCCCCCTGTCGGCTTACGTCGTCACGCCTTCTTTTCTTTTTCTTCTAATTTTTATTTTATACTGATAAATAAATTGTTTTCTAATTAACCATGTAACTAATGATTTTTTTTTCTTATGGAAGAGATCAAAATGTTAAAAAATAAGAAAAAAGTAAATCATGAAAAAAAATTCATGATATTACTTCTTCTTCTTTTTTTTTTTTTATGTTTTAGAGTCATTGAAAATGATAATATTTTTATTAGATAATCTTTTTCATGAGAAACACAAATTTATCATATTAATCAATTAATATTTACAAAGAAACAATCAATAATACATAAATTTTTTAATAAAATATCTTGAAATATAAAATTTTGAACTTAAATTTTATTGGAAAATTTTTTGGAATAACATTTTTTTGGTATCTTATAAATACATCCATTATTAATTTCATTATTCACAAAAAAAAAAAAACTTTAGTTCGCACTCAATAAATCTCTTACATAATAGTCCTTTATCTAATACTATATCTATTAACAAAATTAATGTTGTATGTTATTAATTAAACGAGGTTTATGTTAAGTAGAGTGGAGTAAAATCCCCACTTGAGTAAAAAAGACACCGTTGTTACATTCTAAAACAAATATAAAGGTGTCTGGCCTTACGTACTTGGGTTGTCGTGGATTTCTTTCTACTTGTTGTGACTTGACGGACTAATAGAGTTAATTAAGGTTTGATCTTAAGATAATTTGGGTAATGATAAAGATTACTTACCAAGTTGGTGTCATCTTAGTATTGGGAGATGAGACGATGATGGAATTATGTCGTCAATCATGATTAAGATAGTTAAGAAGCCAAAATTATACTTAAGCATACGCAGAATTGAAGCTAGAGATGATCAGGACATTTTTCAATTTTAATTATCTAACATAGGGATTAGGGAGCACTAATTCTATACTTAAACTCAGCCTACCGTTTTTGTTAGTATTAAACCCATTAAAAAATAATAATATATATTTAAGCTATTAAGTGTTGTTTAATAACAAATAAAAAGTTTATATAAAAAAAATTATACAAAAAATTTAAAATTTTAACATCTCATATAACTAAAAGACCCGTATGTTTAAACCTATTCAGCATTATGTGCATAATTCGAACTGAAGCCATATAAATAAGAATTGCAATTACTTATATACTGTAACACATCACTTGGTGTTGGTGGGATCAATTTCTTTAAAGTAAATCATAATTAGGAATTATTACAATAGTAAACATAAGGGACTTTATCAAAATTTTAGATTTCAGTGTTAGAAATATTATAGTTATATTAAAAATTTTATTTAATAATTTTATTTGACTTAAATTAAATTAGTTAATATTTAATATTAATATTTTTTTTTAAAAAAAAAAGAGTAAAAGACTTAGCTTGATTATAAAAATACAATACGTTCGTTTAATTTAAGTAACATCTGAATTTTGAGTCTAGCATTTAGAAGAATATTTTCCTAATACACTAGGTCAATGAGAGTCTGCTTTTAAGATCGTTAAAAAAAAAAAAAAAAAATTAGTCTCATAAAAATACCCTCAACATTTAAATCAAAGAAATTGTAGGAAAGTCGTGATTAAGTGATAGCTAGGGATGTAGGGAATTAAGGATATTCTCAGAATTTGCAAGTTTTGGACTGAAATATGAAGAAAATAAAAAAAAAATTTGATACTTTTTTTAAGGGAAATTAATAGTCACTAAAAAAAAAAAAAAATTATGCAGAACACCTTGAACTTGAATTCCTTACCTCTTTCTTCATATAACTTGTTTCTTCTCACAGACAAAAAGATAAGTTCACGAATAATATCAAAGGACAATGACCTAAAAAGATCCAAGGCAATATATTTTCTCAAAACGTCAAACTTAACTCTATCGTCAAAATAAGATAAAATAAAAGAAAAAAGAGCACTAGAAATATCAGAGCCAGTGGTTTGAACAAATTAAGATTTAGAGTACGTTCATGAGTTTTTGCAGGAACTTGAAAAACCAGCACCATGTACTAACCCACCTTGAACTAATCAAAATTTGACGAATCAAATGTCCACCACTCATCAACGAAATCTCATTTGAGAGATCTAAAATTATTTTCTAGCACAGCTTACAAGTAATTCTAATTTTGAGGAAAAATTAAAGCAAACAGAGTATAGCAGAAGAAGAAGGACAAAACCCAGATTTACTTAATTCTCAAATTATACAAGAAGAAATTCCACTCAAATTGAGCTAAAATTTCTCTTCTACCCCTAATTTGTATGCTAATCTATATATATTTATATATACATATATAATGATGGAAGAAACCAAGATATGCAGAAACTTATTTTTCCCTTCATTCTTGATTATGCTTGTTTCTTCGACTAAGAATTCTATCTTTTGGTTTTCTTTTAAGGGTCAGCAGAGTCTTGCCAGCAAAGGAGCATCGTAACACAGCGTCGGAGAATATAGAACCTTGCTCTTTGCTCCTTGACCAATCTAGTGCATCTCTGGGCAAAGGATTTAAAAGGGCTGCAGCTAGAGCTAGTATCTTCTTCTTGCAGCTCCATCATCACCATTTGATGGATGGATGGATGATAAAGACTGATTGGTTGGTAATTGAAGATATATGTATCTGTAATACAATGTGATGGGGTTTGTTTGAGAGCTAGCGAAAATGAAAATGAGGAGAGAGCAGAGGGAGAAATTTCCTTCCAACAAAGTTAGGTGGTGTGGTAAAGAAAGGTTTATCCAAGGAAAGGGGATTTATATAACAAACAAAAGACGTTTCATTCATGTACGAGGGAATTCCGACTCATCCTTTGGCCTAATCGGAATGACATTTTTGACCCTATACATACATATCCAATATTATTTTCTATACTTTCGTACCACCCAAACGCAATAGCATTTCCTCTACTTCCTTGTACTATATTATTCTTCCCCTCCCTGTCTCTTTCGGCTTTAATTTCTGCTTAATTTTTCTTTTAACAAATTCTTTTCCTATACCCTAGATTCTACGTTAACAACATATATACGATTAGCTCGGCTTATCTTGTACTTGTAATCTATAACATTAAGATATGTTTATTTTTTTCTTTGATCATTGTGCACCATTACATAAAAAAAATATATGTAGCTTAAGTTGTTTGGATAATCTAAGGTAAACAATCTTCAATTTTATTGATTAAAAACTTCAGCTCTTTTCAACCTAATTAAAGTAAAAAGGTCCAATTCGAGTGATAACATTTGATTCTTAAAAAAAAAAAAAAAGATTCATTAATATCTAGAATGAATACTTCGCAAAAACATGTCCCTTAACTTATTTGAGGTATATTATATGTGTCGAGTCCAAAGTGCATTGCATCCATGTATTCTCTTCTACTTCAAACAAGTGGGAGATTCCATGTTACATATATAGAAATTAAGACTAGTTTTTTCTACACAGTTATTTCAGGGCATACCTGACGGACTATTATTATTATTATTATTATTATTATTATTATTATTATTATATATATATATATATATATATATATATATATATATATATATATATTGGATGATTGAAGGAATAAAGAATCAGGGCCACTACAGTGTGGGAAGGAATATATATAGAGATAATTATTATCATAGTGAATAAGAAAATATATAGCCTTCCTTCGCCTGCCTTTTAAGGGAATTAACTTTTTTAAGTTTATTGTCTAAGTATTGTGATCGGTATTTATATCTTAACTGAAAAACTAAGGGCTGATATTAAATTATTGATTTAATCACTTAGGGACTGACTTTAGCTTGGACCAGACAATCATTTAAGATTTCTACCTCCTTAACTTAAAAGTCTTGAACCTGTTTTTCGGATTGCACTTTTGTAACTCTTAAGTTAACTTTCTTTTATTTATTTATTTGTTTGTTTATTTTGATTAATAAGGCCATAACTTGTCAGCTATTTCAAGATTTAATGATTGGCAAACTACAATATCATATATGTAGTGTAGGTCTATGGTATGTTCTGTTCCTTAATTGCATAGTCAATTTTATAATTAGTAGTGATTAAAATAAATTAAATGGAATTTACACATATATTCGCACCTATAATAATACATTCTCGCCCTTTTAATTAACTTGGTAACTGCAGGTACTCTTTTTACATTCCAAAGTGATGCATGCTGATGCCTAAAATGCTTTATTTATCCTAACAAAAGAAAAAGCTTCAAACTATCAAATCCAAGAATGTTTCTTTTGTGAAAGATTGTAAAGAACATATTATGTGTGACTTAAAAATTAGATAGAATTATTTAAGTTTTTGTAAAAAAAAAAATTAATTAAGATTTAATTTATTAAACTAACTCTTTAAAGTATGTCCCTTAAAAATTATATTTTGTTGTTATGCTAATTCAAGTTTATTTTCTTAAAAAATAATCTTTCTTTTGAATATTTACTATTAGATTAGATATTCCATCTCTAATCAAATAATATAGTGAAGTTACTATTATATTTCTGAACCTTTTTGGGTCAACTCTAACTCTGGGACTTGGAGATGTTAATTAATTAGTTGGTTTTTTCAAAAGAGAATCTTATAAAATTGGGTGCCAACTTGAGTTTCAAGTTGATAACATTGGAGATCGATCATCCTGATCAATTTTCATAATCACATGCAAGTTCCACAGAGATATACTTGCACAAATCCCACTTAAAGTAGTAAATACTAAGACTCATGTTTTATGGGATGAGCTGAAAATATAGAAACATCCAAGAAAAGCTCTACAGTGTCGAAATGAATGAAAATTGCATGTGGTTTTGCATCCCAACAAATGTACTAGTAGTATATCACATCAAATGTGAAGACTCAGAATCTTCTACCATTGACCATCGTTCATTTGGTCGGTGGCTTCAAACAGACAAGTACTATGGAATTTACAAACACATATAAAATGTTGTTAACTTAATTATCTTCGTTAAACATTTTTTTTTCTTTCTTTCTTTGACTTGTTATGTTATATTCATGTTGTGCTTATTCCTAATGTAGGTCGACCCACCTCATCGAAATTACCAAAAAAAAAAAAAAATAGTGACATCTTCTGAAAATTAACAGTTTGAAGTAAAAAGAATGATTTAATAATGAAGCATTTAAGTAGTTTTCAAGACATTAGAAACATTCTAAATTCAATTTGGAGAAATTCTTGCATAGACAATGTAAAGTCATGCTAGTTTAACACATGATGACCCCAAAAAGAGAATTAGTTTTCAAAAAGTGATGTAAAAACACTTCTACTTTTATATTTATTTATTATACTTTTTTTTTATCTTTTTTATTTTTTTATTTATAATTTTATTCTTACAATATAATTAAAATAAATAGAATGCATATAAAAATATACATTTATAAGTGTGTAACTGATATTTTTCTCAGTTTGCTGTGACCTCTTAAGATTTCCAGAGAAAATCCCATCTTTCTAACTGGTAGTCTAGACCCACATCGCTAAAAACAGAACAGTATAAAGCGTTTATATATCCATAACTTTTCACACCCTGGCGTGTTCGATGAAAGGAGAGATGGTTGGCATCTCCCCTGACAGGGACGGGAACAGCCTTCGGGCTTTCTTGTTACCAGCACACGCGGTTAAGGCTACCCACTTCGGTGGATCTCTTTACCCAATTTTTTTTAACGGATTGGTACTCGTTTGACCCATGAAGAAGCATTGGGCCCAATATCAGTAAGGGGATATTGGACATGAGTTAAGTGAGTATCTGAGGCACAATCATCAAACACCTTAACGAGAATATTCCTCGTTTTCTGGGATAAGTTTATTCTGGCTCCATTCCTATATTTTACATCCAGAAATGTTTGGGAACCAACCACTAAATAAAATGGGTTGGACTTGCGATCCCATTAATAGTGTTCTTTATCCAACAGACGACAATGCTGATATGTGATAAATAGGGCAAAATGGCAAACCCTACGCGAGTATAGTGGACACTTCATTATCTTTAATTGATAAGTGATGTGTGTTCTAATTTAAAAGGAGTGTATATATATAAATGGGTTTGTCTTGTGAATTGCTTTTCATTGTTTGAAATTTCCAAAGTTTTCCTTGCCACGCAAAAGATCCCCTTTTTCTTCTTCTTGTGACTTTCTTCAAGTACTACTGTGATTAAGGAACCATGTTTCACAAAAGCAAATACTAGTGATTTAATATCAAGTGTATCATGGGGTAATTTGCGGAAGGATATATATATATATATATAATCAATAAATTTTAGGGCAAAGAACATTAATGAACGCCGGTGCTTCCTCCCAAGATATTCCCCTCCGAAGTTCTATTAGCTCAAAGGATAGGGAACAAAGAAAGAAGAGAGAGAGAAAGTACACATATATATACATATATTAAAGCTAGCTTGTTTCTCTTTAAGTAATAGGTCGCTGTTTGTGTACATACACCACATTCTCTTCTACAATAACTTAGCTAGCTAGGTATAACAATTAAGGCTGGCTAGGTGGCTAGGCATGTTTCAGTATGATTGCATAAGTTAACATAAATCATGATTTGCTCTTGCTCAGCAACATTGGTTAAATTCTCAATTAAGGAGCATTATTCAGCACCTTGCCCGAGAAACATGTGGAACCAAGAGGTTGATAATTAATATATCTACTAGGAGCAGAAGATAGTCGAAACCCCTTCGGCAAGCATGCTCGAAATTCTGTCCTTCCATCGCCTTTCTTAGGCTTGAAGTTGACGTAGTTTGGAAGATCTTGTTGCAGCGGCCGCGCCAAAACCAGGTGATGCCGAGATCTTGGATATCCTCCGGTGATGATGGCAGGAGGATTCAAAAGTAGGAATAGTACGAGGAGAAGGGACTTGAACATGTTGAAAGAGTTTGAATTGTTTGTCAGCTCAGCTGGTTAAAGAGGAAGAAGGAGGGAGAGGTCTTAAATAGGCTCATGAGGAGTACATAGTGGTAGATATATATGCAGATATCATATGACCAACCCATTGCTAGCTAGAGAGTCGTACTTGTTCATCACATCCACATCCAGAGAGTTTTAATTTAATTGGGGATCCATCGATATATGCACTTTTTGACGATGGAGGTGACATTACTCGTGTATTCCATAACTATCTAATTGTAAGGTTGGTTACCTTTGACGATATATCCAAAGTCAAATATTCTTCTTGTTACATCCGTCATTTTTCTTTAACCTTAGCTGCTTATTATTTTGGTTGAAAATAATTTAGTTGAGTTGAGTTTTGGCAAGCGTTTATAATTAGATATATATTGGTAATTTTTTAATAAGATTTTTACGTTAAAATCAAAACTTGAATTTTTGAAATATTTGTTAAATTATTTATTTTTAATGATTAAAATTGAATAATTGTTAATTGTTATGCTATAATGTTAGGGAGGTATAACACCTTGGTATTTCATCATTCAAATTTAAGGGCATAAATCTTAAAGGAAAAGAAGTAATGCTTCGAAAGCAAATGAAGTTGAAAGAAAAGAAAGCAAGAAAGGTTGGACTAGTGGAAGAAACTTCCACAACCTCATCATTACACATGTTTCCAATCTATTGGGCCACGTGTGGAAGTAGTAGCTTACCTTTCTGGTCAACTCATTAGTTGTGTGGCCGGTGTCCTTTGAACATCATGTCCCCTTACGTGTCCTTTTCTATTTCTGCCACGTTGTCTTTATGATAATTATTATGCAATCTATAGAGATTACATATCTTAACTATCCCAATCCAGAGCAAATATGCCTTTATCCCCTCTCAACCTCCAAAAACGAAGGAAACTCTGAATGTGATAGAATTGAGTTGATTTTTTTTTTTTGTTTTTTTATAAAAAAGTAAAATTACCACAAAAGACATAAAATTGATATATATAAGTGTAAAGGAGCACACTGGAAAAAGTGACAGTCAAACGGTAAACTCAATTGGTAATGGTTAGATGTTCATCTTTCATTGGCGCCAATGGGCCCGGCCCAGTCTATTAGCAGGGGATGGAGCAATCATCAATTTGGAATTGGAAGGCCCATATTCGTTTTTCTTTATGTGGAGCAAACTGAATTAATTGGTAAATGAATTCTTTCATGGTACTTGTTCGCAATGATAGGACTTGATTTCATATATTAGTTAGAATCTTATAAATTTAAATCCTCTTTGGTGTAATTTGCAAATCTATTTAAATAAAATCAAATGAATTTCTGAAATATTTCAAATACCAATTTATTAATTTCTTAAATCTATAAAACACTTAATTTAGTGTGATTAAAATTTTACTAAAAGTTTCACACATTTTATCGATAAGTGTTAGCTTTAATGGCAAAGAGTTAAAGCAGTTTAAGTATGTTAATTCAAGTTTGAGTTTGAATTAATTAAAAATTAAAAATTTTAATAATAAATTCATGTTCAATCAAAAGCCATGTATTGAATTAATAAAATTTAGAGGAGTTTGTTGAAGTTTAAAAATCTAATTGGGTTGGATCAATTCTCTTTACAAACTCTATTTTGTTTGAATTCAAGACAGCAACCTGATTGAATTAAACCGGACCATGTAAATTATATGATTTTAACTATGAAAGGCTCACCACGAACCCACATACAGTAGCTTTAATCTTAACTTTATTAGTTTTTCATGGAGCCAAAATAGGGTTTTCATAAATTAACTCTTTTGGTGCATGAAATTAAGATGTTTTCTTTTTCCAATAAATAAATCTCTATTATATTTTTTGCTTGTTATTATGGAGGCTAGGATGAGCAAATTCAGTTGACCGCAGGACAAAATTGACACATTTAAAGTTTTGGACAACTAATCAGTTGCTAACTACCAAATAAGACAAATTTCTTACAAACTAAGTACTCAACTGAGAATGTGCACATAATTTTGGGATCATTATGTTAACCTTATTATTTTAAAAATGTTTATTTGTATTGCTTGTGCTAAGCACAATTTTTAAAAGCCTAAACAGCCCACGGTTTTGAACCAAAACCGCGGTACAAAGAATATTTTATCTTAGAAAATATTCGATTAATTATCGCTAACACCTTGATCTTCTTAAAATATAGTTCAAGCATGTTTAAATATGTAAATAAAGTTGTAACCAAAAAAAGAATGTAAAAAAAGTACTTAGCTAAAATATTTAATGAGTTTCAGATCCTCACTAATAACATGGCTGGTTAAGGTCAGATATATTTATAATATGGGTACATATATTTTATGATCAGATCCAGTGAGAGTATTGTGTAAAATAATCCATGTATGAAAAAAATGGATAACATATTGATTAATCATAAAATATTGTTGTTATGCAGGCCATGTGAAAGCGATGGTTGAACCTAATCTACATTGGATTTAGTTGTAGGTTTTGATATTAGCCAGAGACAACATATCAATTGTTTCCTTTTCATCCTTTCTGTGCTTTCAAACTCTGTCTTGGAATACAAAAGCCATCATCTCACATGGTGATAATAATAATTGTAAGAGAATGCTAAATAAATTTAAAATCTTTAATGATCAAACGCTATAATAATATATACTTGGTTCCTAAGCATCCTAGCTAGCTATAATCACTTAATTTCTTGAATTGTAATGTAACATTAATTCAAGGATATATACATATACATATATATATATATATATATATATATATATTAGACATTGGGCTTTGGCTGGCTGCGTTGTGCTTTGTTTATTTTGACTTAATAATTACCCTATCAGCTGATGCGCAACAAAAGGGTCAGATCTTGGATTCTACCGGGAGATGGATCGAGCATCTCCAATATTAATTCTGGTCAAGATTTAAAAAGAAACTGTGCGTGAGATCACACTATATATACTGAGAGATCCCTGCTTGGAAGTTTTAAGATATAAGCATGTATGTATGTATGGCTTTTTCTTATTAAATTGATCTCGCAATGCTTATAGTGTTGTTTAGCATCTAGGAAGGAGGATTGATTATGTACTGTGCTTGTTAAATAAGTCACTTTAATTAATTATGACAAGAAATTAACAACGCAATTCCTAGATATATGTACAATACAAGAGGTCTGGATCAACATTGGCTATGTAGTTTTGAGAATGAAACTAAACGGGATAGTTGAAAATGAGTTTAAGTACTGGTAAGTTCCCAAGAATGCTTTACAAAAAACACACACACACAAATAAAGACACAACTGAAGCATGTTTGGTAAGAAGAAATGGACTTTAATGGTAATGGAAAGAAAAAAGGAAGTGAGAATTATGGAGTACGTACAAGTATTATTTTGTTTGGTATACCAAGAAAAGGAATGGATAGAATGGATTGGAAATATGGTTAAAAAACTATATTAACCTTTAAAGTTCAAACTTAAAAGTTTTGGGATTTCATTCAAAGTTTAAGATTTTTAGGGTTTTAAATTTGTGTCTTTCAGAGGTTAGGGCTTTAAAATTTATGTAGTTGTAAGTTTAGAATTTAGGCACAAGGTTGTTGGGTTTAGAGTTTTAGAATTTTAAGATTTAGATTTTTAGGTTAAAGGTTTAGATTTTTTATGATATATTTAAGATTTGGAGGTATTTTTACTTTTTTTAGTACTGCATTTCCATGGGGAGCGTCTTTTCTTAGGGCTCATTCCTTATTTAACGGAATTATGATAAAACATCCTTATTGAAGGATTCTTGCCACTCCTATCCAACAAATTAACCAAACATGCTTATACAAATCAAATAAATCTTTCGTTTAAGGGAAAAAAGCATTCATATATATATATATATATATATATATATATATATATATATATATATATATATATATTATTTATATGTAAAAGAAAGATAGATTTTTGTAAGAGGGCCACCTCAGAGTAATATAAATTAGTACTAGGTTGTTGGCCATAAGTGTGGCATTTTATCTAACCCCCTTTAGTTAATATAACTATTTTTTTAATCTCTTGAATTAATAGGCTTTAAAATAAGTAAAGTAGATATTTTTTAAACTTTGGTCATAAGAAAGTAAACTCACAAATGTAGTTAATTATTTGAAATGATATACCATGAGTATGGCCTCTTCTCTAATTTTGATCATTACTTAGTATTCTTTTTCTTAAAAAAAAATTAAAATTGCAATAACCTCATTATATGAATAGAGGTTGCTTGGTATGAGCCAATAGGATGAATAAAAAGGGTGAGGAGAGAAATTTCATATGGATTAATTCATCTAAAAAGTCATGCATAGTTATGAATTTTGATCCGTTTCTCTTTTACTTCACAATATCAATCCAACTATGAACATGAATTCTGCGGTGAAATATTAACACAGTCCCAAACTTCTGCTATATATATATATATATATATATATATATATATCATGCATCGATTTGTTTTTCCTTTTGATATATTTGATTGATATGATGTCACACTTATGCTAATGATAAATCATCTAAAAATATTAATTAAATTAAGTGACAGCATTTGATAAAGGTGGTCCTTACGCCGAACGAACATTCCAACCTACCTGGTAGCCTGCTCTGCTCTGCTCTTGCATTTTTCTTCCTAGCTAATCCTATTCTAACTGCTAGCACACCAAATGCCTTTTGATTCGTTCATGTGAAGTGGTCCATGATGTTTTCAAACTAAATTAAATTAAAGGACAGTGCTCCTTTCACGGTCATGATCATGATCATGTGTTGCCTGGCAAATATTCCATTTACCTCACTGCAAAGTAAAATAATATTTACATGGAGTAATGATGTTTGAATCTAAAACGGACAGTGCTGACGAGAAACGACACTGATTGCGGAACGTTTTTGTTAATTATGTAAGAATCACTACAACATTTTAGTTACTGCATGGATCTGTCATGTTTTTGGATCCATCCGGCCCAAACCCTTGTTTGAATTCTTGGCTCGGAACAAAAGAAATTCAAATTATGTGTTGTCCGGAACGAGGAGGACTTAATGATTATTCGTTCGCCGGAATCACAAGTCAAAATTTGGCAGAGGTGATCCAGCCGCACCTTCCAGTATGGCTAGCTTGTTACAACTTCACTCCAATCACTAGTCCTGCCTTCTTCGCATCCCCACACAACATTTATTTATTTATATTAAGATAGATAATGATATAGATATATATCTGTGTCATCCTAAGTTGATTAGTCATTGAATAAGACAGAAAGATGTGTGGATTTGTCGACAATATATATTCAGAGGCATGCACATGTAGCACTGATCCAACCAACATGAAATGAAGATGACATTTCCATTCTAATTAGTGGCGGCTATATATACTCATGTATTGTCCACGAAAACTCCCTTCTCTTTCGTTAAACTAAAAAAGCCTTCCCAATTCCAAAATTCAAATACCAATTGAAGATTAGATAAGCTTAAAGAGCACCAATATTAATATTGATTAATTAATTCCTCATACAGAGTTTAATTTCTTAAATTTTACCGATTAATCATATATATCCTCAACTCATGTGTTGATTGATGCTGAGTTTTCCAGTAATCAACATAAAAACCAAAAAAAAAAAGAAAAAGATCAATTACCTTTCATTGAATCAGCTCTGACTTGTGATTCTATTAATTCCTTTTTCGATTTTCAAGGCCCTTTATTTTCTATTCAGTGGAGGACCATGCATCCTGAAAAGAATACCATTATTGGATTTGATGTCTTTTGTTTTTGGCTAATGACCATTGGATTTGATGACTCAAAAGTTATGCTTCATTTTATTTATTAATATTAGCATAAAGAAATCTAGTATCATCATCATTCAGCTAAAAAGAAACTTAGTCTAACGATTATGATTGCTCAAGCTTTAAGTTTAGAGAGAGGAGTTGGCCCAGACGGCGGCAGGTTATAATGCATGTTCATTTACCCGTATAATACTATCCTCGGATATAAATAAAATATATTGTAGCTTTGGAGTTTTTCTATTATCAATTTAAAAAGATCGATATACAAACAATTAAAATTTGATTTGAATCTATCGGTTATTGCATATGTCTATGATAAGTTTAATTTACACTCAAAAAGTTGTAATGGTTAAAGCTGATCTTAGGGCATTAGTTAACTCATAGCCTAAGCTTATTGAGTCATCAGCAAATAACTAGTTTAGTGAGCAACTCATTTTATTTTCATCCATTAACTTTTACTAAACAACCAACCATATTTTCTATCTAGCTAATTACCACGTACGTATTCTGTTCTTCTGAAGGATACAGGAGCTCACCTTGACTGTGAAACATCAACAAAGCCCCTTCTCATGGTTATGGTCCCTCCTTTTCTTGGTTTTGCACTCCATCTGCTGAGGTAAGAAGAATTTACCCATGAATGATTCGATTATATATGATCGATACTAAGAAATAAATAAAAGCCATTTCACACACACACACACACATATGTATATATATGTGTGTGTGTGTATATATATATATATATATATGTATATGCATAGCTCCAAAGTCTTCTTTTTTTCTTGGGCATGTTTGTTTCTTTCTGTTTTCTGTTGCTTCTCTTTCAATTTAAAAACTTTCTCCGTACTTTATTCACGTGGGCTGATATTTGAAAAAAAGAGGATCGATGCAGATCTCTTTTTTTAATAATAATAAAAAAAAGATAATAATGATACCAAAATCATCTCTATACTTTCTCTTTTGATCAATTATTGGGTAATTTGTAGGTTAAATTCCATGCCGTCAACATAGACCATACTAGGATGGTAATGGAAGAGTTGTAGGAAGAGCATTTTGACTTTCATTTTTCAAAGGATTTAATTAGAGTAGTAGAAAGTAAAGTTAATGAAAAATGAAAGAAAGTGTCAGTATAATTTATTTAAAACCTAAGTCTAAAGACTTCCTAATATTTCTCATCTCTTGAAAATTTTTATTTGATTTATTACTTTTCTCTTTCACATATATACATACATGTAGATGTAGTATCAACTTTCATCTTTCCTAATAGAGGCAAACTAAAATTAGAGGCAGTCAAATTGAAATAGATAATAGAAGCTTTTACCATGAAAGATTCCATGTCTAGGGGTTATTTTCTTCACTCATGGCTAAACCTATTGCTTTTATTAGTTACCTAATTTCCCCTTCAAAAGATGGATGGACAATCAAAGTTAGGGTGATAAGATGCAAGAAAAAAAAGCCTACCGAGTAAATAAGACAAGGGTTCTCATTCTCCCTATGCACCTGTTTGTATTGGTTCATTTATGTCCAGAAACTAAAATTTCTTACTCTTTACTACTGTTTTTAACTTGAAGGGAGCTCATACTGAAGACTAGTGAATTAGTAACCATTGATGCCATCTTCAATTTCAAGTGCCATGCTCTTCTTTTTTGTATGTTTCTCATACTAATCTTTGAATTATTTGCTTCATTGAATAGAACTCTATATTTGATTCCTACTCTTTGTTGGGAATCTTTAAATATGAGTTTTTTTTTTTTTTTTTTGGGGGGGGGGGGGGGGTGTGGAATGCTTGTGGGGGAGGATGACTTGGACTTTGTTCCTTTCTTTTGATTCCCATTCTCTATCTGATTTTCATTTTCTACTGAAACTGAGGGGAAAAAAAAATCACTTGGACTTTGCATCTGGTGTAGTGAGATAAAGCGAGAATACTTTGGAGTTTGGAAGAACTCAAAAGCACTAGCTCCATTCTCACAACAAATTAAGAACTGCATCTCAACCACTGAAAAACGCCTCCCCCACTATGCACCTCCTTGGTGATTTTATTTTCCTTACATTTTTTTTAGTTAAGTTTTTGTTTTGAGGATTATAATTTATTTAAAGTTCACTATAGTTTGACATGGTAAATTTAAAATGAAGTTTATGCTTAAGATTTAAATTTGTAACTCTAAGAAAAATATCATCATTAGTACTTAAAATTGATCGTAAAATGCACAAGAATACAATCCATCTAATTTTAATTTAAAAAGTTTTAACTACTCTCAACAACATATTTAAAATTTTAATCCTGCAGACTATCGATGCCTATTGCTGAAAGGACTTAGAAAAGTCGTGTATATATAAATAATGCGTCGTCTGTAGATAACCATCTCAAACAGACCATTCCTAACCCACGCTTCTCTTCTTGCTTGGTTTCTGTGTTTTTCATTCTCTCTCTCTCTCTCTCTCTCTCTCTCTCTCCAATCGCTCTTCCTGAGATACAATTGGTAAACTAGATCGATCTTGACCTGTTATTTTTTGCTCTTCTTTCACTTTCTATCCGATGGTTCATGTCCATGAAGGTTTTGCTTCTCATACCTCCTCCTCCGAATCCTCCTCCTGGTTCTTCTTAGTATTATTTTTAGTAATTTTATTTTATTTATTTGGAATCTTTCTTGTTCTTCTCACTAACATCCGAATAGTTCACCATAGAAATCTCCAATCATTTTTTGGAATAATTTATATATGCACCAAATTTTAAAAATATGTAATTGAATTTGGTCTACACCAGATTGACACCCTTAGATTCATCATACCCACAAACACAAAACCCATGAATCATCAGAATATGGAGGTTGTTGAATTTTTACCACTTTTTAGTTGTATAGTTGTGTTTGCTTCTCTAGATTCTCTTGTCTCTCCATGGTTTACTTACTAGTCTTTAGTTTTTTTTTTTTAATATTCTATCTCTCTCTATTTAAATTATTCTAATAATTCTACTTATTTATTCGGCAGCCTGCAAAAGCCGTATATTCGATTAGGGTTCCCTTCAGTTAGTCTTCTTCTGGGTTAATAATTTATCTTTTTATTTTTCTTTCAGCACCTTCCACGGGTTCATGCTATATATATATTTAACCAATTGGACACAAAACAGGATGATAGCAAGCTCTGAAAAAGCAGATTGGAGCTAATTCCTGGGCGTGGGATCTAGCTAACTGGTCCAGACCACAGTCGTTGTTTGCAGATGCAGCAGCATCAAGATTCACATCACAATTTATTGTTGCAGGGATTTGTCTGAAACATATGATATTGATTCCTGCGAGTCGAGTGTTGAGAATCTTGATGATGCTGCATCAGCAATAGATGACTCAAACAATTATATCTATCTATCTATCTTCCGACAGAGAGAGATCTTGGATCTATTGCTGCTTTAATTTGCATTGATTTGTAATAAGTTCACAAAATTAACACTTCCACGGCACCCTGCATCCTCTTTTCTACTTTTCTTCATCACTCACTCATTTTTGGTGGGTTTCTAGTACAGGTTCCTGCTTTCTCATCAAACTGGAATTTCAGGTCAGCTTCCATTTTCTTTTATTGATTGATACTACCGATAACAAATTTTCCCGCCGAGACCATCATTAGGTAGGCTCTTGGATGCATATATATATATAGTTAACTTCAACAAGGAGGTTAAGGGAAAATGTTCTTAATTTATTGTGTGATATGAAGTTTCTCGTATATATGTATATATATTACTAGTTGGCATGCATTCTTAATTAGGGTTCGTAAAAACAAATACAGATTATATTTTGATATGCCAACAAAGTGAAAGTTATGTCTAGTAAGTTTATGAACTGTTGTTCTTTTTGTGGAAGACTATGGTTTTGAAATCTTTCAGATTTGTTCTTAATTACTATTCTAGAATAATAGAATAAAATAGTGTTGATCGATGAGGTGGATTAATTCATTTTCTCAACTGAATTAGTTTGATTAGAAATTAATTAATATCCACTCTCTCCCTCTGCAAAATTTTCTTTATGTTCTGATCTAACGCTCTTTTTCCCTATCTCTGTCTCTACTTTCGGATGATATCCCAAGTTTCATGTCTTTTTCATTTTATTTTTTCCCCGAAAACGATGCCATATTTGTAATCTATTTCTGATGCAGTCTTGAAAGAGAGTCCATATTTGGCTACCTAGTGTTAGCTTAAAGTGCTCTTGGTGATTTCCATAATACCATATTAAGTGGAATCAACAGCTATGATAATTGGCATATAACTTCCTATGCCTAACCAAAGTGGAGTGTCTAATAAAACAAAGGACACAGATCATTCTATATTGTTTATAGATTCTAGTTTATTTTCCTTATCAATTAATTCATCTTTACAAGTTTAATTTGTGTCTAAATAATTGTTTCTATCTTGCATTGCATGCTAATTTTCATGTGGGGAGGCATGCTATGCTAGCTGGCTCCACTATGTAGGCAACGTCCATTTTCTGGTGTAAAACTTAAATGATTTCTTGTACCATACAGATACAGTAACATGCATATATAGATTCTGCAGGAACTTGAGTTTCTGAAGAAAAGGTTGTGTTGATCGATAAACAAGTTAAGGACCGAGATTAGTTGCGAGACAAGCTAGCCATACCAGAGCGTGCGGTGCACTTGATGTCCACCATGCAAAACCAAAAGATGCCACAAAATGAATCCTAGTTTTTGGCTGTTTCTTAGCAATAGAACAACATATATAATAATGACTCTGGGTACCATTGTTTTATCTCCCTACCCTATTTAAATGATTATGTCGTCGTGATTTAACTTCTAAAATATATATGTGTATATATATATATATATATATTAATTTTGCCGAAGCAAGAAGAATGAATGATGGCAAGCCCTTTAACCTTTTTTAATTACTGTACTGTGAATTTGGTTTGGAGCAATCAATTAAAGTTTACATTCGAGCTGGTCCTCGAGTCTTTTAAGAAACCGCGTGAAGGACACAATTCACTTGGATGTTGATCAGTTTTGAATTGTTAAAATATTAAGTAGTTTACCAGATGCACGGGCGAAGGGACTTTGGGTAAATACATAATTGACGCATGTCATGTTCTACCTCTTTTAATTTTCTGTTGCTTTTTTAGAGGATATACAGACAAGGAAAGATATATAGTCCATATCCATCCTCCTTTTATAAATCTTAGTTAATTAAAATGCCTAATACTTAAAAATATTAGAATATATATATCCTTCTTAGTTGCACGTTTCTGCATTATATTTGCATATTATACCGAGATTAAAGTCATCCTTTAATACTTGTAGCAAAATTAAAAAGAACACATTTAAGTTATTGATGGATTAGGTTTCACTTTTTTAATTTTTCCGTTGTTCTTTCTCTCCGAGTAACATATATATATATATATGTCGCAACGCAAGCTCTTTGTCCTGTGGGTGGGGGCAACAAGTGACGGTGCTATTTCGTCGTATTGACAACTGAGGGATGTCGAACCAATCAGACTCTTTGAAGGTCCAAAAAGAATCTATCTATCTAGTCTGAAAAAGAGGATCAATATTGAGGAGTACGTTGTGATCTTGTTTGGTCGAATCAACTTTATTTGAGAGCCAGCCATTATTACTCTTACGCAAACGCAGTAATGCAAGCTAGCTAGTCGCCTTATATATTATTACAAATTAAGTCATGATCTATTGGATATATAAATTACTTGAACAGATGACGTAACTAATTGTATTACCTCACCGTCTTCTTGGTTTCAGTCAGGTCACGGATATAGTGGAGCCAGCTAGCATCATCCCCACGTGTCTTCATAGATCAAGATCTGATTTATCTTGATATTATGCCATTTAGTTATGTTTATGTCTTAATTTATCTTTAATACTAATCTAGTTTCCCCCGGGTGGCAACACACTAGTTTGAGAATGGATACTTTTACAAGATATTTACAAAGTGTGGAAATATATAACTCGTGCGACTTCCATACTAGCTAATTAAGGTGATTTTATTGTTATTTTAGTTAAAATTGTCATTTTGTCTGAGTTTACACTACCTACCCCTACCCCTTGATGTGATATACAACTTTATGTTTTCTGTGAATTTTACAGTCCGTAGTATATATGAAACTGGAATATTAATTATTATTTATAAGAGAACTTCATGGAGCAATAATATATTCTGCCATGCAAATCCTTGAGAGGTACAAATGCGCGTATATATATCTGCCGGAGGTTTGGACAGATATAGCTAGCTAGTATCCCTCGTAGAGCTCCTAGTCCTAGCTATATTATATACGTAGCTAGAAATGGTGAAATAAAGAAAGGTTTAAGAGATAGGCAGTTGATATTCTTCCAACTATATATATATATATATATGAATGACTTCAGCTCCTGTCAAGATTTTACTTCATAGATATAGATTTGTATAACTACATTACATACATCTCTTCTTCGATTGTAACATATCGATCTTACTCTTCTTTTTTCTGCAGGTAATCGACTTTTTTCCTGGCTTCTGTTAATTTTGACGACCTTTTTATGCAAATTAAAACTAATAGAAAATGGAAAAAAGTCTATTATTATATAGATATATGGTCCCCTCAAATTAATGGATTCCGACTGTTTTTCTGGTCCCTTTGATCTGTTTCATATATATGCCAACTAACTATTGGATCGACAATATATATATGGACATTATATTGTTTTCTAGAGCCAGCAATCGAGTTTCATTCAGCAGTACTAGTCTCCTTGCTTTTAGGTTGGCACTGTGCATATATACTTTTGTGTGTGCAAATGCTATTTCATTTTCACAATGCCAAACTATGTACTAGAAGGGTCCATCCATGAAGAAGAAGAAAAAGTCTAGTCCCCACCCTTGAATATATATATAACATACGGTGTCTTTATTTTGATCAGTGTTGCAACACATTAAATTGCATCTTTTCATATACATATATATACACACTATAATACAATATTCATGCATCTTCACTTCAATTATGCCATTGTCTCATAACTTGTCAAAGCAAGATAATTAAACAGAAATGACGTGGTCCTTAAATCGATTAACTTGTTTTGGATGAATCGTCGCATTATGTGAACAACATTGGCCATGAGTTATCTGACTCGGCAGAAGCAGTAGTACTGTTAAAAGTTGCATGGAATCAAATTTAAGCCTTTTTTTAAAAAAATAAAAATAAAAATAAATTTGCAAGCTCGACTTTTTCATTTTCTCTCATTCTCAGACTTGAAATTCTATTATTCTATATATCGTTTGTCACTGGCAACAACTCAAGAAACGTACAAAATCACATGTTCAATTAGTATACTTTAAATAATGCATCAATTAATTATTCAACGTATTATATTAATTTCCTTATTAAATAATTTCATGCTTTCTTTATTGTGTTATTCAAAATACAGTTTTTCTAATGTGTGCAGATAGGACACAATAACAATTAAACAATCTCATTGAAAATATAAAATTATAATAAATAAAAAAGTTTATCTATTATGTATTATATTAATTATGCTTATTATAATTTAAATAATTTTTACATTGCTCTTATTATTTCATATAAGATTTAAAGTTTTAGATTTTAAAATTTAAGATTTCGGATTCTAAGGTTAGTGTTTAGGATTTATATTTTAAGGTTTAAAGTTTATAATGAGTTTAAAGATTTAAAATTTAGGGTTTAGAATCATATAATTAAATCTTACATCTTAAACTCTAAAATATAAACCTTAGCTGTAAGTATAAGTCTTAAAACCCCTAAATACTAACTTCAAAATTTTAAATCATAAATTTTAAATCTTCCATGAAATAATTAAGATAATGTGAGAATTATTTAAATTATAGTGAGTAATAATTAATATAATCATAATAAATGAGCCCTTTATCTATTGCAATTTTATATTTTCAAAAAAAATTATTAATTGTTAGGAAAACCGTTTAAAATATACCATTAACTTCCAATCTCTTTACCAAATGATACATATCTATTGGTCTTGAGAGAATTTAAATTTTGGTGAGAATGTTAGCTTACTAACAGCAGTAACCACCACCTAAGTACTCCACTTACATATATATATATATATATATATATATATATACTTAATGCAAATGTATCTTTATAAAAACTTATTTATGCAAGACGCTTCTAGTGAGTCTATATATAGATATTATGTAAATATATGATTTCTTATACAACATAGAAAACTTAAAGAGGAGAAAGAGACTCGAATCATATCGGTGCCGAATAAATATGGTGTAGTATATTGGTTGTTTGCACCGAAAAAGAGGAGAGAAAAATCAAATTAAGTTGAGGGTTTGCTTTTTCAACACTATATACTTGGATTCATTGTAACCCTAATTGAAAATATAAGCTAAAAAAAAAAACAATTCTGCAAAATTGCTATTTTTGGAAATAGATTCACCCATATTCCTCTTAATAATATGATAGTCATATTTAATTTGGATTGTTCATTAGTCATCATGTTTGTATTTCCATGCATCATATTAGGGGACATTAGACTAATGAATGGCCCCAATCTAGACATGTTAATAGCTGGAACATGAGCATATCTATTTCTTCCTTCTAGCCATTTTGTATATTTAGATTTTATTTGACAAAAATAGTTAATAAGCTATTTGAAGGTTAAAAAGTTAACTGAAAATTAAAACACTAATTTTTAGTAAAAAGCTATTACCTAAAGGCTTAAAGTTGTCACGCTAGTTTGTTGAATTATAAGTATTTGATAAAATTAGCAATTTCACTAACTGATACATATAAAATTACATAAAAATATATGTTTATATAGTTTTTACATAAATTTTAATTTTATTGTGTAGGCAAAAATGTATTTTTAAGTAATTATATTTAAAAAATTTAATTAACTTTAACTCTTATACTTTTTTAAATTAAATATTACGAATGATGTAAAAATACCATAAAAATAGTAAATGAAAGATATAAACAAATAAAACAAATCATGGAAAGATAAGATAGATAAACAAGAGAGAAGAGAGTTTTAAAATATTAAAGGATAGAAAAAGGAAGAAAAATAAAATGCTATAAACTTCATATGATATTTCAAATAGCACCTGAAAAAATGCTATAAACTTATAAGATAAATTTATTTACTAAATATTTCTATTTTGATCAAACAAGCTCATAAGCTAATCATATATATTATAAACTAGTATGAGTTATTATAATTTAACAAAAAGGTCTTAAGTATGAGTCTTGATAAAGCAACTATGTTAAAACTTCAAAAAAAAAAGTTTGTTCATTCTTATGATGTAACTTGAGTTCAGATTTAGAAGAAGAAATTAGTTAGTCAACTAACTAACACATTCATCAGCTCAAATTCAAAAAAAAAAAAAAAGTGAAAATTGTTTATATCAGCTAACCAGCTCATAGCTTATAATGAGTCGTATTGCAGTGGCCCAATCAGGCCCATTACGATAATAGCAACCTCCCTACCTATTCAATGAGGGGCCATTTCTTTTCCCACCTCCCCTCTTCTTTTCTGGCCCTTTCGCTCATTTGCTTTTTAATTTTAGTACAACTCTCTTTTTTTGCACTCCACTCTCACCGCAGCTTCTGGATTTTAGAACGGATTATATCTATTGTTCAATATAATATCCTATATTAATTAAAATATATAGAGAAGTATAATAATAATGTTAATTTTTTTAATTAATCCTAAAAAGTAAGAAAAAAATTAAGATAAACAAATAAAACAACATATTTTAATATGTTTCAAAAGCCCTCGCCCTGCCAGAGAAAGAGGGGTCTTCTATGGGTGGGAAAGGAGTGCCTTAGAGCCTCTGCAGTGGGAGTATTTAGACGTTGCATGGATGTTGTGCATCGATATTTGTGGAAAAGCATAAGTAGAGATGCTTACATGGCATTTTTTTAGAATGCAACATGATTTAATTAATCGATGATGCATAGCAAAAGTAATGGAAAAGAGAGAGAAAAAAAATAACAAAAGCAACAGAGAAAAGAAAGAAACAAGAAAAAATAAATTTTAATTTTTTTAAATGTATTAAAAATAAAATTAAATTAATATGACTTCTAATTTTAATATATATAAATTTATTAAATTTGTTTAGTTAATAATATAAAGTAATATTTATAAAAAAAAAGAGATAATTTATGGAACCCATTTAAAAAAAAATTTAGAGTTGTATGAGTAAAAAAAAATTGTATAAATTGTATTGAGTGATGTGTTATCGTAGAACCTATAAAAATAATATAAATAATTAAGATATAGAACCCTGATGGGTACCATAATTAGAGATGTCGTTAGTCAATTTGGGATATTTTAGTTAATTTATGAAAAATAAAAAGGGGTGAGAATAGAAAACACTCTATCTTTGAAAGAAATGGCCTTTGTGAGCCGAACATGTCATTCAAGCCCCAAACGCGATTAATCGATTTTGGACATCTTAAGGTTATATTTAAAATTAAAAGATTTATTTTATCAACTCAAAAGAATTAAATAATACTTTTTTCTTCATGAAATCATAGAAAATATATTAAATTTTATACAAATGGATTGTTTCATGTGACGTATACACGTATACTTAATTGTAGTACACACGATCATAGCTTTGCCCTACTTTATTTTTTTTAATCTAAAATTTATCTGTTTTTATTTTTATCTTTGATGCTATATTAGAAGTTTTATGTATGAATTCATTATTATATATTTATTTTGACATATTATATTAATAAAAATTAATAAAATAACGAACAATCGAATAGAAATATAATCATAAAAAAATGAACAAATAAGTTTTTTTTTTTTTTGGGATCTGAACTAAGTTTTTTTTAGAGCTAGCTTACATAGCACATAGATTAGACAGCCTCTTTATACCATGTAAGCTTGAATGCCCCCAAATTTACCGAATTGGCATTTGGCTTCGTAAAAGGAGCTGAAATCAGACTCCTTTTCCCTCGAGCTCAATCCCATGATGAAGGGCAAAAGGTTTTTATCACTACCCGTCTTCTCTGTGCTTTTGTTGATGGGTTTTGTTTATTGCATCACAGTGTTTGTGTTTATCGAGGATTGGATAGGTTTGCAGAGCTCCCCTGGCACCTTGAATGCCTTTGTTTTCTCCATATTGGCGTCTCTCTGCCTTTTCTCTTTCTTTATTTGCGTTCTTACAGACCCAGGCCATGTGCCTTCTTCATACATCCCAGATGTTGAAGACAGGGGAATCTCTGGCCTAGGAACCGCTCAAAATGTAAGCTTTACACAGTTACTGATAAAAATGATGAATTTGGTTTATGCTGCATTCTCTCTGTTTAATTAGTGCTAAATCTGAAGAAAGCGTGAGATTATAATGTTTAACTTCTAATTTTTTATGTGTCTTTAGTTGTTTAGTGAAGTGAATTGTGCATTTAGCATAGAACTGCAGCTCAAGATGAAAGGGTATTATGAGGATTGCTTTTTGAATGGTTGGTTTGATAGACAACTAAATTATACATCTTTTTTTCCTTTTTTATAGTTGTTTTACAATAATTATATGTTGCAGGGTCTTTTGAATTAGCTATTGTGATTAGCGAACAACTTGCATTTTTATAGTTGTGTACCGTCATAAATATTTCAATGATTACTACTCTGTTATTGTTTATTTCATTTCCATGACTTCTTACAGAAAATTTAATGTGTTGTTGCCTTTATAATAGCTTGAAGTTAGTGAACTATTATTTGTAAACGGAGAAGCTGTTGAATGAATATCTCACATATTAGTCCGTCTACTTTGTTTGCCTTCTTACTGAATTGCATAATAAATGTTCTTCAGAGTACAGAACAGAAGAAATGCGATAAGTGCTTTGCATACAAGCCTCCAAGGACTCACCATTGTCGAGTCTGCAGAAGGTGTGTGCTAAGAATGGTAGGTTAGCTTACATTTCTGTTGCTTCCTAGTGCTTCTTGACCTTCAATGTAGAATATGTTTTGAGTTCTTGATTTAATGTTATTATATCTTCTTCTTTTTTCCCTCCTTTTGGCCAAATTTGGTGCAGGATCACCACTGCTCTTGGATAAATAATTGTGTTGGTTATAGGAATTATAAGGCTTTCTTTGTTCTTGCATTATATGCCACTATAGCAAGTATTTACTCTACGGTATGTATATTATTTGTCACCTACTTATCTTATAACCTTTTTTGTGTGTGAGGAAAGATTCTTATTTGGCAGACGCTTTTGCAATGTTCAGGTAATATTTATCTCCTGTGTTCTTCAGAAAGACTGGGAGTTGGTTAGAGGGACACCTCTGAAGATATTTTATGTAAGTTTGATGCAGTAAGTAGTATGTTTGACCTCTGTTTTAGCACTCTCTTTTATTGGGGTAAGTAATTTTTAGGCCAAAATTCTATTAGAATAATGCTAATGATGTTCTTTGAAGTTCAAAGAGTGTTGTGTAAACCTAATTCTCACTTGAATTTTGAAAATCCTTTTATAATTGGAATTATTAAGTTAATTTCAACTGAACCCTGATGACCTTAATCCCTGCTGCCTCTGGTCAGCGACATGAGTGTATACTTGTAAATAGCTGAGATCCACCAGTCCTAATAAGCTCGTCAATTTGCATCTTTCCTACTATTTCTACACTTGCAATCTTTTTAAGTTGCATGTTACAGCCTTGGTCTTTGTCTTGTTTATTTGCTTTTGCCTCCAAGGATCAAGCTTAGGTAGACTTCCCTGCCGTGGTAATTTGTGATGACATTATGCGTATATTGTATGTGCCAAGTGATATTGTTTTGTACCCTCTGCATCATTCATGCAGCAAGGAACTGGAAGGTATTTCTTAATGCAAGCCTATTCACTGGAAATTTACTTCTGAATTCCTCCAGTCCTACACTTCACTTCTATGTATGCATATCTAGTAATTGACAACTCCTTTATTTTCTCCTCCCCCCCTCCCTTTTCTTGTTTTAGAAAAAAGGAAATTACTTGCCCTATCATATTCCATGTCTAAAGCTATATTAACCTTAAAGTTACCTTCTTATTCTGCAAAATTTTGATATCCCTACAATGTTAACTCCTTTTGTAGATTGCCCTATCACTCATCTGGAACTTGTTTCTGGCTTACACCAATGCTGAATCACACTTTCGTTAGCCATATAACATTTTCCTCATTACATTTGATAACATGTTCAATGTCTTCATTATTGTAGATGGACAAAGTAACTGTTTTGCCATTCATGAAACATCTCTTGAGTACACAAAATCTTATTAAAGAGGGAGCTGAACAATACTATGCTTGAGATCCCCAGTGCATTTCCATTTCTTTGTAGGAATTACATAGATTCCTCAACAGTTTACATGTTCATCTTCATTATGATTTCTTATTTTTGAATTTCTATTCTGGTGTTTGATTTTCAAGCCTAAAGTCTTTGAATGATTACCTAATTAATGCAAATTCAGATTAACCATCTTCTTTCCAGGTCTTTTTCTTTCTTTTCTTCACCAAGCTAGTTCTTAAAGCTATTTGATCTTTTGGTCACTAAGTTGATTAATTTTTCTTCGTCAAGCTGCAAACATGCCTTTTTTTTTTTCTTTTTCTTTTTTAGTACTTACAATTACTCACTTCATTCCTATTATTTCATTAGCTTCTTGTATTCTATATTGTTGGTTTTTGGGGTGTTCACAAGCAAAAATATGTCAATTGTTGGGCTTTAATCCAAATTAAGTTTAAATGGTAACAAAAATTGTTGTTTTGGAATTTGAGCCCATTGTTCCTGTGGCTTGCACCAAAATATTTTAAATTTTAACGGAACAGCAAACACTGTAAAAATATATTTACATGTACACCTGAAAATATGCATGCATACACTTTTAAGACAGATTTTTGGACATGAAAGTAATGAACATAAACATATACAGTTTATTGTGTTGAAATCAATGATTCTACCATCTAAGCTTTTAGCAAGACAGGGCTTTGCTTGTTGTGTGGATTAGTCGAAGTCTCCACTGAAATGTGATATGTTTGTCTAAGTGAGTTTAGCGTGAGCAATTCCAATTTCTGCTCAAGTAACTACGTTTTGTGTGGTTTGTGCCCCTTCATACCCATAATATAGCTTCATTCGATCACCATGTTCCTTGCTCAGAGAACAATATGGATGGGTTTTATTAAAACCATCTAATTCCACATCGTCTGACTTCAAATATGTTTTCTGAACATGAATAATTCTATTAATTGTTATCTAGCTTGTCTGCTCTTCACCTCTCTCTCTTAATTTTATGTGCACGTTCTTGTTTGAATTGCTAGTTTCATCACAAGTCGTGAAGTGATAAGTTGGTTGGCTTTCTGATTTAGAAAACACCAAGCTCTTAGTTATAGCCAAAAAAATGGGGATTTTGCTGTAATAATTCTTACATGTTTTTCTGTCAAACGAAAAGCTTTTTATTGTTTCGGATCCAAAAATATAGAGAGTTTTTCTTAGACTAAAACTGGTAAGACTTGCGGTGAACAGGTAATATGTGGAGTTACACTGTTCACCTTGACCGGAAGCCTTTCTACTCTTTCTGGATGGCACGTCTACCTTGTCCTTCGAAATAAGACAACAATAGAGGTGGGTTGTGACTTGGGAGTTGACTATAATTTTTTCAGTATCTGCATCAGTAAAGATCTCATTTTGTGCCTTTTGCTAGTACTATGAAGGAAAACGTGCAAAATGGTTGGCTAGAAAGTCAGGACAGAGCTACAGACATCCATTCAACCTTGGTGCATACAAAAACATTACTATGGTCTCCCTCTATCCTATCCTATCCTATCCTCTCTGGTCTTGTCTGATACTAATTTACATGTAGTATTATAGACTGACAAATCCTCTATACCTTACTTGTTGACCAGATTTTAGGTCCAAACATGTTGACTTGGTTATGGCCAACAGCAATAAGCCATCTGAAAAATGGACTCGACTTCCCTATGTTACGTGACAGTCCTTGAAACTTTTCTGGTCTGCCAAGCAGAAGCAGGCCATACCCATTTGGTTTGAGATGAAGAATGTAGACAATGCTCATCTGATTTTGACCGAGAGATTGTCCTTTGCTGTGACTATGAGAAGAGATATCATTTCAGGTAGAATACTACAGGAAAGAAAGACGGTGAATTATATGGTTGGAATTAATGTGCTGTCCATGATCCACTAATCTTAGGGCAAGATCCAGACATGTATAACAAATACACACACATACTATAAATTAAAACATTTCATTTTTGTAGTAGTACTAGTAGTTACCAACCGATAATTAATCTTTCCTTCGAACGCATCAGCTGGCTGACGAAACACGTCACCTAAAAGCAAACTTGATCTTAGTACACCAAACCAAAGACTAACCAAACGCATGGACAATTTTTATTATTAAAGAAAGAACTACTTAATTATTAGCGTCACCCATTTAGCTATCATAAAAGTAATGTTAGTTATCTAACTTCTATTTGCATAAAACTTACAAATTGCATAGGTAGCAAGTTTTGATTTTAAAAATGAAAAAATTTGACAAGACACCTGAATTGAGATGCAAATTGCTCAAGCATATGCACACCCACGGCGCCACTTGGAGCCTTGCTGGATTTTCTTGGCACTTGGGTGTCAACTTGCTGCCAATGTTAAATCTTCACTATTTTGTCTCCTTGAGTGTTTGGTTTTTGTAAAATAAACAACTAAAGTCAAAAACATCTAATTCTTCTTCAATTTAAGACTTAAATGTGAGGGAATATGATGCAAAACCTCTATATAAAAAACATTTATCATCTTCTATGAAAAATTAAAAAAAACTGAAGGACCGATTGATGGTTTAATTTATTTTTATTTGTTTCCCACTCGAAAGTGTTATACGTAGCCGACAAATCATTAATCATTAATTAACTAATAGTAGCATATGAATATGATAAAATTCTGGGGCCATCTGGTGGTTTCAGACACGTGGACGGATAAGCATAATACCATTGCATAGTCTACAAAATGATGGAATATTAATAATGAAGAAGAAAGTAATTGTGTCCTCATTGATAGAGATATCACAACTTATAAAATATACTACATGTTTCTAGCTATAGTATAATCGTACTTTGGATGCGATGCAACTCGTACTATAAGGCTGTTGTGTATATTAAAATTCAGATATAAATTCAACAAAATTTAAATTATGATAATGCGGGCGTTATGATCTAAATAAAAAATCCAATATATCATGTGAGGTTCTGATGAAGTGTGTATGCGAATAATTGCATCCATCCAAATTCTGACAGACAAAGAACATAAACAGCATAGCAGTGAATAAGAGTGACAACTAATTAAAGGACGACATTTTGCATGCAAAGTACACAAGTTGTTGGATATGTATATACGCAAGTGAGGAATACCTGATTAGAAGGAATGAATGTATGTATGTATGTGTGTGTGTTTGATTTCAGGTGAAGTGGAGAACCGAAAACGTATCCAAATAAAGGATAGAAAACGCGATTAGGAAAGTCTCATCACTTGCACACCCGAATATGTCTGTGCCAGCTAGTTGCCAGAATATAAATATTCTGATTTCATTCAACGTGGATCCATGTCTGTCTTCTCTAAATCAACATTAAGCCTTTACTATTACTACTTGATCATATAAAAACCACATGCAATGCCCTCTCTTGGATCCGTCTTAATTAGATCCAACATGCACCGTGACACAACACATGTTGCCATTTTTAATTCTTATACATCATCATTAATAAATTAGGATATACTATATGTATAGTCAAATAATGTTAACTACCTGTATATGTGCATTTTTTTTATTATCTAAGATGAATTATAATATTGATTTACTTATTTATTTTTTTCTGTTAGAAGATCAACAATGTGAATTATTATGATTATTATATATAATATTATGCTGAAGATATCTTTTAATTAGGCCAAAATTTTAGGAAATAGTTTAACTTATAATATCGTTAATTAAGAGACATGGTAACCTGGATTTGTGTTGTATGATGTGAGTGGATATATATGCAATCAATAAAATAAAAGGGAAACAGAGAAACAACAGGGGAATTAATTAATTATTAATTAAGGACATATTTTGATCAATCATCTCTCTGATGTTGTAATTTGTTGTTTTCGACCAAGACAGAATGAAGGCACCAGAATCGGGTTAATTTGATTAAGTTAGACAGAAAATCAACTTGTTCTAATGGTTACCACCCTTCAATATGAGAAACTAGAAAATTATATGCAATATTCTTCCATAAAGAAAAAAATCAAATATTCTTTTTATTTTCATCAATGTCATTTTTTCCCTAGTTTTTTTTTCTTAAAAAAAGGAAAAACCTATTCATTTAATTTGGCCATGCTTTAATATTTGAAATAAAAAAAAAATCTCAAATAATCAACGAAATTTTGGGATTTCATATTTAACAAAATTCTCTCGTCTATCTGCAAACCATGCTGATGCAGGTCGTTACCACCAATGGGACCCATGGCAGCATGAAAAGAATTGGAGGAGATCCAGCATTCCAAAATGTGTACGGCTAGGATTTCTTATGGCGTTTGCATCATCATCAATAAGATTTACACTCAAAGGTTCCTGTCATTGTGTACTTTCACGTTCAGCTTCAGAGAGACTGAAGAAAGAAAGAGCTGTATAAGAAGCAGAGCCGCAGGGAGAGCATCAAGGAGCCTCCTTTTGTTTCTGTGTACTTTCCTTTGTTTTCTTTTTTATAAATTCCGAGTAAAACAAACAGAAAAAAAAAAAAAAAAAGATTGCTGATAGTTTCTGATTCTGAACATCCTTTTGCTGTCTTTTACGTTCTCTCTATTTCTTTTTATTCCTCAGTGTCCAAACAAGGGGTGTGACTGTGAATGCATGCTTCTAACGGATACATCGAATTTTTCTCTTTTGGAAAATCTGTTTAATTGATGTGTACAGAGACCCTGGTCTTTGCTCCTAGCTTCAGCGTTATAAATTAAGCTTTGATAGTGCTCATTTTCTTTATTCCCACGTGTGGTTTACGTCTTTGTTCGAAACGGAGAAAGTTCACATCAGCCTTCCCATTGTTGTTTTAGTAGCATTTTTGTTCACGTGGTACCAAACCCAAATTTGAAATGCAAAAGTAGCTGAGACAAAGGTCTGAGTTTAGAAACTTTTATGCATAAAATCTCCCTTTTGATTTGAGTTCGTTTCTATATCATTACTCATTAGTTAAATCCCTTAAAAGTTTTTAGCCATTATTGCTTACTGGAATTCTGGCACATTTTCCTTTCTGTGTTAATTTTTTGAAGGTTGAATTTTGGAGAACGGTGGAGTGGAGTATCCCTGAATCATACAGAGGGGGTTTGTTGCAGAAAGCAATTAGAGAGAGAAGATGAATAACTCAGTTTCAGATAACAGTTTTTACATTGACAGTGATGAAGATGAGGAAAAGGAGCTCAATAAAGGTGAAGAGGAGAACGGAAACGACTCAGATTCTTCCAATTACTCAAACGAAAACCAGAATCAGAACAAACCTAGTTCTTACAACACCTCATGGCCTCAGAGTTACAGGTTAAGTCTCTCTGACATGTGTTTCTCTTCCTTTAGACAAGTGAATTTTTCTTGGCTATGTGACGAGTCTGTCTTATTTTGTTTGTCCTTTCTTTCAAGAGATCATAGGAAACTAGTCAACGTGACCTACTTCGTTTTTATGTTTTTGTAGGAAAAATTTTTCGCTGATATACATAAGAGTAAAATTTTTCGCTGATATACATAAGAGTAAAATTTTTCATGAGCTTTTGTACTTAGTTTCAGCTAATGATGTCAATCTGGAAACAGCTTCTACCTTTTCGTTTGGTCAAGTTTATAAGGAAATACTTTTCCGTGGATAGAGTGGTTCAGAGTCATATTTCATGTTTGGTTGTTGGGATATTATTTAAGATGCCCATGAGGTCCCTTTCCTGCTGAATTACTATGTTTTATGTCTCTCTTTTTGCTGAATTAAGTGCGGACTGACTGGGAGAAAAAAGAGACGTTATGCGCCAACAAAGAACGGTGTCTAGTCAATAGAGATGATTTCTGAATGACATTGGAAATATCTAGGTTTATTACCCCTCTGCATTATTTTTAGTCATGTCTTCTGTGTACAAGCAAAATGAATAATTTTCTTGAATGGGATCAATTGCTGTGAACGGTCAGTTACTTAGACTAATTTCATTTTGTCTGAGATGATGCCTACATTATAATTTACCAGTACATCTTTCCTGTAAATCAGTTTTACATGTCTTAATAAAACCTGGATCATATGGAGGTTCTATTACCATAATTTAGAATTATGTGAAACATGAATTGTGATAGATGTGTTGTCTTTTTCTTGTAATCAAGTGCATCAACTATTCTTTTTGTTATGAATCTTTCAGGCAGTCAATTGATCTATATAGTAGTGTACCATCACCAAGTATTGGATTTCTAGGCACCCCTTCATTGTCGAGATTAAGCAGTTCCTTTCTTTCTTCATCATTAACAAGAAGGCACACTCCTGAGACACTACATTCAGTAACAAAACCTCTGTTACAACCTCCAGTGGAGGAGCACCAGAAACGTAGTTCGCATTCCTTGCTTCCTCCTATTCCATCAAGGAGGTCATCAATTAGGAAGGATTCCAAGGTTTCTCACGAAGTTCCAATTTCTCGCCACTGCTCTTATGGACAAGCTGTGCTTAATGGTAAGTCATTCAATTGCTCACTGTACATTCTGATATATATTTCAGGTAGGATATCTGTTGAAAGACAATTACAGGACACTCCTTCCTTGAGGGGGAAAATGGGAAAGGAAAACATAAAGGTGGAAGAAAAAGAGTTAAGACTAGAGAATAAGATATAATGGGGAAACTAATTATGATGATAATTAAACTTAAAATGAAACAAAGGATACAATGACTCGTGCATCTCCATCAATTTTAAATATTATATATATATATGTTTGGAATGTAACAACATTCCAATCTAATCACTTGTATGTAGTAAACCACCTCCCCCACAAAAAAATAAAAAGTAAAACAGGTTTTTTCCCCCTTGAGAGAGATATATCAATATGATGTTTCTATGCATTCCTAACATTTCTTAGGTCAGTTGTGAATAAGTCCTGTTTGTCCATACTCAATATAATGGACATCGTCCAGCCAAAAGAACATATACTTCGGATAAATGCCAGTTGCCAAAGAACAATGGCCCCATGCCAATAGTCATGCAATATATCTGTTTGCTGCAACTTGTAATATTAGTCCCACATCCATACTTTGGAGATATGGTGTATGCATGTACTTATTCACAGTTGTGAAAATTTGATATCCTACATGAAGTCATTCACTTTGCACTTAAAACTAGAATAGGCAAATATGTCTTATTCTTATTTTGCTTTATAGGCATAAATGTTCTCTGTGGTGTGGGAATCCTTTCTACTCCTTATGCTGCTAAAGAAGGTGGATGGCTTGGGCTGTCTATCTTGTTCATTTTTGCAATTATTTCCTTCTACACTGGGATCCTCTTGCGTTACTGCTTGGATAGTGAACCTGGGCTTGAGACATACCCCGACATTGGCCAAGCTGCTTTTGGTCGCACAGGGCGTATTGCCATTTCGGTAAGTTTACTATGGGGTATCAAATCTATAATAATTATATTTGTATATTATCATTATACTATGAAAGAAGTATGGGTTCTTACTTTTTTCTTTTTTGTGGAGCGGGGGGTGGGGGTGTTCATTCAAATAAAAAGACAATAAGCCTTTATAACTTATTTCTGCTTTACTTTTGCTGTGGATGCAGATAATATTATACGTGGAATTATATGTAAGTACAGTTGGCTCCACTCAGTGAGTATTTCTTTGGAGTCTCACTCACTGTTATTTGTCATAGGGCAACAATATAATCAAAGATAAAATTTATTGAGTGGTACTTATTCGGGTCATGTATTAAAGTAAGATGCTTTGTGGATTTAATTGGATAGTACTTAGACTTCTGAGGGCAGTCTGTCATAATTAAGCAGCAGACTGATCCTTGTTTCAGTTGCCTCTGCATATTCTTAAACAATGAACTTCACAAGGCATGTAATTTAGCATTTATGTTCGTATTATGCTTCTGAACTCCTAGACATGCATATAAGTTTCTTGGTCATATAATTACTGCTTTGTAATACCGATACTAGGCATTGGTGGGTCATACAAGTTGTCACCAGTTCCTTGTAGATTTTTAGTTTGGTAGTAATCACGTTCACATGTTAAAATTTCTTCATGCAGGCTTGTTGCATTGAATATATAATTTTGGAGAGTGACAACTTGTCCTCGCTATTTCCAAATGCGCACATAAATTTGGGTGGAATTGAATTGAATTCTCACATCCTGTTTGCACTGATGACTTCCTTGGCTGTTCTTCCTACTGTTTGGCTTCGTGACCTAAGTATTCTCAGTTACATTTCAGGTAGGAGCTCTTTCTTTCAACTGTTAAATACTGGTTACTCTATCTGAGAACTGGAGCCATTCTTTGAATGACATTGTGCCTTGGTCTCATTGTCCTTTGGTCCTATGAGATGATCATTGTTTATATATCCGTTTCCACACCTGCCTTTAATTCAATCAACTCATAAAAGGTGACATTACTTAGTTAGAATGTTAAGTCTCATTCGATGACATGCAGAAGCATAAAGATGCTATATCCTTTTTGAGAAAATTATGAACATCTTCATCCCTCTATATCCTATACGTCTCTCTGACTTAGCATCAATCTTGTCATATTTTGGCACTGCTGTTCCAAGTGTATGTGGACAATCTTATGCGTGTAGTTAAGGCTCTCTAGAATCTAAATATTAAAAATGATGGCTTCCTGATTGGAATTTGATCTCTTACACCTGACAGATTTTCAGACTGATTAAGATAAGTGGAAAATTTTCTTCCAATATTAAAATTAAAATAAATGCTAAAAACAATTAGCATGTATGGAATATTAATCATATTTGTAACCTTTCAAGTCCTCCACTCTTGTTCTCCTGTTTATTCTTTCTCACTCTTCAGCAATTCATTTAGCTTGTGTGTTTGTGGCCAGTGATCACACATACTATTGTATTTAAGGTTATTTTGAAAGAATTCGTAACTGTTCCTCTTATTTCTCCTAGCTGGTGGGGTTATTGCATCAATTTTGATTGCTTTCTGCCTGTTCTGGGTTGGCCTTGTGGATGAAGTTGGCTTTCATAGTAAAGGGACAACCACACTGAATCTTGCAACTCTTCCTGTTGCTGTGGGTCTCTATGGTTACTGCTACTCAGGACATGCTGTGTTCCCAAACATCTATACATCAATGGCAAATCAAAACCAGTTTCCTGCAGTACTCTTGGCATGGTAAACCAAAAGTACTTGTAGTTTAAGATCTCCACCTGCAAGTGTAATAATAATTATATTTAACTGTTCTTGGTCAAACTGACTGCTAAGGTAGCAGATGATCCAACTCTGCATGGAAAATATACATTGTTATATCATTTTTTGTTTTGGTCAATGGAGGCTCTCTTTTTGAATTTACCAACAGCAATTTTTTCTCCTTGCAGTTTTGGTATATGTACCTTACTATATGCTGCAGTGGCTGTTATGGGGTATACAATGTTTGGGGAATCTATTCTTTCTCAGTTCACCCTTAACATGCCCCAAGATTTAGTCGCCACCAAGATTGCTGTCTGGACTACGGTATGCTCTTTCTGACTTTTACTATAGTATATTGGACTTGATTAGTTAGATTTGCACTACAATATTTTCAATATCTACATGGAAATGGATGTTTGCCAAAGAAATGAATTTAGCTGCATCTGCACATGCTTTATGATGGAGAATAGTCACCCTGGTATAATTGGTTATGCAGCTATTCATATCATTTAGAATAATTAAGGCCAGTGATGGTTATGGTGTGCTACTTGGTGCCACATCAGTTACCACTTGTGTAATTATAATCTCATGTCCAAATCAGTATAGTATATGTAATGAGGCCAACTGTTTTATCCCCAAGGCGACCCTAAAATGTCAGTGGAAAAGCATAGGTTTTTGTAGATCATTTATTACTATTTTCTAGTTTAACTAGATATTATTTCTGCAAATTGTCAATATATTATCATCCAATTAAGCTGTTGACATTAGTATCTGATGTTTTCTCTTTTGCAGGTGGTCAATCCGTTTACCAAATATCCTTTAAATAAATATATTAGTGTGTATATGTATATATGTGCACCTGCATATATTTATGCAAAAGCTTTTTGGCAATGGAGAGTCACTTTTGTTTATTAGCTTCATATGTCAAAGCTTTGAAAGAAGCAGGAAGCTCTCTTTCTGTTATAAATAAAAAGAAATGCATTTCATAGAAGTTGAAACGTTTTGCACTATTTCATTGAGGCAGGCTTCAAAATCAGTATGATAGTTTCATAAAACCATGATGGAGGACATTTATTGTCTGCCTTAAATAATTTCATGATACTTGATAAGAGACGTAGTTTGTCTTTCTCATGGAAGTTCGCTGTCATTTAAAACTTGCTTATTCACAGAGATGGGTAACTTGAAAAACTAAATATGAAAAGAAGGACGAAAATGAATCCTTCAACTCATATAAGATCAGTAATGGGTCCTGCCGATCCAAAATTAGGACATGCATTTTGCCTCTTGTTATTTTCACACTTGAACTCAGAGATGGGTTCTGGTGGAGCTAACCTCCATTCAAATTCATTTGTGCCTTCATTATGAAGATGAAATAAGATGTTTCATCTTAATTAGAACCACATATGCTTTGACCATATCTCCGGTAGCAATGAGTCTTGAGGAATTGATACCGTCAAACCATTCCAAGTCTTACATATACTCCATCTTCATCAGAACAGGGCTAGTAGTTTCTACCTTGGTAGTTGGTCTTATGGTTCCCTTTTTTGGTGAGTCTTTCTTCATCTTCTCCAGATGTATTCTCTGTTCTATTACCTATAGCAACAGTCTTTTTGATATCATATATGGGTTGAATGAGTACAATATGGAATAGTTGCTTTCAATTTAAGTGCGCTTTGGTTGAACCAAGCCTTCTCCTGATCCTTTTGTTCCATTGTTTGTTAATTGTGTCAGTTTCAATTTAGGAATCGCGTTCCACCATTGCACAGTTGCTTTGAGTTATACCAATATAATATATCCCTATTGCAGGTCTGGTGATGTCTTTAATCGGATCTTTGCTCACGATGCTAGTTGTAAGTTCTCTTCAGTGTATCTATTCTGTCGTTTTCTTTTGGAGGTGCTGACCATAGCATTCAGTTAACCAAAACTAACCATGGTGACAGACCTTGATACTTCCCTGCGCTTGTTTCCTAAGTATCTTGCGGGGCAAAATCTCACGGTTTCAGGTATGATGATTGAAACTTGATAACTAAACGTTAGTCATAAATTTGCTAGAGTTATTTCATCAGACTACCTTTCAGATGCTTAAGAACTAGAATAAAGGGAAATAAATAAGAATTAATTTTCATTGCAAGAATACTTTGTTGATGTCTGTAAGACCGACAATACTATACTATTTATATAGGAAGGCTCAAAACGTTGCCAGATTTTCTTTTCATACATCTAACGCTCCACAGGATTGCTTGTTGTACAAGTAACTATTGTTTTTGTTCTTTTATGTCTGCAGGTGGCACTTTGTATTATAGTAATCACAGTAGGTGTTGTATCATCTGCCTTTGGAACATACTCAGCCCTCTCCAAGATTGTTGAAAGTTTGCGTGGATAAACTAGTGTGGTACTTGTCACTTGTCAGATGATGTCTGTCATCATCTATGGTTCTATTCTATCTATTTTTGTGGAGAGTCCCCAATTTTGTGTTAATCTTCTTGCCTTTTGTTACTGTTATTTGTGGTTATTGTGGTTTTCTTACACGCTACCGTAAACAAGTTCTGCTGTCATTCAAAATAATGTTACCAATGGTAATCAGTGTTAATGAATGTGAATAAAGGGTTTTTTTCCCCCCCTTTTTTTTTATTCACAGCCAAATCTTTTTTTTTGGTCATTAGATAAACAGCTAAATTTTCAATCTAAAGATATGGAAAAGTGAATATTTAAATCTATGGCCTAAACTTTTTCTAAGAGATCTTACAATTTTTCCTTTTTGGATGGAAAGTGATCGTATATATATATATATATATATATATATATTAAACTGTAAACTTAAATTTAAAGAAGAAAATTTGGCTTATAATCGATACTCCTCTAGACTTATTGACCTCAATATTGTATTTGTAAAATTATTTATCTTTTTACTCTATTTTGAAAATAAAGTACAGAATTGAGGTGAATTACCCATACATTTAATTTATGTTACATGGTGAGATACTGGCAAGTGGCAATTCGAGTACGGTACGGGCTCTTAACTAACACCTATATTGGACCAGCCGGCATAATCCCCGCCTCCACAATCTACAGTGTCAACGGCTTCATTCTCTCGTCAAAGGCCCCTTTCTTTCCTTGGACGCCGGAAACGAAGAAAGTTATATACTTTTCACTCTCGCCCTCTCCATTTCTGTCGACGTTGGCTCTCTACGACATGTCCGAAGCCCTTCGGATTTGGCCTTCATCTGGGTCTCTGAGATCGACATGCCCCTCTGATTCTTCTCGCGTACTTCTAAGTGGATTTTCAAATTCATTGGCTTTCAGCTTCACATTACCTTTCTCTTCAAGTTCTTCTCGTGAAATTGCCAGAACCTCAGTTCTGACTGCGTTAAGCCAAGAAGGGTCTTTGCAGGACCTCGATGATTCTCCTGTTTCGGTTCAGCTGCAACCCATTTGCAGCGAGAGCCAGTTCGATCGGGTTATTGCGGAGGCACAGCAACTTGAAGATGCGGTGATAATTCTTTGGTACTTTCCTTGTTTTGATGCTTTTATTTGCTTCATAAATGAAAAATGATGGAAAATTGCTCCCCTGGCTTGTTTGGTAGCTGAGATCATATGGTTAAGCCGAAGAAAATGCAAATGTTTAATACAAACTTAATCTTCTATGTCTTTTCTTTTTGATTGGTTTCTAGTTTTTGTTTTCTTCCTTAATGCAGAAATATAACACGATGGAAATTTATTTCCTGGTTTGATTGGTAGTTGAGAGTACATGGATTATATATTTCATCAATTTGGTATACCAATAGTTTGAGCTTCACAAGTGATTAGATCCGTTTATCTTGCTTGCGTTATTAAAATGGCTTTCTTTCGAACTCATTCTTCCCTCAGCTAATGTGTGGCCTTGCATCTGTGACCATACAGAAAAATATCTCCCTCTTGATTGAGCAGGACTCATATTTGCTTGGTTCAGGTGAATTTGTCATTTATTTCCCAAATCATGGCCGTTGATCCTTTTTGGAAATTAGTATACATGAGTAATCCTGTCACCGGATAAGCATAGATTGACCTTGTAGAAACTGCGAGCACCTCCTTTTTTTCAAAAATAAAAAGTCTAAAACAGAAAGTGATTCTTCATATTGCAAATAAAGTAAGGTGATATGATCAACACTATCTGATTTATGTCTTATGAGAATTGATGGTTATATATCTCTGTTTTGTTACTTAGAATTGATACAAGTTTCATATTTGCTAATACATTTAGGATGACTATATATTGTCCAATGGTACACTTATGAGAAGCTTGTATTTTTTTTTCCTGAATGATCTTTTAGCAACCTGGGATTTGAGGTGAGATTATGTGGTTTGTAGGATGGCAACTTGGTGCAGGAAATGCATATATCTAAAGCCAAAACTTGAAAAGTTGGCTGCAGAATATTATCCAGGGTTAGATTACAAATTCATTTATTACACTATAATATTTCACTCTCAGCTGGCTTTGCTAACACAGATTTTATGTAGGTTGCGATTCTACTGTGTTGATGTTAATTCAGTTTCACATAAAATTGTTGCTCATGCTGGTGTGACAGTAAGTCCCTATAAGCATGCAGATATTGATTTATCAATTCTCTGTCATTTTCTATCTTGATGTAGCAGTTTGCAAAATATATCGAGCAATTGTCTTTTTAGCATCTCTAACATATCAAAGTCATCCCACACAAATAGTGATGGGAAAGTATGAAAAATATCTATTACATCAACAAGTCTTTTTTGTCTCTGAGACATCCATCCACATGCATGTGTGAGGCTCGCGCATATGACCATGGTACACTTCCTGAATACCAGTCCATTCTTTCTCTCTTCCCCTGTCTTTTCTCCCTTGTGTAATTTTCCATTTGAAGCTAAAAAGTTGGATTAAGAAAAAAATGGGAAAGAACGGAATTTATCAGTGTAGAATTGAAAAACAGATCTTATTTGTGCGTTAAATTGTGAGATTGCTTTGGTATCTTTTAATCGGTGAATGACTTGGAGAAACTAACTCAAACTTCCCCTTCATACCACTTTTTGATAATCAGTATTCTATGGTTATGGTTTTGTTATTGTGGGCTTGATTGCCAAACGTCCATTGTATGTTTAATAGGAGGCTTAGGGGTTTGTGAAGAACTTTTGCTGAGATTTCCTAGTATTGGAGCTTTTCAGCCTCCTCATCATTTATTCAGTAAATTCGTTATAAACTTATTAAAAACAACTTACCAACTTATCAAATATACTCTATTTGCATTTATGTATTACACATTTATGGTGATAATTCGCTCTACTTTGTTATAATTCTGATTGATGTATTTTGCACGCATTTATTTTTTCCCGATACTTATTATGTTTAAATTTTCTTGTGAATTTGTTTGTGATGGGCTTTCAAACTTTGCAGAAGATGCCGACTATACAAGTAAGAGCTGTAACATTTGTTTTAGAACTTGTTATAATCTTCTCTTGCCGGCCAGTGTTTGAAATTCTGTTGTTGCAGCTGTGGAAGGATGGCCAAAAACAAGCAGAAGTCATTGGTGGCCATAGGGCAGACTTGGTTATAAATGAAGTTCGGGAGATGATTGAAAATGATCAGAGCTCCATTTGAGACCGAGAAGTTTTCTGCTTTTTTTTAAGTCTCTCTTGAACAGTTTTAAATCTTAAAGTATAGTTGGAATTTTCTACTCCTATTTTTTTTTAATGGCATTGGAAGATATCCGTTTTGTTGGGAAGACTCTGAAAAGGACCAAGGGGAGGTTATTGTGGAGGACTATGCTGCCTTTTGGGAAAAAAATTACTATAAATAATAATCATAGAGTAGTCTTTGATGATTTTTCCAGAGATACATTTATAAATTATCGATAGATGTGATAATTTTTCTGTATGATTTTTGTCGCGCAACTCCTACACAGAAATTGACGATTCTAATGCAAGAAAAGAAAAAGAAATAAATAGATATCAATATGTGAAAAGCAGCTACAATTCGAACAATAATGTTGAAAATATAAATATTGGGGCCGAAAGCTAGCTACCCAAACAACCAAAAGTTCAATTTTCTTAAATGCTTCAATAAATGGCCTTTTATTTTTATTGTTGGTTCATCTAATACTGCTGAGTTTATATCTTACATTTCCCCAACAAAAATACTTGTATACTGGTTGTTTCAGCCTCTGCAATTGGATTACTTTTTTGATTTTGAAGGATAGTTTGTATGTATCATGAAAGTAGAACTATGGGGAGGGGACATTGGTTAGAAAAACACACACGCGACAAACAACGTACGAACTGAACTGCGAACAGAACATGAGCACGCATGCAATGCACAGATGCCGTATACGTAGGAGAAGATGAGTTGCACTGCACAATTAAAGTACGTTCATGAAGACCAAAGGTGCGTACGTGCTTGGGTTCTCATCTTCAATTTCATAGAGATAAAACATTAGATAACCAAACCTTTCTTTAATTTACTCACTCATACACTATACCATAAAAATTTTAGTATTCAGAAATAACAATTTTGTTTTACTTTCCACAATGAAACTTCTAGAACAGACTAACTTGCCCTAAGTTTAGTAAACTCTGAATCTATCCAAAGATTGACGTTGTCAAAGCAAAGAAATTGAACTACCCAAAACAGAAAACATAGTATATTTCTGATATAAACAAAATCTCCTTACCTTATTTGTCACTATTACAAACATTCACCCAAACCCTTTTTTTTTTTTTTGGGTGAAAGTTAAAACCTAAATTTCATTACTGTCAAAAAAAAAAAAAAACTTAAATTTCATATTATTATTTGCTCACTACCTAATTTTCACTGCTCATCAATTTAACTTCCTTGCCCTAGAGAAAGCACCCCGAAGCCCAATGAAGGCTACAAATTTGCGGTAACGCCCATGCACGTACTCAGCTCCCCATCACCGTCTATTTCCGATCAAACGGTCCTCATTCTTCCTCGTCGTCCCTACCTTCACCTGCTAAAGCGACTGTTTAGAAGAAGGAGAATCTCAGGCCCACGCGATCTCATCCCCTTCTCTGTTAAATTGCTTTTCTGGAAAATCTTCATTTTCCCATATATTCGACCATATAAAAGCGTAAGCTCCATTCTTCTGCGAATCTCCTACGCACCTTAGAACAGAAAAACTGGCACCTTGATTTTCAGCTTCCTCCTCCTCAACTCCATAAGGTGAGTTCAAGAACCTTCGAATCTATGCAAGTTAATTTAATTGTTATATATATATATATATATATATGTTTTTTTTTTTTTTTTAAAAAAAAATGGTTCTCATTGAAATATGCATAATTTATGAATTGAGATGCATGTGAAATTTTTTTTTGAAGGTGATTATATTTTTTTTCACTTCAATAATGGATTTTTCCTTTGTTGTTCCAGAAGGATCAATTTCTGGGTTTTGTTTGTATTGATGTAAATATTCGATTTTAAGGTGTGGAATCTACGGTACGAATTTTCAGCTTTCCACGTAATTGAAATTCTATTGATTGCTTAACGATTGTGTTATGTCCTATCCGTGGGTAGAAGTCTATGGCGAATACTATAGCTGGTGTTTCATATGGTTTTATAAATTCTGAGCCCCAGCCTCTTTGGTTAGTGCACAGATGTATAGTAACTTTGCGAGATTTCAATGTGCAGAGCTGTAGAGAATAGAGTGAGTTTAGAATATTATCTTAACCTGTTTCGTTTGGTTTCCTGCAATTTCTTAGTGAATGATATAGAGGACTAAGGTGTGCGCTTTATTCTATTTGTTCTTTTATAGTTTTGATTAGCTCTATTTTGTTTAAAGTTTTCCTGTTATTCTGTCTAACTTGTAGTTTGGAGATGGCCAGTGGGAGCAACATAAATATGCAAACTTTAGATGAGGCTTTGCAAACTCTGCCAAATAGGAGTATTGAAGACACTTTACAAAGTGAGCTTGAGAGGATACTACAAGAGCAGCGCAATCAACAGTTTATCAATCGAGAGAGGGATCTAAATATTTATAGGAGTGGAAGTGCTCCTCCAACGGTGGAGGGATCACTAAGTGCTGTTGGTAGTCTTATAAGAAACTCTGATTTTGGTGTAATAAACTGTAGGAGCAGTAGTAATAAGGGACCTCTGACTGAAGATGACATTCGATCACATCCTGCTTATCTTTCATATTATTACTCACACGTCAATATCAATCCAAGGTTACCCCCTCCATTGATGTCCAAAGAAGATTGGCGTGTTGCACAAAGGTTTCAGGTTGGAGGGTCTTCACTTGAAGGATTTGGGGACTGGAGGAAGAAGTTGGCTTCAAATGGGGATAGTTCATCATTATTTTCAATGCAACCGGGAATTTCTGCGCAACAAGCAGAGACTGATTTGATGGAATTGAGGAAAGCTAGTGCACAGAATCTCTCTAGGCAGACTTCTGTACAAAGGCTTGACAAGCATACTGATGGTATGGCCAGAATGTCTGGTGGTCTTGGTGTAAGGAGGAAGAGTTTTGCTGACATTCTTCAGGTAATTAATTCATTCTGACTGCATGTGTGGTATTTCTAATTGTTAATTAGTCATTTTTGTGCAATTAGTTGGGGTATTACTGTATCAGCATTCTTTTTCAACATATTTATGACTTGATGGCCTGTGGTAAAAGTTGATTTTGTGATCTGTATGTCAAATCTTAAAATATGTTTATGTTGTTAACAATTGTATGAAGGTCAAAAGAAAATAATAATAATAATTTTGTAGATGCATTACTCCTTAGCTTTTTTTTTTTTTTTTTTGGGGGGGGGGGGGGGGGGGGGGTGTCTCTATTCTGGAAGTTTAGGCCAGGTTCTCTATTCAACATTCCGTAATATATTGGGGATATCTGGACGGTCAATCAAGTTTGGGATCATTTATGAATGGATGTCTAATGCATAGGTAAAGGAAGTGTACTTTTTCATTGTACATCCAGGGAATGTTGCAAATGTACAAAATCAAATCATATTGATGCAGTTGCCATGTTCTTCTTACAAAGTTTCTCTTACTTGAAGCCCAAAGCTGAAATTATGGATAATGCAACATATAAGAAATCCTTTTGCATTAGGAAAATGAGTCATATGATTTTGTAATATGATCAATATTGTGTTCTTTTGATTGTTTTGTTAATTTACTTTGTTTTTATTACCAGTGTTTTCTATATTTCTAACTACATCCTATTAAAAAGAGGAGAGAGAGAGAGATAAGTTTCGTGCTGCCAAGAATATTTTTGTAACCAAAATAAACTTAAACTGCTCATATTGCCTTAAGCACATTGAGTTCTTAACTGTAAGTCAATTGCACCTCTTGGCAACCCATGACATTAAAATCCTAATTTTAAAACTCTAAACTGATCCTAGTCAGGTGGCATGTCATTCGGCTGCTGTTTGGACAGTCATTGATAAAGTTTGGCTGAATTTAAAGGCTCTAGTTCTTCTGCCATTCAAAGTCTATGCAATCTAGTTGTTGTCAAAGAAGATAAAGTATTATGGTGCACAGCACGGTCATTTATTAGCTGTTTTAAAGTGCTTGGAACTACACCACCACCCCCCCCCCCCCCCCCCCAAAAAAAAAAAAAAAAAACTTAGTTTTAGACCATGATACAGAATCTTTGTTCCAAATACATAATTGTGAATTTATCATTTGCCATATGTTCTTTTTAGAAGCTCACTCTTGGTGATTTTAATTAGGCGTAATTCTGCTAGTAATGAGGAATGAAAAAATTGTCAACATGTGCTGACTACTACGCTCACAGTTGTTTTAGAAAACAATTAAGCCTGGTGTTTCTCTAGGTTTAAAGTACTCTTTTCAATGTGGATGGAGTCAGGGACACAACTCAGAGAATGGTTTTGATAAATATCTTGTTATTTTCATGGGTCAATTAGTAAATAAAAAAATAAAGAACTCAGTGGGACATTACAAGTATTTGGGTTTTCCATTGCAGAGCTGGCATAATTGTCCTCATCAGTCTTTTCCTGGTTTTGCTGGCATGAATATGTGTTTCTCTAACATGTTCTTGTTATTTCGTAAGTATTTGTAATTGCCATTGTCTATTTGTAATTATTTGAAATTGGAATTAGGGTGGATTAATTTGCATTCTCTGTTGCATTCATGGTTTTTATCTTATGCTTCAAGTTCAATCTCTCTCATTAACCAAAATCTTCCACAAAGATGAAAGAAATTAGGTGCTTATTTACATTTCAAGCAATCGAACTAAGACAGCATGTTCTACTAATTCTTATTTTATTCCGTCAGTGGCATTCTGTTTAGCTTATAACTAGCATTTTTTCAGGAAGGACTTGATCAACCTGCTTCCCTGTCTGTCAGTATGTCACGTGCAGCTAGTCAGAATATTTTGGATTCAACTGGCATGGTTGATCGTCATCCAGCAGGATTATGCAATGGAGTGGAGCCGTTAGAGGGCTTTCATTCTGCAGCTGTTACTCCTGGTCTGGTTGGACTTCAGAATCCTGGTGCTACAGTTTCTCATAATTTTGCAACTGCTGTGGGTACATCTCTGTCAAGGAGTGCAACCCCTGAGCCACAAGTCATTGGCAGGCCTCTCGGGTCTTCACTTCCTCCTGTGGGTAGTAAAGTTTGCTCTGTGGAGAAGAATCCTGTTGGCTTGATTGCCCAGAATGGTCACTCTTCCAGTATGACTGAACTTGCTGACGCGATGTCATCTTTATCTGGGTTAAATTTGTCCAATGCCAGACATGCAGAGCATGATAGTCTTTTGAAATCTCAGCTACAAATGGAAGTTGATAATCGACCTAATTTCCTCCTAAGTGCACCAAATATTGATAAAAACTTACTTGATTTATCCAAACAGAATGAGATTGTAAAAAACCTTAATGCAATGAGTGCCGATGAGCAAGCCAATTTAATGAAAAGGGCTTCTTCTTCTGCTAGTCTTCGTTCAAAAATGCATTTTACTGGATTTGGAAGTTCAGAGGTATCTAGTGGCCATCAAAATTCTGCAAGTTTGCCAAATATGGACTTTCATGTTCCTGGTGCTTTTCTTGCAAACTCAAATTTGAAAGCTATGCATAATAATCATCTTCACGCAGGTCATTGCGCTCTTTCTTTCTGTTCTTTGTCTCCTCTCACTCTCTCTACAAAATAATTTTTAGTTATTTAGTGAATTTTAGTGAAAAGAGTTAGCATTGACAGTTTGGTTTTTGGATTCCAGCTTTGAGAGGTGGTAGCAATGGACAAAGTTTAGATGCACAAGGAAATCAAGTTGGTCCTGACCTTCATTCATCAACTTTGGACCCACGCTTAATCCAATCCTTTCATCAAAGTTTTGATTACCTGGTGCACGGGATGAATGCTCCAGCTGATTCTTCTCAAGTGAGAAATTTCTCTAATACTTCCCGTGGAGACTTGGAGGGCCTTCAAAAAGCATATCTTGAGACACTTCTTGCTCAACAAAAGCAACATTATGAACTTCTGGGAAAATCTGGGCTTATTAATTATGGTTATTTTGGGAATCAACCATTTGGTGTTGGCTTACCATATTCAGGAAAGAGGGTCACAAATTCCTTAGTTCCATCTCTTGGATCGGGAAATCTGCTGCTTGAGAATGACCATATATCATACTTAAATTCTATGATGAGAAGTTCATTGGGAGGTTCTGTTGGGTCATGGCATTCTGATATTGGCAATAACATGGAGGGACGGTTTCCTTCTTCCTTACTTGATGAGTTCAAGAATAATAAGGCTAGATCTTTTGAGCTTTCTGATATTGTTAATCATGTGGTTCAATTCAGGTATGGATCTTTCGGTTCTGTTGTGCTTTTTGTAATGAATTGGTGTTGGAAGTTTGAATTGATAATCTGTGCCATAATGCAGTACTGATCAGTATGGGAGTCGCTTTATTCAGCAGAAATTAGAAACAGCCTCAGTAGAAGAAAAAACCAAGATATTTCCTGAGATCATTCCTCATGCTCGAACTTTGATGACCGATGTCTTTGGCAACTATGTGATACAAAAAGTATATTAAGCTTCTATTGTCAAATTGCAAATTAATACTCTTTTTGAAAATTATTGATTATAGTATCTTATGCATGAATTTTCAGTTTTTTGAGCACGGTACAGAAAGCCAAAGAAAGGAATTAGCCGGCCAACTTACTGGTCATGTCTTACCTCTCAGTCTGCAAATGTATGGTTGCAGAGTGATTCAGAAGGTATCTTTTGTCTCTTAACGGATTAAAGAAAAAGTTACTTTTTTGCCTTATATTGCGATATTAGTCCTATTCAGTTGCAGTAGCTCATGCCTGATACTTGAAGCTCTTCTATGTTTGCATAACGTCTTCTGTCTAAGTGCTTGTTGACCTTCTTTGAGCATATCATTCACTAGTTTCTGCTCGGTGGTTTTTTTCTTCCCATTTGATGCATGCCTATCATTTTGTCATAAAAGTACTTAAATGGATTAGTTGAGATATTTTCTATCTTTCTACTTCTGCAGTACCTGAATATATAGGTCTCTTGTATCATAATGTGGTCAATAAATATCACAACAAATACTAAGATTTAATTAGCCATAGGTATTTATTCATTATGCTTGATAAATACAACTGATTCAGGGTTTATTGGTTTGACTCTGGCTGTTGACAAATATTAATTTTTTGCAAGAGTTTTACAAGCATGGCTAGAAAAAAAGTATAAACAAGTTATAATTGCATCTATGCATGAATTTCTCTTGTATATGGTTTCTATTAACAAAGTCATTTTGTAGCAAATGTTTTCTTATGAGGTGGTTTAACTAGAATGGTTTCTTGTTTCTTGCATGTGTTTATCTGTGCTACGGTTAGTAAAATTATATGGTTTTTGTTATATTGCTAAACTTTATAATTTGATCTCATGATTTTCTTTCCTTCCTTATTTATTCTTGGACACACTGAGAAAATATATTATTTATCTTTTATCTTACCTACCCATATTAACTGCAGGCATTGGAGGTGGTTGATGTGGATCAGCAAACTCAAATGGTTTCAGAGCTTGATGGCGCTATAATGAAATGTGTCCGTGATCAAAATGGTAACCATGTTATTCAGAAATGTATAGAGTGTGTCCCTCAAGATCGAATTCAGTTTATTATCTCATCTTTCTATGGACAAGTCATTGCACTTTCTACCCATCCTTATGGTTGCAGAGTTATTCAGGTTAGACTTTTCTGCATTATATTTTGATTCCATTCAGCAATTACAAAAGCTTTTGTTTCTATCTATGTAACACTTTACATGGATGCTAACAGAGGGTCCTTGAACACTGTGGTGATCCGAATACACAACAAACTGTCATGGATGAAATCATGCAATGTGTCTGTACATTAGCACAAGATCAATATGGGAATTATGTTATTCAGGTATGTAGTGTGTTTGAATTAGTTACACTTACATGTTGATGATTGCCTGATGAGTGATTGGGATGTGGTCAATTGGTCATTGTTTATTTAACCTACTATTTAGAAATGGAGCTTACCATTTCTAGCGGCTATTGTCTTGGTTTTTGATTTTCCAATTGAAGGATTTGTTCTGTGGTTGTGAATGTTCCTATTTCCCAAAATTGAATAAATTGATACAAACCAAAAGGAAAAGGCAAATGATGACACATTACAGCACTTGCGTATACCGTCAAATGTAACTGTTGATCCTGATATAATTTTGTTTTCAATTTTAGTGGCGGGGGCCTCATTGCCAATGGTTATAAGAATTAGTACCCCCTTGGGTTTCATATTTAACTGTCAATAAATTTGAGATGAGCTGATGTAAGTTTTGGATTTTATATTCCGAAGTTTGTTTTTAGCTTGCTTTCTGTTTTGCTAGTTTGATGCCTCCAATACTTTGACTTTTCCCCCCTCTATGTTTCAACTGTTGGCTGCTTATCAATTTATGCCTCCATACTTACTCTTTAGTGACCGCTATACTATACTTTTCTGTAATAGCATGTCCTGGAACATGGTAAACCACATGAACGATCTGCTATTATCTGCAAGTTGGCTGGACAAATTGTGAAGATGAGCCAACAGAAATTTGCTTCTAATGTCGTTGAGAAGTGCTTGGCTTTTGGCAGTCCTGAAGAGCGCCAAATTTTGGTTAATGAAATGCTTGGTACCTCTGATGAGAATGAGCCCTTACAGGTTTGTCTCTTTTGTTCAAAATGAATCTCTCCAATGATGGAGGGGAAATAAAAAAGAAAGATTTGATTGTGTGATTATCCTTGCCAGATTTTTTATCTTAATAAAAGATGAAGGGTGTCTTTGAACTTTACCATCCGCACTTTTGTTTCTTTTTTATTCTTTGATTTTTCCCAAACAGAAGAGTCTATAGGGATTCCTTGTCTGTAAAAGGTGTATAAAAATGTTGTTTTATCATATCCATCAAATTTTACTGATATAGTAAGGTGCAAATTTGCAGGCTATGATGAAGGATCCTTTTGGAAATTATGTTGTGCAAAAGGTTCTCGAGACTTGTGATGATCAAAGTCTTGAATTGATTCTTTCACGCATCAAGGTTCATTTAAATGCCCTGAAGAGGTACACGTATGGGAAGCATATAGTGTCTCGCATTGAGAAGCTCGTAACAACTGGAGGTAAGGAATGCAAAGGTTTCTTCTTCATTAAAATTGAATTTGTTTCTAATTCTAAACTTATCTTGGTTAACTTATAAACCCCTCAATTGCAGAAAGGCGCATTGGATTGTTGGCTTAGTTTGCTTTCTCCAGCATTGTTACTGAGGACAAGTCTTGTTCTGTCACCCACATTTTGTACAGCTAACTCGGATGTTAATATTAGCGAGCTTCATCTGCAAGTCTTATCTATGGAGATGAGTGTTGTAGATAAACATGGTCAACCGGGACGATGCAATAAATTAGCTTCCTGCTCCTTTGGATTTGTCTGTCACTATTATTTGACAAGAAAACTCCAAAAGGAGAATTGACCTAGGAAGTAAAGAGTAGAATGATGCCAATTGTCATCAGAACCTAGTCCATTGTTAGCCAAGCAAACAACTCAAGTGTAAATGATTATTTGCAGAGTTCATATTAGCCTCTGAACTCTATTTGCACGTATGTAAATATACCGCAATTTTCTTGAGCATCTGTCTTTTGTCACTTCCATCATTCACTGAGATTGCATTCTCTTCCGAGTTATATTTGCCTGGACTATCTTTTTGAATTTGTGCATAGAGGCGAGTTGTCCACATGTCCAGTAACCCAAGTGTAAATATTTTGGTAAATAAGAATAAATTACCCTAATGATAAGTACTGTGATTATGTGTTGTGTTTGCACTTGTTGAGATGTGGATATATAACATGGGCATAAACATAATGCAACTTATATGAACTTGAGTTTATTAAATGAGTCAATATAAAGATATTACAGATTGTATCTGAACTTTTAGTCATATGTTTTTGAACAAAATACAGAATTGGTTTATCTCAGAAGGCTAATGTTATCATCTCAGCGTTGAACATAAGTACAATAAACTGCATTTCTTAGCTATTATCCTATTGGTGCAGGTAATATCTCGTATATAACCATTAAGTACGTAGATTAGAAGATAGAAAAAAATTATTTTAATCTAATTAAAAGTATAAGTTTAAACTTTAAAAATATAGCTATATTAAGCTTTGTGATGTTGAATATTGGATAATTTTTCTTTAAAAAAAAAAAAGAAGAAGAAGAAAGTTTCATGCACATGAACACCTTAGTATCCCAGCGCATCATTTCTATCACTTTTCAAATTTTACCAATACCTTCGCAAAAGTCTGGTTTTATATCCAGTCACTCGTCACAAAGAGCATTAGGCCATCTCACTGTACCCGTCATCCACTTGAACTAAATCTAAATCTAGTTTCCGAGTATTGCTATTACAAGATTGATTATTCATTCTATTATTCCTTAAAATCTCTTTTGATACCTTCATCAACTTGATGTACTTCTTCCTCACCCTTAATAGTGGATGCTCCTCTATAGCTGATTTACTTCTGTAAGCTTTCTTAAGAATAGTTGTACAAGTCTTGTTCTGGAAAGAGAGATAAAACATATGGGGATGCCTCTCAAACGCCTTGTGCACTTTCTGTGGCAGCCCAAAATACTTCTTAAGGCAAAGAAGCTTCTTCCTCTCTGCTGAATGCTCAACAAAAAGCGAAAGCAGTTCATGGAGAACCCCCACAAGTCGCTTCTCTGCTATGTCACTGTTTGGATCCAAATTTGAAAATTCCTCATAAGGTGAAATATAAGGAAGCTCTTGAAATTTATTTAGCCAATCCTCAATCTTCTTCCTCAGTCTTAATCCCTTTGATGGAAAAAGTGGAAATTTGATGGCCTCCATTGGTCCATCAGAGCTCACATCTCTTTGCATGGCGTTCTTCTGTATCACGGACCAAACTTTTACCCCGCTTTCTACAGCCAACCCCTTGAATCCTTCTTCCGTCTCCAGAAACCTGAAAGACTCGTCAAGATTGTGTTCTGGGTAACACAAAAAATCATCAGGTAAACCCAGATACCACTGCATTCCTTTAATTATCTTTAAAGGCAGAACATTCTCCCTGCTCATCAATATCATCTTCTTTAACCTGTCTCTTAAGTCCTCCTTGCATTCTTCATAAACTCTCCTTTCCTCCCTATCAATATCAGAAGCTTCTGAGGTCAACCTGAACCAAGGAAGATTGTATTTAGGACCAGTATACTCCTCAAAAATAGATGGATATTGCCTCATAAATCTTGCCACCTTCATGGGCACATCTAACTCTAATCCCCTCTTTGACACTGCAGAGATTGGGAGGCAACCATTGGGTTCCTGGACAATGCAGTTTTTGATGGCAATGATAGGCTTCAGCTGTATGGACCGGTGGATGTGCTCAATTGATTCATAGTACAAATCTTGCTTCCAGTCCATGTAAACATTTACATAGGTGCACTGCTGGCTATGCCGAAAAGGAGGATATGAGATCCTGTGTATGAAAGAAAGGACAGAGTTTTCAGAGAGACTGAACAGCCTTTTAGGGGTTTTCGGTGCAGGTTTCTTGAAGTTTAAGAACATTGATTGAAAACTCAAAGGCAGCTCTTGTTTGTTAGCCTTGCTAGCAAAAGGGATGGCGAAGGCTCTGAATTATTAGGGTTTTGATTGACAATAGCTTTTTTTGAGAGTGCCTAGCGTTAAGTGAGTATGCCCTGTAGGATGTAAAGGGAATGATTCAGCTGGAAATTCTACAAAAGATTAAGTCCATATAACATTAATTGAAAGTATGATTGCACACTTTTAGGAAAAGGCAAATAAGAAAGTATAATTAATCAACAAAATAGACTGACCGAAATGCAAACGGCTTATTTTCTAATTTTACATATAACTAAAAAGAAAGTATAATGTTCTTGATACCACGATATTACCATTGTAATGTATCAAAATGCGAAAAGCATAACAAACTCTACCCCAGAATCTGTAAGGGACTGGTATCACGAGTTAACCTATTCCTAATCACTCTTTCAACTTGTCCCCTACATATTCGTGTGCTAGCATTATCAACACAGTCAAAAGCATTATGCCATATTGAAAGCAGGCACAATTCAGCATTCATGCCACTGCTGAAAGAATTTCAGGTCCCCTCTTCTACTGATGCATAATAAACTACAGAATCAACCACAATTTAAAGTTAAAGATGGAATCAACCAGACAGGTAACCTATCAATTCCACCACTTTAGGGGGAAAAGGACAGAGAATAAAATCCTCAACCAAAATGTACCTAATATCTATGATTTTCTGGGTCATCACAAGTATGATCATAATCATAAATTTGCAGGTATATAATAAAAGAACTGAGTAGTCTCTGTTTGAAGCATAAACCCAATCTTCTGCAAGAATGGATGACCGATGCTCATTCTCAACACAAATTTGAAATTTGTACTAGCTATTGCTTTCTAAATAATAGAAGCGCCAACAAAAGCCAAAACTATCCCAAAATCAGAGAGCAGTCGAATAAGGGAGAAATAGTGCTTCACTCATCCAAATGACCCAGAACCAGAAAGCGAGAAATACCAATACTTGTTCACAAACAAATTCAAAGCTCAAAACTTCGGTTCCATCCATGAACATGAATGGACCAGACGACGTTATTTTGAAAATTTCAAATAAACCAGAGAAACCCATCAATTTCAGAAACTACTCAAATAAACCAGCAAAATAAGGAATGGGACCAGAAACCGATCAGGAAATTGTAAAACTTACCTCGAAAACAAGTAACACGAACCTTGTGCAGAGAACGATAAATTGAGAGAGGGATTCGAAAATACTGAAAAAAAAAAAAAAAAAAGGATGAAGAATTGAAGGTGGAAATGCCGTGTGAAGGGAAAAGAAAGGAAGGGTAAGTGAGGATTCGAAAGTGACTTCCAACTTAAGGCTCCCGTTCCCTCCTACAAATTGGAGTCGTTGTCAGCTTGAGTCAGTTTTACTAATAAGAGAGAAAGATTATATTAATTTCATAAATCTAATTGTTAAATTAATACTTATAAAATGTTATAATTTATTATATAATTTTATTTTCATGAACAAGATAATTTTAAATTATAAAGAAATATCATCATTAATATTAAACACTTCAAAATTTTAGGTTGATATTCATAAATGATAAAATTAACAATATAACATGATTTATAGGTGAGATGGATAAGAATTGTCTTTAAAATAATTATTGGAGAAAGTCAATATTTAAGTTTATTTTTTAAAATAAATGGATTCATTCTCACGTACTTATAGTATTACTTTTAACAAAAAAAAAAAAAAGTAATCAAATAGCAAATAGAATAAGAAATGGAAACTTACCATATTTTCCACGATGTGCCACCAAGACCATAGTAAGAACCTCCACGTAAGCTTTACTTACCTGTGGATGATTTATTCATACAAGTCCAAGTCCACTCAAAAAATTGTTGCAGCCCAAAAAATTATAAAGATCACGAATTTGAGCTTTACATAACATCCATAATTAACCTAACATAAAATTTAAATTTTAATATAACTTTTTTTTAAAAAAAAAAATCTTGGCCTACCTAAAGGCTCTAACATCAAACTGTAGATATTTGAATTTCAGTCGATGATATGATACAAAAACAGTGCAGTTTTTGTTTATTGATCTTCCTTCTTTCTTCTGGTACATATTATCTGCCTTGGCATTTTAGTTAAGATAGCAAGATAAGTCATTCCATCTAAACCCGACCCGATTTGATACTCAAAACCGGTTTCTCTTCTGCAGCTCAGCTGAGTAACTGAGTTCACAGGCGATGAGCGAATGCAATAATAAAAGCGCTTTGGAATGGCATGCTTGGGACGATGCTACTGAGAAGTGGTTCTACTGCTCCGGCTCCCACTTGTGCGTTTCTTCTTGTCCAACAGACCGGTACTGCCTCTATTTGCATACCCAGAAACCCTCTTGTTTTCTTATTTCAGAAATCCAATCACTTTCCTTTTTATCGTCCTGTCACAACAAGGAATATCGGAGAAATTGATGAAATAGGAAATAGGAACAAGTTTCTGAATTTTATGAGAAATTATTGCAGGTCTGGTCAACTGAAAAATGTTGATGATGGCTTCCATTTCTTTAAAAAAATGGTAGGGATGAGGCCCTTACCATCTGTCAGGGATTTTACTCTATTGTTGGGGAAAATGGCAAGAATGAAGCATTATATCGCCGTGGTATCCATGACTAAAAAAATGGATTCTTTTGGAATTAGAGTTGATGTTTATGCTCTTGGTGTTTTGGTAAATTGTTTATGCTGTTTGAAGCATACGGCTTTTGGGTTTTCAGTTACTGGAACTATGATCAAACTTGGTTTTGAACCTGACATAGTGACAGTTCACACACTTATTAATGGACTATGTATGGAGGGGAGTTTACTTGATCATGTGCAAAAGATAGGATATCAACCTGATGTTTGCACTTATGGGGCAATGATTAATGGTTTTTGCAACATTGGTGACACAAATGCAGCTATAAGGTGTCTTAGGGAGTTGGAGGGAAAAAAATGGAAGTTAAGTGTTATGGCTTATAGCACAATTATGGATAGTTTATGCAGGGAAGGATTGGTAAATGAGGCTCTGGACTTGTGCGCAGAGATGACCGGCAAAGGTATTCAACCCAACGTAGTCACTTACAGTTGCTTGATTCAAGATCTATGCAATTTTGGCTGTTGGAAAGAGGTTAACAGGCTACTAAATGAAATGAAAGAAACAGGAATAGAGCCAGATGTGCAAGCCTTTAATATTTTAGTAGATGCATTTTCCAAAGTGGGAAGGATCACAAAGGCTAAATCTGTTATGGGTTTGATGATTCAAAAAAGAATTGAACCTGATGTGGTCACCTACAATTCTTTGATTGACGGCTATTGTTTGCAAAACGAAATGGACAAGGCCATGGAAGTATTAAGTTTGTCGTGAAAGTGGCCTTTTACCAACTATTATAACTTACAGCTCATTGATTAATGGGTATTGCAAGATCAAAAATATTGATCAAGCTATGAATCTGCTCAATGAAATGGTTGATAAAGGATTGGTTCCAGATGTTGTCACCTTGACCAGTCTTGTAGATGGGTTGTGCCAAGTGGGTAAACCCAAAGCTGCAAAAGAGCTATTCCAAAATAATGGTAGTGGAAAGCAAGGAAAATTTCCAAAATGCTGATAGTGGAAGATCAGCATTAACCGAGTTTCTCAATGTGATGATATCCTCTTGCACCGAAAAATGGATTTTGGTTTTTTTCAATTAATTATAATCAAGTTGTGATAATTTTCATCCATTGATGCTTTGTTTTTTGGTTCCCACGTTCTCATGGTCAATGGTTTTTTGCACCACTTTTTTTAATGGCAAAAAAAAAATCTTCTATACCAAAAAAATTAAGGTTTCTGACTTCAAATGCAACCAGAAAAGAGGGAAAAAAAATTTGCATCATGCGCGAAGTGGCTACTCTCTTACATATACCAAAACTGAAATTTTTTTTTTTAAAAAAAATATCTTACTTGCTTATTAGTGAACTTTATGACTGTCCCACCCAACACTAATTTAGGAAAAAATATTTGCATCATGCGCGAAGTGGCTACTCTCTTACATATACCAAAAAAATTTTTTTAAAAAAATATCTTACTTGCTTATTAGTGAACTTTATGTTGTCCCACCCAACACTAATTTAGTTAAATATATATATGCAAGTAACAATATTAAATATATATATATATATATATATATATATATATGTATATCAAATCTCATTCTTATAAAATTACTTTTATTGATTTGGCTCTTAAAAATAATTTTTTTTGACCAAAATTTGTAAGGAATTATGAAATCACTAGTTTATATTTTTAAGGACCAGAAAACGTTAGCATAAGTATTCCATTTGGGTCTTCATAATATTTCCACCATGTCTATTACATACAATTTCAATCCTAAACTACATTAATTAACGATTTAATAATTTCATATGAAGTCGGATCTAATCAAGAAAATTACCATTTTTAGAGACCCAATTAAAAAAAAAAAAAAAGCAAATAAAATTTTAATTCTAAAAGGGAGTTTTTCTCAACAAAATATTATTGCCTTATACATATTAATTTTAATTTGGCTCTTTTAATATTATTTTATATGAAGAGTGAATACCCATTAATTCTAATAACTATCAATTATTTTTGTGACAATCATCCTGTATTCAGTGTTCCATTAGACACGCAGTAATTTGGATTTAGACCTGGTAAGATGACAATGATTTGGTCAAGTAAAAACTAGTCATTCCCAAAAAAAAAAAAAAAAAAAAGGGTATAAGCTAGTTGTAGCTGTCCGTCTGCTAGCAGCAAATACAATCTAGCTATTCATGTCTACACATTCTGTTGTCTCCACCTCTTCATCGTCTCTTCTCAGTTTAACTGCTAGAAATTCTATGGCGATAGCGGGTGTGCTCTGCTACGCACCGGAAATCCTCAAGCCACCTGCTCTTCTCACCACCAAAGGCTTCAACTTTATCTCTTTTTCTTCCCCCCAGAAAAACTCTCCGAAATTCATTCCGAGGTTCTCATTTTTTTTCTTCTGTAAATACTTGTTTATTCGTACGATTACTTGTTACCTTGTCAACTCAGTATTATTCTTCTTTTCTTCTATTTCTTCTCCAATTTATGGATTATTCAATTTTTTTTATTCGTCTTGCTAAATAAGTTTGGATATTGTGCTTTGTGCTACTGGTGATTCTATTATGACATCTATTGAATATTGTTAAATCAAACATTTATGATTTTTAATTTTTGTCAGTGAGATCAGTGGCTGCTCCGGAAGAAGCTGTAGCAGGGTTTGATGACATGGTTTCGGGGACTCGGCGGAAATATTACATGCTTGGTGGGAAAGGAGGGGTAGGGAAGACAAGTTGTGCTGCTTCGCTCGCGGTTAAATTTGCCAATAATGGGCACCCCACTCTTGTGGTTTCCACTGATCCAGCACATTCTTTGAGTGATTCTTTTGCCCAGGTTTTTTGGATGTCTTCTAGTTGTGCTTATACTTGTGGGCTAGCTGCTTATAGATGGATTCAATGTTTCTCTAAGTAATATATATGCTTTTCTAATTTTGCACTAGGATTTGTCAGGGGGAACATTGGTGCCAGTTGAAGGACCTGATTATCCACTGTTTGCCCTTGAAGTAAGCTGGCAATACTGTTGGATAAATTTGCTGATATTCTGTGATAAGCTTCCTTGTCTCATTACTTAATGACATTATTGGTTTTTTTATATGAAATTGTCTATACCATTTCATGTGAGACCCTTCCCCTTTTATGTGCTTACTTAGATTATAGTTTCACCACAGATAAATCCTGAGAAGGCGAGGGAAGAATTTCGAACTGCTATTAAAAAAATGGTGGAAGTACTGTCAAGGACTTCATGGATTGCATGGGCCTTGAAATGATTGCAGAACAGGTAAAATTTATTTTGCAGTAATAGTATCATGTTATGCATTTCTTTGATTCACAGTTTAGTATTTTTCTATATGCTAGTTGATTTTTATGCATTTTACAAAATTTATTGACTGGGTTTATAACTCTAGTCTAGTCTTTACATGCCATCACCTTGTCATGATATAAACATGTGCATTCTCCTTACAGATAGCCAGAAGTAGAGAATTCTTTGGAATGTAAAGTGCCGTTAAATGAATAGGTTAATGTTGTAGAATTAAAGTTAGACCATAAGCATAAGCATAAAAATTCCCTCTTGTAAATAGGGACTTGTTTTTGTAATTAGACATAGACAATCACATACCCGAAATAAATTTCCTTTGGGTTCTTGTAGCAGAAACTTTTGTCTCTTGCACGGTGCAACAGTTAAATATTTGTCAACAAATGTTTCATAGTGTATCATGTGGAATTCTATAATAATTTTTTTCATTGAAGTAGCTCCCTTTTCATCTCAACGGTCTATCTGAAAAATAGCCCTCCATCAAGAAAACATGTGAAAATTTAGAGAATCAAATGATTTTGTTATCCATATTGCTAGTTTTTCAATCTGTGTTGGTTAATTGATTACATTTTAACTAGAGCTGGTTCTAGAGCTGGTTCAAAAATTGTGACAGCTTTGTTAGTCCGTCTAGAAGTTAATAGAGGAATTAATGAATCAAATAGACTAAAGAAATGGTGGAACGAAACTGCTTCTGCATCCTTATAAAACCTGCTTCTCTAAGATTGGTTGTTGTATAATTGTGAAAGTTGGGAGAGCTTCTGGATACACCTCCTCCTGGACTGGATGAAGCTATTGGAATTTCCAAGGCATGTATTTCTTTTTTTTGTTTGGTTATATTTTATTGTCGGTATTTCATGTAATTTGTCCTTTTATGGTTCAAGCTTAATCATTAAGAGCCTCATGCAGGTGATGCAATTTCTTGAATCGCAGGAATATGGCATGTTCACTCGAATAGTATTTGATACTGCACCTACGGCAAGTCTATGTTACATAGGTCTCTCTTTTCATCATCCAATAAAATTCATGCATTTTCCTTAACAGGGTCATACATTAAGGCTGCTGTCCTTGCCTGCTTTCTTGGACGCTTCAATAGGAAAGATATTGAAAGTAGGACTGCTAACTGTAATAAAAGAAATCTAGTGTTATATTGCTAATCTGAAATTCAGTGGGCGCTTTTGGTATAGAAGTCAATGCAGAGTCAACTTAAGTTATTAATCCATGCAGTCTGTGAGGTCTCTTTATGAATGATATAATTGTGTTCCTAGGAGCTATAACTACTGGACGGAAATTTCTCAGCAGGTCTTACATTGCTAATGCCTAATCGTCTCAAACTGTTTTTCCTCTGTCCATTCTCACTTGTTTTCTGTCTGTGTGCCCAGTTCCCTTATGGCCAAATATTACATAATTTACAGCATAAATTGAATTACAACCTTGCATCTTTTTATCTAACATGGAAACTACCAAAGACTGAAGGAATAAATTACCAAGATCTATAGCAAAATCTTTCTCTAAGTTCCTGTTTTTGATGTATGGTTAACTTTCACCAAATATTTAACTGTGTCCAACCGCAACCAGATCTCGAATTTTGTCTTCCTTCTAAGTGACCATTCTAGACAATAATACACTTGAGTTATATTTCTTCCTTTTTCTATTCTACACGATTGATTCGTCTAGTTATTAACATCATTCATTATTATTTTGCCGCAGCTTAGACAAAAGATAGCTTCAATCAACTTATTCAAAGTCAATATTCTTTCATCTGAATTTTCTGTTTCTCAGTTATAAAAATCTTTTCCAATTTCTTTCGGACGAATAAATAAAAAAAATTCAAACTATCTTTATCTTTACATACCACAATTTTTTTCCTAATAATAATTTCCAGTGTTCTTATCCCATGCTCAAATGGAAAAAATAAAAAGACATCTTCAGAATACCCTTTCCAATTCTTTTCTTCTCAGTCGTCATTTTCTGTTATATATTCAGAAATGTCGGTTAAAAAAATAAAAATCGAATTCTATAGTGTAATTTAACATTATGACGGGAAAAATAAATAAAAGAAAATCACTCTCCAAAACCAATCAGAAAACCAGAAAATTGCCGCCAATTAAAATTTCTTTTAGTTGGTTAATCACGTCACCGTGGCGCCAATGAGACCGAAAAGTCAATAGGAGTTCCCATCTTCTCCGCCCACTTCTGCGACTCCAAATACAACTTGGATACAGAAACTGCCACCCGACCCATATCCGGCCTTTCATTCGGATCCTCCTCCACGCACTCCAAGCCCATTCGGATCATTTTCTCCGCCACGTCTACCGGAAATGAATCCTTCAGCCTCTTGTCCACCCACTTCCTCACACCACCGTCTTCTTCCAGAGCCTGTCTCGCAGTCGCCACCACACTCACCCTTCTGTACCCGCCACTACCGCCGTCGTCAAATTCGTATTTTAATGCCTCTTCTCCGCTCAGGAGCTCCAAAATTACGACTCCAAAAGCATACACATCTGTCTTTTGCGTCGCAACCCCAGTGATCTGAAACTCCGGCGCCATATAGCCTCTTGTCCCTTCTAATTTCATGTTTCGACTACCGGACCTCTTCAGCTCCATGATTTTCCCAGAATCGGAGCCAGATGGAGTTTCTGCAACCACCTCACCGCACAATTCTGAGGTCCCAAAATGGCAGATTTTTGCACTCAAATTCTCCTCCGTGACGATGATACTAGAGCTTTTGATATGGTTGTGGATGAAATTCGAGTTCAGACCCGAGAAATGGTGGATATAATCAAGCCCGTGAGCGAGATCGGTGGCAACTTGCATCCTGGAAAGCCAAGATGATAGCACGGTGAAATTGGGGTTCCTTCGATTTCGGAGACACTCCGGGAGACTCACACCGCGAACATACTCATACACAAGGTAAATGTAGTTTCCGGAGACCGATGCCCCAAGCAGTTTGACCAAACTACTGTGATGGCTCCGGCAAATCACCGCTAGTCGTTCCCGGAGCTCGGACAACTCCAAGCGGCGCCGAAACTTACGCTGAAAGACGACAACGTCCTTGTTCCGAATGGAGCATCGCCAAGAGGCGGAAGAGGAAGACGAGGAGAACTTACCGGATAGGAAGTTGGCGGTGGCGGAGCGGATGTCGGAGAAGTCGAAAATGTGGGGATTCTCCGGCAAGGAATCCTTAAGACTAGCGAGGGAGTTGCCACTTGAAGCAGAGGATTTGGACCAATCCTTGTTGTAGCTTCTGGAATCAGTGATGGAATTGCTGAAAGAAGAAAAATTGGGAGGATGTCGTTGTTGTTGCGATGAAGACGATCTTGGGATTCGGGGACGGTGGCTATGGGATTCGATTACTTGCGTGCTGTTTTTGGAGCCGCACATGGAGAGAGGGCGACTAACATACACCGGAGCGAGCGCCGTGTCATTACGTTACGCAAGTTGAGTTTGGGGAATGGAATGGATGGTCGGAGAGACAGACAAGCCCACCTGAGATTGCAATGGCAAGAATGAAGGAGAAGTTCCGACGAGGTGGGTTTTGTTGTTTTTCAAAGTGGCAAGGAAAGTCAAGCACGATGGCATTGGAATTGGACCGACCGTCTTGGACACGCGTTGGGAATCATTTATATTCGATGCTGTCTCAGCTTCGTTTTGGATTGGATGTTACCCTCATTTCTTACTTATCTCCCTATTTATTTATATGGCTTAACCTGTCAACGACTCAAATTAACCCATTGACCAAAGGCGTTGGAATGTGCCACTGCTCAAATAATTAGCTTGGCAACAAGAGGTCAAAGAAAAGGAAATACAAATATTAATCACATTTCAAGTTTTTGACTCAGTTAATTTGTTGCTCTTTTTGAACAAATAGTTGAAGTTGATTCCCACGTAAATTACAGTCACAGTGAAGTGAACTATCTAGAACGGCAAAAACCTATCAACTACTTCAAAAAGGACCATACATAAAGGGTGTGAACCAACCAAATCCTTCTGCTGGAGAGCTTCCCTCCAGTGGACCTGACCTGCTGTCTAAGAATCTGGAATGATCAAAGCTCTGAATTTTTCAACTACAATTGCCTTCCAATAAACTGGACAATGAACACCTAAAAAATACAACCATTCTATCCTAACTTCACATTTAATCAATCAGAATTCTTAACGTCAGACATGATTCTAAGCTTCACTTTCTCAAGACACAAAAGAATATGTGCACATGTTACAAACTGGCTGAACATACTAATGCTTATCTCAGACAGGTGACTTCACACATAGTGCCCCATTTTCCGTCTGTGCCTGCTATAATCTGACACAAACCTGAAAGAAAGGCCACATCCCTCAACCTTGCACTGATATGGCTTCTCCCCAGTATGAACCCGTATATGCTCTGTCCTAGCCCATGCCCACTTGAAGGACATGGAGCAACCTTTCCAAGGGCACTTGAAGGGCCTCTCATCTTCATGAACACGCTGGTGAATCAAAGCATATTTGTGCGAGCTAAACTTCTTTCTACACCCCTCATGTGGGCAACGGTTGCGTTTGTGCAACTGTAACTCTGCTTTCGTCGTGAAACTCATTCCGCAACCATCAATATCACACTTATGAGACTTCTTGACATCAATGTTTTTATTCTTCTGACAAACCAAAATATCAGGACGTTTCCTTGCCGTTTTAGTCTCCAGAGTTTCCTTGACAGTATCGCTGGTGTCAACCATGCTTTTACCTGTGACTACCTTCCCAGCCCTTGGCCTCAACCCTTCACACGGACTTCTAGAAAAGCCATAGCAGCTGAAATTATCCTTTGTTATCCGGTCCACTTCCCTCTTTCTCTTCTTCCCAGCATCTGACCTGGAGGCAGGCATGGTCAACTCAGAGCCTTCCCACTCCCTATTATCTTGTGATAAATGAAATTCAGTTCCATTTTTCTCTATATAACATGCCTCTTTCTCAATTGTAGAACATTCTTGGATTGAGACAGAAGACTCCATCTGTGAAGTTTCAGTTCCGGAGCACACTTCATCATTTATACTTTTTGGCTGTATTTCTCGATCCCTTCTTCTATATGAAATAAATTGAGTATTTGATTCTCCTTTCGGGCAGGCTTCCTGTGAAACCTGGGAACATATCACTTCTGATACAGTTATACTTTCAGTTTCCCCTTTGAGAACATAACTAGGAGCAGGTTCCTCACTACTTTTATTCCTGTTCTGGTCCTGATGCTGCTTTTCAGAGTCTAAAATCACTTCACTCAACCCTTCGGCTTGTTCCCCTCTAGGATATTCACACCTTTCTTTTACTGGGAGATGAGAAGACAGATTTATTTCCCTGTTGTCACCTTTTCCAATCTGCACATCTTCCTGGACTTCAGCATCCAACGGTACAGGATCATACAAGTCTACAGCAGAAAGATCTACTGGAACTTCAAAGTTCTCTCCATTCGGAGTATGCTTATTTATGGGTTTATCATAATGGGGAATAAGTTCCTCATTACTTCTGTTTGAAGTAATAATTTCTAGTTCGGTTGTCTCCCTTATGAACATAGCTTTACTATTGGTTTCAGCAACATAATTCTTTTTGGGACTTCCAGAACACCCTTCCTCAGAGGCAAGTGCAGGTTGATTGACCAATGAAACAGTAGATGAAGCAGCTTCCTCTTTGTTGGTTTTGTGGCTAGATTGAAGTTCTTCTTGCTTATTATCATCCAAATCCATGCAATCACACATACTTACTTCTGTAGTCTGATTCTTTCTAAGTGTTTCACTCCTTTCACTTGTAACAACTGTAATTGAGTAAGAATTTTTCCTCTCATAAGAAATCTGATTCTCCTCACTATTACATATTTCTGAGGCACTGATCTTGTAATGCATGTTGGAAAGACTGGATGCTGTTAAATTAGTTTTTCCATCTATTTCCCGTTCCTTCATAGTTTGGTTCTCAGTCTCTGTGCCAGCACCTCCATACATTAACATAGGATTGGGAATGGAATTCGGAAGTTGTGAAGTGGCCATGTTCAAGCTCATACTAGTGGCCACATCAGAAGTTTGGTTTTCATGCTGCATTTTAGTTCCAGTAGAAGTAGAAACGCATGATAATACACAATCACTCCTAGAATTCTCAGTATCAAGGTCTTTTTCAGATAACTGATTATTATGATCTACAGACAGGACAATTGACACATTTTTGGACTTCTCTTGGGATTCATGGGACATGCTTCTTCCAGAGGAACAACCTTGTTTTGACTTGAACTTCCTCCTGGAATATTGAAATAAAATTTCATTTTTAGCAATGGAGCCACTTACTAGTTCTATTCTTCTCTCCGACTGTTCATCCTTCTTTGTCTGAGTGCCATCACATGCTTTAGCCCGGCATAAATGTTTTAACCTTTTGGAGCGACATCTCCGTGACTTCCATTTTATAGAAAAGGATTCTGAACTATGACCTTTATCAGAGAACAGCATTCCCAATGCCAGTGCATAAGGAACCTGTTTAGATGGTAAGTTCTTTCTTGCTTTGACACAATAGCGTAGGTTGATACCTAGTTTAGATGTCCAGTCTTCGTTACTTGCATCAAGTTCTTCACCATCAATTGCCAAATCTATCAAGGTCAAATCTTCTGGGGATGCAATATCTAAGGGAACTTCATTATAATCAAAAGCACTACCTATCTCCTCTGCAACTGCACTGGCATGTGCCTTTATTTTCTGATAGTCTACGAAAAGGCAGAAAATCGAAAGTAAGAAACCAAATGATTAAACACTAATTGCAATTTAGATCCTTTCTCCTATGCCTTCTACTAAGTTATAAAATCCAACTTGTATCTGTATAACTGGTCCATGAATTGAATTATTAATGTTAGGTGAATTACAACACAAAAATAATCAGCAGATGACTTGTGTAGGTGGATTCCATCTGTATTAAAGTCATTTGACCAAAACCTTGCCCCAGTTGGGTTGTAAAAGAGAGGACTGCATCCTTTCCCAACAAAATGCAGGTTGCAAAGTGCAGAAAAGAGAAAGGAATAACTAAAGAAATTTGAGAATTGTTTTACATGACTTTAACAGAATGATAACGCAAACAGATCTGAAGCCCAGTGCACAAACCTGAATGGCAAATAACAAGCAGCTTGACACCACCTTTACCCTGCAACATCTCCACAATCTGAAGAGCATGCTCCAGGCAGAAAATCCTAGGCCTCAAAAATTTACTAGAAAGGTTCCAAGCCCTGTCAAACTTCAATGATGGTTTTGATAGTTCCTTTTCTAAAGGAAGATCAGAAACACAAAGGAGATTTCCTGCAGAACAAATCATCCAGTAATTCCTTTCAGCACTTCAAAAGGGCCATCCACTTGACAAAGTAAAAACAAATGAACTCTTTTTGAGGTTTGTATCATGTCAAGTTCAACATACATCATCAAATATGTTTCTTCTTTTGGAAAATTTTGATCATCTTGATAGTTGCCACGATATTGTAAATATAGTAAAAGGAAATTAAAATCTAAATTATATATGTATAATGTATGACATGATTAGCAGCTATTTCTACACCCGATAGTTTCGCCTAAATATAGGATACTGAGCAGTGACAAGCTATGTGATGAAGGGGCATACTGAATTCCAACAACAGAATAGAGAATAAACCATCAGATGTTATGGGTAAAAACTGCCAACACTATCTTTTCTAGCAACAATAAATATATATTCCATTGATGAAAGAATGGAGGGCCTTACAAAAACCAGATCAGGCCACTCAACAATACAAGATCACGGGGAACTCCCAAAGAACCAAAAATAGCTTAAAGCTAAAAGACTATTCCTATACAGGACTATAGCCAACAGAATTACGTTGCATTCCAGAATTCATCTGGTTAAACATATCAATATATCAAAATCATAGCTATTGTTAATGAAATAATATGAAAGAATATGCAAAGGAAGGACAAACTAAATAAGGCATTTAGCAACTCATAAGAGTTTCAGCAATATTGATTTCCTCAATAAATATTAATATCCTGTTAGATGTTGCAGCTTGGAAGATTTAAAAAATTCTACCCTGTCCATAGTGACAGAAAACTATTTTACCAAGGAATATAAAAAGCATACAGAAAAATGATATATGGAAAACTGATGAAGAATGTAATCAAATTTCATGATGAAGTAAAGATCTTTACCTGAGACAGAGCCTTGCAAGGAGACATTGGGGTTTGGAGAGGAATCTTTAAGTACATGATGATTAACAGGCAGAAGTTCCATTAATGATCTCTCAGATGGTTGAATCACAGCCATAAAAGGAAAACCAAGGATTCCACAACCTACACAAGCCAATGCCCCTGAATCGGTTTGGAAGTGACATGGAAGATCATCATCACCCAGAGATAGATCTGTCAGATTCTCCATGGACAAACTCATCTTATCAAACAGATAACCATGACTACTCTTATCAGCAGAGCTAATATTTGACATCTCCACCACAGAAGTTCCAGAAGTGGAAGCGAGATCAGGCATCTGAGAATGTTTGCTAGGATCTGGCAGTAAATCAGCATTCCACAAAACAGCATGATGAGTTGTTCCCTTTTCAAAAAGAACGGAAAGCAGATTATTTTCATGCAGCACATCTTCTATAAAAGCCCTTTTTACTAATAATTCTCTTTCTTCTTTCTGACGGTCTTTCAGACGAGAACTCCTTACACCTGGTAATAATGACCTTGGCACTCTGTATCAAACAATTTCAGCAGATTACAATAAAGAAATGTGAGAAAACAACCAACTGTTTCCTTCCATGATATCTTTTTGGACAAAAGCAGAGTGCATATTGCAAGAATAAAAATCAGGTCATGGTAATAATAAAGGACTTACATAACTAACTCAGATCAAAATAAAGCTTGAAACACTAGGTTCACAACAGTCTTGCCTACTTACCCTACTCATCCATCCATGAACATTAAATGATAATTGATACATCAATTATAAAAATAAAAATAAAAATAGATAAAATAAAATAGGCCATCACCCATATTCTATTATTAAGTAAAAAGCAATGGAAGATGTGTGAAGATAATAACAAATTGGAATAAGATTTAACTTCCTTAGAGCAAGTTTCTCTAACTACAATCAATGGGTACAGGATGTCAAACAAGTGTATTAGATACCTTGCAATAAAAGACATGGTCAACAAGTAAAGCAGTTGCTGATGGGAGAGCATAGGAAGATAATTCATAGCAGCTCTACGGACTGCAGCTTCTTTGGCTACTGTAAGCCACTGTGGAGTTCCAAAGTTAGCAGCTTCCCCACAGTTAAAACCTAGATTGCAGAACCAACAAAAAGGGAGACAGACCTCATGTAAGCAGTATATTTCTGATAAAATAAAAAGAGAGTTGCTATGTTAGACTATTAATTCCACAATTCAGATTAAAAGAACATGATTTAGTCAAGACCCTCCTAAAAATCATAACAATAGTGCTCTGCAGTGAAAACCTAGGTTCTTATCTAAACAAGCAAGGAATGACCACAAAATGTCTGAGCACCATCAGACTGCATCACAAACTCTTATCAAATTAAACTTAACAATGAAGAGAACAAAAATTTCTTTCCAATTAGTTCTTATGAATTTGGATTCAAAGAGAAAAATTAAGATCTTGACATCAGTAGAAATTTATATCATATCCATAACGATTTACAATATCATAAGCATTATTTACATAAAGAAAATATGTTAGAAAGGTTCATCCAATCTGGGTGGCATGCCACCAGGTCATATGAATCCCTTGATCAACTTGTTTCAAAGGACTATGACAGGCTTGCTAACTATTACTTAACAAATCAACTTACTTCTCACAACTCATGAGGATCAACATGACTAATCATTAACATATAACCTGCAAGCAGTCTCACATATGTAACTAAACTTCGAAAGAATTCCCTAGGTAATCTTAGTTGAAAAATCAAATGACTTGACTATCCTTTATTTCATTTTCATCTCTAACGGATATCACTGACACAAAATTCTTCAAATCAGGAGACTAAATTCCTACACAATAAGTAGAAAGGGCGTGAAAAGACATACAGTTGCCATTAAAAGACATACAGTTGCACCAGTTTCAATTAATTTCTAAAATAACCAACATTGCCAAAGGACAGAGAACCAGAAATTTCCAATTTTAACTAGACATTTTGGGACTATTACAGGCCAAAAGATTTTACCAAAAATCTAAAGAACTAAAAATGTTCTGGTTGTTAACTTATAAAAGACAGTTGATGCCACTACTACACCACCTTCACATGTTGAATGGAACACCCAGTTTGTAATCATAGTCTTCAATGAGAGAGTAACTTTTCTATGTAGGTTGTGATGATCATTCAACTCTAGAAAAGACTAAAAGGCAAACAGCATTGATATTCTGTAAAACATTACCAAATGCAACTTTAATGAAATCTGAAAACAATTACCATGGCTGAATCCTACATGATAAGCCCTTGGAAAAGTCACAACAAATTCGCCAGGATTCTGTATTAACCTAATGGAAAAATCAGTGTAGGTATTAGTATAATTTCAACAAGAGCATTCTGCAGGAATACTGTTAACATATTATCCTATAAAACAATAAAAAGTTGTAATTTCAATCTGATATGCTGAAAAAAATACACATCAAAGATCCCAAATAACTCACCTGCAACAAGGAATACCGGACATAACAACTACCTCGGGTGACAAAAGAGTTGTCTTCTCGCCCAAGAGTGTTAGTGTAGCTGGCAATAAAAGAAAATGGTATCGAGTTACAAACACACTGCAGAAATTAGAGTATCCAACAACATTAAGAAAAATATGTAGAAATAGAAAGGAAAGATAATGAGAAGGACAGGTTTCAAATCCAAAAAATAATTTCTTCTATTTTGGGACAATCACATTTATACCCCTTGTGCTTGAGACATATGTGTTTCAAATTGAAACTTGCTTGTCCTGAATATTAAGTCGGAAATTTTTGTAACATATAAGTTGAAACAGAAAAGAATTTAAAACATGTTAGTGAGATTAAAATTTTATAATACTCAGCCTTTTTTCCTCTGCCCAAAATTTTTCAAATTGAAGAACTAATACCAAGCTCAGAAATACTTGTGATGCCTTCATGTCAATTCATAGTTTTACTGTACTTCCAAAAAGGCAGGGTGACTTTATTATTTTTTTTTTCCCCCTTTTTTTAAGCATGGGTGTATAAGCAGTATGTTCTTTCATGTTATGCCATATACATAGAATGAGTCCTACTTTAAACTTTTCCGACCATGAGCATGCAAGGATTTATAGAAGCATTTTGAGCAAGACGTATGGTGAAACTATTACATGTTTATTCAACCTTTGGTTCATCAACAGATCAAAGTAACAGAATTTACACACCTAAGTGATCAATATTACCACCATAAGCTTCAGAGCCGATGACTTCTTCAAAAGTAAAGGCATAATCTCCAGGAACAGCATACCAAGTCTTGGGTGCACCAGTGTGAAGAAAATTCAAGCTATGAAGCTCATGATCCTCTACATGCCAAGCAAACCAACTAAATAACATTCCAATGTATATCATGGAGGAAGTAACACCCGGAATATCATCTGGCATGAATCGTGTTAGTGAGCCAGGTGACCGTGCAATAACTTGTAAGTTCCAAGGACTGTTTGAAAGCTTCCAACCAGAAGTACCTTCCATCTCATTGCCGGCATCTGAATTCTCTTGCCAAGAAGAATTTGAACCTTCATTTGATGATAATGTTGACAGAGTTGCAGTTGACTCAGATGTCAGTAAACATGTATCGGCTTGATTTTGGGTACAAGTATCCTTATTCTCATCAGCGTTAGCATCTCTAGTGCTATCCATTTCAGTTTTCTTGCAATTAGAACTAGCTAGACTTCTCTTATAATAACCCTTTCTTCTTCGCCGTGTATGAATATAATGAGATTGACCTTTTAATTCTCCAAAGGCAGACCCAGGCACATCATTGGCATACTCCACATATATTGGCTTCGCTGAAGCTGCCTTCCAAAACATAGCCTCTATAACCAGAGGAGAAATCTCTTTAACCATGCCTAGTACGCTTCTTGCATAAGCCTTTGATTTAGACTCAAATTGATCAAGTGTATAAATCTCCCCACTTTGCCATACTTGCTTATGAACACCCGACGATGGACTTTGAACTCCTTCTTTGGTTTTCTTCATACTTTGCCCCAGTTCCTGCTGCCTTGTAGTAAACACAGCTCGCACCTTCCCATCACTACCACTATCCCCAGAATTTATTTTCAAAGAATTACATACACCAGAGGAATTGATATCTGAACCCAATTCCGGGCACTTCATAAGCGACTTATTCAAATTATAAAAGACATATCTCTTTGAAGGTTTAGGTAATGGTGGGATAATCTTACAAATACCAAAGGCGCTAGCTTCCTTCTCAATCTTTGAGATATAAGCAATTGGGTCGGCGAATTCAGTGTCAGTAGGTCGAAATTCAGGAGCCAATGGCAGCCGTTTGAGCCAATCAGGAATTTCAACATTACCCATTTTCTCAAGAAAGAACAAAAATTGAGATTCACAATAACAATTGACTGCTGACCAGTAAGCTATTTCTACTCAACCATGCAGCATTGTCCATTCAAGATATATAAGAAGCATCGGGTAAGTGAGGTTTCAAAACCCTAGATTGAAAGGTTTTGGGGATATTTTGAATGGTCTTCTAGCAATTGGGACTCGTCCATCTGGGGAATTGAAAAAATAGCGAGCGAATGTAAAGGGAAATTGAGGGAAGAAATGAGTTATAAAACCTGTAACTGGAGGGCACTGTGCATGACTAGCCTTCAAAAGCACCGTTGAACTGTTGAAGTGTCGAAGAGAGAGAGTACGGTGGTTTGTTGTCTGGGCAGCGTGGCATTTTTCCAGCTGCGCAATCTAGTAATTTACAGCTTGATTGGGCTAATGTACACCCGAGGAACACAGGGCTGAATTAGCTGTTTCCTAGCCCCTATTTTTTTTTTCTTTTCGTTTGGTTGGAAGTATATTATATTATTAAAAGAAAAAAAATAAACAAAGGCAATCATGGTGCATGGCCAACCAAGCCACTTTGCATTAGAGAAAAACTAATTCTACACTTACATTTTTATACTTAATTGTATATTTTTTATTTTTAGTATATTTACAAAAATAAAATTATAACATAAAAATAAAAACTAAATATAAAAATGATTGTAAACTAATAATGATACACATAGCATACCCCACCCCTTTGTACCAAGGAGACACATGTTATCTACTTTGTACTTCACATAAAGGGATATTAAGTTAAATTTTTTATTAAAAAAAAAAAAGATAGAATAAAATTTTAAGAAAGAATATATATTATTTTTAAGAAATATCACTCATTTGATAATTTATGTATAAAAATTAATTGATGTTTTGAACGATTCATTTAAAAATATATACATATATGCTGAAAAATCAATAAATAAAATAATAATGTCAATTCAACTATCAAGCACTTGTTATGTGATCTCTTTATTTGGATAAAACTTAAATGTGCTTAAGCATGCCATCAAGAAGCACACGTGTGGAGAATTGGAGTTTCCCTTGATTGGTTAGGTATTTAAGTAGACAATTTTACCCAAAGAAAGGCACATGGAGCAGAGCAGAGTAGGTAACGGCAGACATGATCAACTCTTTTATTGCAACCCTCTGCTTCGGCCTCATCGTCATCCAAGGTATTCCTTTTACTCGGTTGGGATTTTTTGTCTATGGAAATTGATTAAATTTTCATTTCAAAAAAAGGGCTCTGCGAGGAGTGTTCGTTGAGCAAGATCAATATTGGAACAGAGAGAAGTGGGAGAGAAATACAGGGGAAGCCAGAATGGAACGTGACTGTCATCAACAACTGCTCGTGTGCTCAAAGTCAAATACAGTTGTCTTGCAAAGGATTTCAGACGGCAGAGGCTATTGATCCATCGGTTCTTTCCATGGAAGGCGATACCTGCACCCTCATCGACGGCAATCCCTTGCAGCCTCTTGCTTCTGTTCATTTCTCTTATGCTTGGGACCCTCCTTTTCTGCTACTGCCAGTTCACTCTGTTATAGCTGATTGTTCTTAATACAAGTTCGGGATTTCCTTTCCCAATTTCAAACCATTGAGTAGAGTGCACGAGCAAATTATATTACCTTGAGTTTGAGTTTAGATCAATCTGGTTTAATTCAATTCCATGTTTTGAATTTTCTCAAAAGAGAAATTCCAATAAATTCACTGAAAAATATATCAAGATGTATTTTAAACATTTATGTATGTATTTGCTTAGGATTGAAAAAATTGATTAGTCCTTGAGCTATTCAAACCTTATGGATTCGATATATTCTATCTATAACCCACCAAAGATGATTGGTTAATCGAACATGTAAAGTCGATGATTTGTTTATGGAAAACACCTAAAAAACTAATTAGCAAAGAAAGACCGGAATGATTGTAAGAGACAAAAGCAAGTGGCAAACACGATGGGACGCATTCCTAAGTTAATTAATTTTCTTAATCTTATTCATTTGTACGAAGCAGAGCCACTTAGGTGGATCGGAGGCGACCATCAAAATGAAAATGATTTGGTTATATATATGTGGTTGGCGTAGGTTGCTTGTCTCGGTTTCATTCTGCTGCACGGTATTGTATTTATCTAATAGCTTTAATTCATTTAATTTAAAGTTGACAACGAAACTGACACTTATTTCTAACTGTATATGTTAAAAAAGAACATACTACTTTTAATAGTTTGACTATGATTTTAAGTTTGAATTTTCAAATAACATTGCTTCATGCAGAGGATGTTTTTGGATTCGACAATGATTCTAAACTTGGCATTCCTTGCAACGAGAGCATTTTCCTAAGCATTCTGATGAATTTCTTAGAGGAAAAAAAGGAAGGAGTAAACAGTGCAAGGACACTATCCTTGATCCTGAAAATTTTTATTCTCAATGTCTAATTTATTTTTAACAACAATTTCGTTTTATTATGTCGTGCCCGCGTGAAGAAGGAAGACATTATTTATTATATGCCTAATAAAACAGAACAGAGTAACATGACACGGTGCATTCTCTCCATACACCAGCCCGGGTAATACAGCGACGGATACAAGTACGGCCTAGTTAATTTGGTTTACTCGATTCTGTCTTAAGCAGTACTTACTACGATAATTCTTTTGGCGCACCCCATATTTTCTAATCACATACCCTATATGATGCAAATAAGGTTTAAGGTGCGTGCGCGGGAGGGGTGTGTGGCTAGAATTACAACTGAAAGCCCATTTAATGCACCAAATTTGTATTGCATGATGCACTTTGCAAATGGTCCGGTTTTCACCCTCCATCTCATCTCTAATAAGTGATAATGAAAAGAATAAATACCATCATAAATGTTTTAACTTTTTAGTACTTGAAACCAAGAAAAATGCTATCAAACTATCAGGTTGTTAATAAAGTACAAAACTTCATTTTCTCTCGTTTTAATTTTCTCTTCTTTTTTGCCCGCTTGTAAGGGATACGCGTTGGTTGGTATGATACCATGCGCTTCACCTACCACAGAAAGGGTTAACAATCCAAGTGGACCATAATAATCTAGAGATGCAATTGGAGAATGGGATGTACCATAAGAGACAATGACAGATTCCCAATGAAGTTGTCAACGAAGAAGATCTATCACATTTTCTTCACGAACTAACGTTGTGTTTGTGCTCAACTTGGAGCCACAAAGTAAAAAACAACATATTAAAGAAAAATGGGACAAACAATATCCTATCACATTTTCAGATACCTGTTCGCAGACCTCTATAGGTTCATTACATAACAGGAAAAGAACAAAAGAAAAATATATATATGATCAATTTAAAAAGAAAAAAAAAATTAATGGGTATCACCATATATCCTAAGAGATTGGTAGAGGAGCACCATTCCACTCCTTCAAGCAGTCCAACATTGGATCAATCAACTTCCCTTCACACATTGCTGAGAACACCTTATCAAACTCTTCACCAGGTGACCTAACTTTCTCACCTGTCAGCAAACTTGTCCCCAACTCTTCTCTCACAAATTTGTATAATGGGTAAGACCTGCATTCCTTGATCTGGTTTGGAATGGCAGGTTTTCCATTCTCAACCTCAATCCTAGCACTTTCCACTTCTTTGGGCAAAAGGGTCTTCAGCTCTTCCTCAAAAGCTGCGATCTTTTGGAAGATTGAAGTGCTTGAATTCTTCTCTGCCTCACCATTTTCCAATGCGTGATTAACTAGCACCTGTCTCAGCGTCTGCATTAGTGGGTAAGTTGCACTGCAGGGATCGTCAATGTAAGCAAAGACATGCTCGCGGTCTACCACTTTCAGCAAGTCCTTTTCACAGAACCTCGATGGATGCAACTCGCCATTGACACCCAATGTTAGGACTCTCTTGGCTACTTGGCTAACGGTGTTTTTCAGAGTGTTCTTCAAGTTTTCTTCCAAATGCCTCAGGTCAATGGCTTGGCACAAGGCAACTAGGAAAGTAGAGGACATAAGCTTCAAAATGTCCACAGCTTCAGCTGTTTTTCTTGAGGAAATCAAGCCCAGAGAGTTCACATCCTGGTTATGCTGCTCTGCACTCTGGACATGGTTGGTGACAGGGTTGGCAAGGAATTGAAGTTCAGAGCAGTAAGATGCCATTGCAATTTCAGCCCCTTTGAAGCCATAGTCAAGGCTTGGATTGCGGCTTGCAGACAGATTTGAAGGCAACCCATTGTTGTAGAAATCATTCACAAGCTCAGAGAATTGAGCAAACATAAGTTTCCCAATTGAAGCAATGGCCAAACGGGTGTTATCCATAGAAACACCAATTGGGGTTCCTTGGAAATTCCCACCATGAAGTGCCTTGTTCCTTGACACATCAATCAATGGATTATCATTAACAGAGTTAATCTCTCTCTCAATCATCTTTGTTGCTTGCCTTATGACTTCAATATGTGGTCCAAGCCATTGAGGAGATGTTCTGAGAGCATATCTGTCCTGTTTAGGCTTCTGCAGAGGATCAATCTCATGCAACTTCTGTGCAGCCTTAACATAAGAGCTTCCATCCAAAATGTGTTCCATTATAGCTGCAGCCTCAATTTGTCCTGGGTGGTGCTTCAATTTATGTGTCAAGTGGTCTGTAAATTCTGGTTTTCCTTGCATAACTTCAGCGAAAATTGCAGACAAGATCTCCGAGAGAAGAGAGAATATGTTTGCCTCAAAAAGAACCATGGAAGCCAAGCCAGACCCCACTGCAGTGCCATTCACTAGTGCCAAACCTTCTTTGGGTTGCAAATCGAAAAACCCACCATTAATTCCAGCTAGTTCAAATGCCTCAGTAGCACTCAGCACTTTTCCATCAGGTCCAATGGACTTGGAGTTGGGTCTGCCAATCAATAAACCGGCAACGTAAGACAAGGGCACAAGGTCACCAGAGGCAGTGATTGTGCCCCTCAGAGGCAAGCATGGGGTTATGTTATGGTTCAGAAACTTGGTGATTGCTTCCAAGATCTCAAATCTGATGCCTGAATACCCTTGAAGGAGGGTGTTGATTCGGACCAGCATAGCAGCTCTTGTGGCCGAGTGGGGCAAAGTGTGGCACGCTTCTGTGTCATTGCCAAAGATGCCGGCATTCAAGAACCTGTTGCGCCAAAAAATGCATCAGCAACTTGACTGGACTCAAATGAAAGCAAACAAAATGGACAAATACATACATTACAGACATTTCAGATAGAAATAGAACCAAACACTTGGACTGCAACTTGATTAGGCTAGAGCAATAAGATGATTAAGTTTTGCTTTCTTGACCGAATAATATACTACGAAACTCTGTTGACTTGGGTGCATCACTGGTGGCCCAGCTAGTCATCCAATTCGGTCAAAGAATAATAGTAGTTATAGTCAAGCACATGCTTTTGACATCTAACTTAAATCCATTCCAAAAAAATCATAATTTTATTTTCTATTCAGCCTGCAATGTCTCAATAGTTAAGAATAATAATCAAGCATATATTTATTCTTATTCTTAGAACAAAAATAAATGATCGTTAAGGAATTTTAATTAACAAAATATGTACTATATAGTATATGATTTAATTTAAGGAAAAGTCTATTTACATGTTCAATTTTTTACATTCATTGGTATACTTTTAACTTTTTAGTTATGATACATGAATAAAATTGTAATTAAAAAAATATAAAAATAGGTGTATGTATATACAGATGAGCATATGAATGGCGGTGGAGCAGCCAAGCATGCATGAAACTAAGGCCTACACCGAAAACCATAAATATTCTGTAGCTAATTAATGTTGTGGATCATCGATCTAAGTTGATGAGCTATCTTTTGGTTTGTGAGTGAGATGAGAATCCAGTAATCAATTAAAAGTGGTATCCTTTGTTGGCCACATATACATGAACTTCCCCTCTTCGATTATTGGGGTATACTAACTTTCGTATCCCAATTAGAAAAGAAAAAATCTTAAATATCAATTATCATATTTTAATAGTTTCTAAAAAATAAAACTTTAGTTAGGAAAATATATAGATTAATTCAGAAAAAGGGAGTAGAGTTGTAATAATAATTGACTAGGTCTTTTTCCGATGATTTTGTTCTTATATTCACTGTCTCTTTGCTGCTACATCTCATTTATCCATAATTAATGAGAGATTTCTTGAAAGAAACGAATATTGATAAAATGTCACAAGTCCTTCTCATGAAAAAGAAAAATATTTTATTCTTGTCTTCTCTAAGTTACCAATTATGACTTATCGTTCTTTCAACATCTATCTTACCTACCCTTCGTGCTCTAACCATTTCTTGTGATGCCTATTCAAAAATATCGCCATTCTTGTTTCTTTTTAATAGTTTGTTCTACAGTTATATAAATATAACTAGTTTAAAATTTAAAATTGAATTAAAAAATTAATGAGTACGTAAAAAGTTTTTTTTTTTAATACAAAATTGTAGAATATATAACACCAAATGAATTTTAAAAATTCAATTAATAGATATCAATGCCCATTTTCATTATACCTGTTGGCAATTGTTTGCCACAATCTAGAAAGGGCAATTTCTTAAAAGGCTTGACATAGTCTAATTTAATTTAACAATCAATCGATAGCAATCGGATTTGGGATCTTGCCCATTTCAAGGGTATAATTAATCCATGTCCTTTCTTTTCCAACCTTTATTTTTTTGGCTATGACTTACACCTACCACTTAATCTAACCCACAATTTTTATTTTTTATTTTTTTTTGTAATAAATGAATCAAATCCATTTTGCCAAATGAGAAAAAGATAATTCAGCCCTAATATGCCTTTTTTTGTCGACTACAAAAATCTTATACAAAATCGCGGTGAAAATCCATCTAATTATTTCTAAGAACCCACCTACCCCAATTTTAGAGAAATTTATCAAAACAAATAATTGAATTAAAATGCTCCATAAATTAATTAATGAAAATTACCTTATGAGTTCCCTTTGAAGTGCTCCTCCCTGTTTGGTTCTCCTATGCGAGGTAGCACCAAACCCCGTGGTGACTCCATAACTATCCGTGCCTTTGTTCATGCTCTCCATGACCCAATCACTGCTGGCCTTGACGGCGGCGCGTGCCTCCTCCGAGAGCTCCACCTCCACACCGGCATCGTGGTTGGCTATCGCAGCCACCTGAGATATGGTGAGGCTCTTTCCCGCCAAACGGACAACTGGCTTCCGGTACTCCTCCACCATGCGCTTTACCTCATCTAGGTGGCTACCTTTCAGTGAATCCGCAGCCATGTTCCAGTTCAGCGGGTCATTATTAGTATTATTATTACTAATACTCCCACTGCATAGCTTCAAGGGACCATTGCCAGCGCCATTGCTGCAGTTAACCCCGGAAACTTCCATCCCTGATCTTTCCCAGGAAATCAAATTGAGAAAATGGAAGAGACTAGCTAGAGTGCTACTAAAATGGAGGATAGGAAAATTATTCAAATGAATGCTAGAGAGGATAAGTATTGAGAATGTAAGTTGTGAGGAAGGGAACTGACGAGTTTGGGAGATGGGAAAATCTTTGTAGGAGAAAGGAGTTAAAGATTTTCCTGGGAAAGAAGAAGGAAAATAGGGAGGTATATATAGATGGGGGGTGGTTACAACGAGTGTAGGTGGGTTGGCCGATGAGTTAGTTGAGAAGATCACGCGGCCGTTGGATGTTCATGGGAATGGAGGGTTGGGATGGAGACACATGGTGAGATAGTCTAGTGAAGGTTTTTGGAACACATGCAGATCTGGGTCCAAGTTAGAGAGCGCAGGCTTTTTTAACTTTACTCGTCAAAACCAATAAAGAAAGAGAAGGGTGGTGGAGGTGGAGGTGGAGGTGGAGGTCGTGGGGAGGGTAGAGGGGTTGGTGAGGACTCGAGCGGAAGCAATAACGTCATTATCCAAAAAAAACACGTCATCCTCACCCATATTCACCAAAATAAAATTACTAATTAAGCCAATTGACATATATACATATATATGTCGTGCTCAAGTTACCAACATGTCCTCCTTTAACTATGGTCTCTCACGTCCATGACAAATGTTTCTGCTAAGTAAGTGAGTATATAATGGTGTAATGTCTAATTAATTTATGAGAGGTAAGTGTTATATATGTAATTCATCCCAGAAGAAAAACATAATTTTTAAAATATATTTAGCTGAATTTAAACATTTATAAAGAAAATTTTAAAATGTTTTTAAAGAGTAAAAAAATTAGAATCCCATCTTTTTAATATAATTTATATTAAAAAATAATCTTGAAAAATATTTTTTAGGAGTTCTATTTTTAAAAAGTTTGATATTAACACAAAAAACAACAAAATCTTAAATTAAAATTATTGTAGAATATATTTCAGGTTGATTATGTCATGTCATTGTAATTACAACACAAACTGTTTCAATATCTGAAAAAAAAAAAAAAAAAAGAGGGAGATTCCAAAGAAAGGGCATGGGTGTAATTTGGACAAAAGAACATGCACTTTATGTGAGGACGAAGATATTTGTAACAGTTCCCTATTTGGATTTGATATTATCTTTCTTTTCTTTTCTTTTTTTTTTAATAAATAAATGTATCAATGCCTTCGAGGAGTAAGATTTTGTAATTTTTCTTGGTACTCTTACTTTTGCAAAAATTAGTTCAAAGATTTAACTTTATCATCCCACTGAAAAGGATATTTATATTGACCCCAAATTGCATGCCATATTCGTTCGAAAAGTAAAATTCAGTCACATTAATATATACTCCCTTTTAAGGAAATATTTATAAAGTACATGTAAAGTTTTTTTTTTTAAATTTTAAAGAGTACTTAATTTTATTTTTTAAAAATATTTTTAGTTAAAATTTTTATTTTAATAATTTCTTGTATATTTAATTTAAGATATAAAATATTAAATAAAAATATTTTTAATCACTTACTTATATTTTTTGAGATGTAAACTAAATTTTATAATTTTAAATAATATATATATATATGCAGTGGGATATCTTGATAGTATGTCATTCATTTTGTTATCATCACCATGACTATTCCACTTAGCCAATATATATATATATATATACACACAAGGAAATTTGTCGAGAGATATTTCTTATTTGCCAATGAGGTAAGATACAATGGCAGCGGCCACCGGCAGATCACGAGTCTACTGTTCTTATCGAAAGTAGAATACTATTCTTACTTGTTTCATCCTTTACCTTAATTTCCCTTCCGTGATGTCGTTTCTCCTCTCCCAGTCCTAAATATATATTAAGTAATAATACTAATTCACTTTTCATTCTTTCTATTTTTGTTATTTATTTAATAATTAATGATTAGAAAGATTGTCTCAAAAAAAAAAAAAAATAGATTGCCTTACTTTACCCTGTCTTGAGTAGAAAAAAAAATAATATGCAAGAATTAGTCTCTAACAGAAAAATAAAAAAAGAAAAATGGCACCATTTTCTTAAGAAATTAAATGTGTTACGTGTAATTTTTCATAACCTTAAAAGTCATTTTCGGCATAGATTATCATGATTAGTTGCTAACTTCCGCGAACCCCTTTATATGCACGTACTGGTTTGGTTTGCTGATCTATATATATATATATATATACCTTAAAATATTATTACATTACATCTCTATTCTGTACTAGATTGATCATATAAAGCCATAACGACAAGTCACAAATAAATTATATTATCAAAGGATAAGCCCTAAAGTATTAAAATAATATTATTAGTCCATCAATTTTAAATAACCACAAACTAACAAACAATGGTGACATATAAAAGTACAAACTATTTGTCACAAAATAAGATTATATCCACATGAAGAAAATATATATATATTCTTATTCATTAATATAGAAATTAATGTTTCATTTACTCTGTTTTGCCAAGACTGCATTTCCTCACCTTAATTTTATTCGCTTTTTAATTAGTATATAGGGAGTAATGTGCAAAAATTTGTTTTGGTTGTTATCCTTTTGAGCTGGCTGGACATGTTTTGTTTGGATACATTAAACCAAAAATATAAATTATAGTCCAAATGTTTTCTTTTTTTCTTTTTTATGGAACACTTTGAGTACAAATGTTGACCCAAATCAGATGTTGTGCTCAGTTATAATAATTAATGAATAACAAATTTAATTAAATTGAAAAGTAAAGTGAATACAAAGAGAGAAGGACACATTAGGGTACGGGTTAATTTCCTTTAAAAATAAAACTTATTTATCAAAATATCACTCATCCAATTTATTTCTCAAAATACTATAATTTTTAAATTAATACAAGAACGCCAATCAAGTCGGCCTCTCTTTCACATGGACACCAAATTGACTTGGATTTCTGGTGGGGAGGGCGCCAGCCAAGCTTGCGTCCTCACCCTACTTCATATTTGATAACTTGTTGCGTAAGAAAACTTATTTCCTAAATATTTAATACTAAAAAATGTTTTTTTTAATTTTTTAAAAAATCTTGCATTTTATTAATTTTTTGTTGTATAATTATTTTTTATTTATTATTATTTTTTAATTTTTTAATTTATTATAATTTATAAATTTTCAAAAAATTATAATACATTAATTTAATGTTTAAAATATAATTAAATGACTCAAAATTATTCCCATAAAAAATTATAATAAATACACACACACACACACACACACACACACGAAAATAATACTTTAGGGGTAATCACATTTGATCTTGCAAGTTTTCGTGTTAGGTTTCCGGTGGATCATTTTATCAAATTGTTTAGCAAGTTACTTAAAATTAATACAGATATACTTAATTGCTGATTAAGTTTTTTTTTTTTTTGAAAAAAAAAATGTGTTAGGTTGGAGCACGTTTGGTTCATTGAATCATCTAATGTAATAATAGAAAGAAAATAAAAAATTCTATTGTTATGTTTAGTATGCATAAAAATAAATAAATACTTAAATAATGAAATAAATTTTTTAATAAAATGATATAAATAATTTTTATAAATTTAATAAACAAAATAATTATGAGAATGTTTTTTATATGAAATGATCCATTATTTGATAGTAGGGCATTCTTTAAGTTTGTAGAATAAAGTTTTCTTAAATTTGAGTTTTTTCATAATAAGAATAATCAAACATGTACGATAAGGAAATACCTCATTCTAAGATTGTCTAAATATATGAACTAAATATATTATATATGTTTTAAAAATTTTAAGAATAAAATGTACATATTTTAAAAGTAGGATTTTTAGACTTTTATTTTTCTTTTAAAAAAATTTAAGCTCGTCTGAGTCCTAAAACCTTAGCAAGATTAAAATATGTGTCTGACCCAAGCACTTATAAAACACTTATGATTACAATTACGCATAAAGTTTGATTGATATATGAACAGAATTATTTATAAAATAGATGAACCGTGGTGAGCAGTTGTTTTAATGATTGTTTCAGGTTTCGAAATTTGACATTTTGGTGTTTCCAAGGTTGAGAGAAGGACAGGAGCGTGTCTTGAGAAGTGGAAGGACACTGGAAATATGCATCATTCATGAAAATTTGATTTCTCGTTGGAAATGGCATTGGCAATAATAGCTACGCAAGTAATGTTGTTGTCCGAAACTCAAACTGGAACAACTACCTACCCAAACTCATTTTTTGTCTGCCCCTGAAAACTGCCCAAAATCTAGTAATCAAATCAAAACGAATGATCCATAAATAACAGAAATTGGTTGAGTTGGATAAGTTTTGTTTAAAAGGTTTAAATTTTGATTCCTACTATATTAATCACTCTTTTTTAATAAACCTAGGATTTTGTGGAGACCTACGAATCAAGTCTTGAGGGGTGTGGGAAAAGAAATGTCGATTTGATTGTCCACGATGATCTCTAAGCCCAACCCACAGAGGCTTCATTATTACTCCAACTCGTAAACACAAATTAATGGAATAGCTAGCTAGGTCTTAATTCCATTCCATTCCACCAGTCACAACTGAAAATGTTCACTCGGGGGAGCGCTTGTGGGTTTCAAAGTGTTGAGATTTAAATAATAGCTAGCATGCATATATTTAATTAGTGGGAGTTGGCATCATTGATTATAAATTTGTTGTTCAAAGATAAATTTGATTACTTTATGAATAAATGCAAGACAAATATTGTTGAAATGATGACTTGCCGCCACGACTTGCATATAATCAATCGCCTTTGATATTGTGAACAAAGTAAATAAAAATTGAGGCTCTTGAACTATCTCCTCGGTCTATCTACCAAAACAAAAAGACAGGCCATGTTATTTTATTTTCTCCATAGTAGAACTAGAACAGAGTCGGCTAATGGTTAACTAATACTGATTGGATGCATCGTCATTAACTGGTGAAGGTACATTTATTCCGGTGCACCCACTGTTTAAAATAAAATTAAAAAAAAATAAAAGTGTCCTAGGTTTCTTACCAACATTAACTTAGTTGCACAATATCTTATGTGTTAAGAAACGCAACCAATTCATCAAACCATACACGTATAAAGCCAATTTTCTGTCCTCAGAAGAATATTATATTCAAGAAATTTCTCGCCCGACCACCATCTCTTATTAATCTAATCAAATCAAATAAGTATAATTTAAAGTATGATATCAGATTTTCAATTCATTTAATTATAAGAAAAATATATTCCCAGTATGTTTCCAACTAAGGATAAGGATTGTCAATTTCACTTTTCGCTTTCTCATTTATTCCTTCCATTCAACATCGATGCACCAACTGCTCAGCGACTCGCCAACTATTCCCTTCTCGTCGCAACGTGCCACGTCAGGTCATTCGTTTCTGCATTGCAACCAAAGTTCCTTCTTCTATTTGATTTGTCTAACATAAAATTCTTTTTTTCATTCTCACCACAATCATCATCTAATTGTCTTCTTGTTCAATTCAGAGCATGATTTAGGAATTAATGATGATTTAAGTGAAAGAAAATCGTTTAATACTAATTGTAAAGAAAACATTCAAGAAATAGTATTTAATTCGGGTTATGGTATTTTTCAAGTGTTGACATTTGAAAAATCAAATGGACTGCATCCATACTACAAAAAGGTTTCGACTTTAAGGCTTTACATAGTATAATACTATTTAAATCCTCATCATTCGCCTGCACAAGAATTTTCAAGTCCTAGTTATTAAAAAAATAAATAAATTATCATTTGCTGATTTTTATTATTATATCGAGTGATAAATTCTAAATCTAAGACTTTGTTAAATGCATTCTATTTTAAATTTATATAACAAAGTAAATAGCATCAATGAAACCATAATGGTCCAAATCAGATACACTTTGCTTCAATCCCTTTTGAGAGGAGTAACCTATAAGAATCGTTTTTTGAGGACATAAGTCTTTTTCTTTAAGAGAGTGGCAAATCTTCACATTTATTGTTGTCTTGCAAAATCTTATAAATTTGTTTATCAATTAAATTTAAAATAAACTCAAAAAAGTATAGAAATAAGTACAACATTAATAAAGTTAAAGGAAATACTTGCAAATGCTAAAAGAAATCCAATATAGTGAAATGTCATTAGACAGGTAAGGGCACAACTGTATTTTCGCATATATACCTGTGTACTGTTAAATTCAAATAGCTTGGTTTTACGAGAACGAGACTATTATGAAGAGCAGAGGAGCACGCAATTGGAAGAAGAACAAGACAGGGTGTCCTTTTGACGGTTTTATTTGCTACGTTTCCTTCTAAGTATTCCTAGTTAACTCACCACCCCTTTTCCCCGGAAAAGCTTTCAACACATTTTCTTGGGATAGAAACTTTTTCTTCCCGCACGTAACCTTCTGTTTGATCAGCATTGTTTCCTACCCGCTCTCGTTTGTGTTTCTGCACTGCGAGATTTTCTGCTAAATGGCTTTCGTCAGCACTTTCTTTAGTGTTTTTGGTTTTGCTATTGGAATCCCTCTCGGGCTTTTGGTGGGCTTCTTTCTCTTCGTTTATTCAGAACCCGAACAAGTGGAGGTAATTTTTGTGCACACTTGTTGACTGTTAATTTGTTTGAAACAAATCCAACCCAATTCAAAAAATCACTTATTTTGGTGATTGACATGGGAAGAACTGAAATTGGGTACGGTCCCGTGTTTCGCTTTGGAATTTGTGCACTTTGATCATTCGAAATGCTTGATTTTGCAGGAACCAGTTGTCAGACCAATCAGTGAATTAGGTCCCAATGCTTTGCTCGAAGTTCTTCCTGAGATTCCATTGTGGGTGAAGAGCCCTGATTATGAACGAGTTAGTATAATTATAGTCATATACAATCTATGAGGGTTGTTTTCCACCCAGATATATGCTTTTTGGTACTGTTTTATTGATGTGCATAACTCTGCAGGTAGACTGGTTGAACAAACTCTTATTTGATATGTGGCCTTTCCTTGATAAGGTAATGTCAATAATCCATTTGTGTGGTTTTTCCTTATAATGATTGATTCTTCATTGGTATTTTCTTCTAAATATATAGGCAATTTGTAGTACAATAAGAACCATGACACAACCAATATTTGCTGAATACATTGGGAAGTATCAGATTAAAGCAATTGAGTTTGAGAAATTAAGTCTTGGTACTCTTCCTCCAAGTGTATGTGGTGAGCCTTTCCCCAGTTGTTCATTGTTTTTTTCTTTTCATAATATGGTGTTGTTATATTATATTGAATATATTTGTAACTTGCAGGTATTAAAGTCTTTGAGACAAATGAAAATGAACTAGTCGTAGAACCAGTTATAAAATGGGCCGGCAATCCCAACATAGTATTAGCTTTACATTTGTCATCCCTACGGATCACAGTTCAGGTAAGATGAGTCCTGTGGTACAATTATAGTGGCAATTAGTTCCTTCAAAATAGATGTTTTTCTTCCAGGAATTGATAATGCTGCTTGTCAGTTGGTAGATTTACAAATATTTGCAGCACCGAGGGTATCTTTAAAACCTTTAGTCCCTGCATTTCCTTGTTTTGCGAACATCATGGTTTCTTTGTTGGAGAAGGTAAAGGAAACATTAATTAAATAATGGCCAAGCTTAGTTTCTTCATTTATTACCTTCTCTAATACAAATTGTCAGGAGAAAGTACATTCGTATTTGATGGTTGTTTATGTTTAATTTGCAGCCCCGAATAGACTTTGGAATGAAAATATCAGGAGGGGACATCATGTCAATACCTGGTGTTTATAGATTTGTTCAGGTGCTGCCCTGGTACTTCTTTTTTGCTAATAATGAGTTTTTTTATTTGTTTTCATTTATAGATGATGATACATATGCCCACGATTTTTTTAGGGATTGTTTCAAATTCCTAATGGTAAGAATTTCTTGTTTGCATTATTATTTGTATGACAAGAAATCATGTGAACCACTAGAAATAGAAGTTACTTTGGTGGCTGTAGGTTGCATATTATCCTGATTCCTTGTATGTATCCTTTATGAAGTGAACTGCAGAAGTCTCCATGTTTCTCTCTGTTAATTTTGTTTTCACACTTCTGCTGCCACAACAGTTTAGCATTAAAATATACTTCAATGACTAACTACTTAAGTTGATTTCAGGAAACAATCAAAAGGCAAGTTGCAAGTCTCTATCTCTGGCCTCACACCCTTGAAATCCCTATTCTCGATGAATCAACGTAAGTTTATATGATAGGATAGAGTTCTTTATGCTCTCAAGAGTCTTATAGTCCATATTCCCTATCTATCTTTCTTCTGCATTTGTGACTGATACATACAAGTGAATAATGCTCCCTGATTCTCATCTAAAGCCTAATTGGACTCAATTGAGTTCAAATTAGTAATTGATGATCTTCAGTGACAACCAATTGCAGGAAATAGATTAAGTAGCAAGCTCACTATAATGCCATAACTTTGTAAACAATTTCAATTACAAGAGCATTTTGAGGTTAAAATATAAAGCAAATTGCCAAGGTTTCATACTGCTAGAGCTTTCTGTTGCTTATTGAAGGATAATAACTTTTAAAGATAATTCGTAATATAGTTTTCACATCACTGTAGGGTGGCAATTAAGAGGCCTGTGGGGATATTACATGTGACTCTGGTTCGGGCCACAAAGCTTTTGAAGATGGATTTGTTGGGAACTTCTGATCCTTATGTCAAACTCAGCCTGACTGGAGACAAACTTCCTGCAAAGAAAACCACTGTCAAGAGGAAGAATTTGAATCCTGAGTGGAATGAGAAGTTTAAACTTGTTGTAAAGGACCCTCAATCTCAGGTTCTCCAATTACAAGTCTATGATTGGGACAAGGTATTGAAAAATTACTTTGAAAATTTTGACAGAAAATACAATACAGAAAATGAAGCCTGACACCTTTATCTTGCATGCCAAGAAGAGATTTTTGAGTCCATTAAACGATGAGATACATTTAAGTCAAGAACTATTTTCATTTGTTACAAGAAGGTCTTGCTGCTGGAGAAACTGACTTAAGAAATAGAAGACATGGCTGAGTTTGCATTTATCATGAGGGTTCATTTTCAGAATTGTGTTCGTTTCTTTTCATTGTATTTTTCACAGGTTGGTGGACATGACAGACTTGGTATGCAATTAATCCCCCTTAAACTGCTTGCTCCCTATGAGACCAAGCCATTTACACTTGATTTACTCAAGGACACAAATATTGAGCATCCAAATAAGAAGCATAGAGGGCAAATCATGGTGGAGCTCACTTTTATTCCTTTCAAAGAAGACAGCATAAAGTTTAGTGGGCGTTTGGAAGGATCTGGCAGAAAGGAAAATGGAAGTGATAGTATATCTGATGATGAGATTCAAGATGGAGCAGGTTTACTTTCAGTTCTGATTCAAGAGGCTGCGGAGGTAGAGGGCAAACATCACAACAATCCATATGCAGTGGTTCTCTTTGGAGGCGAAAAGAGAAGGACGAAGGTAAACCATCTCTTTCCCTGTGATGATATATATATAAGTACTTTAATTAGCTGTCTATATTTCAAATATGGTACATGGATGTGGACTCACAAACTCAGACATCAAATTAATCATAAGATGCAACTAAAACCTTGATGTAATTATGAAATGAAATTGGCTGACAAGTCAATTAATGTTTATCTTTATAGGCAAGAAAATGTAATATTGCACATGTATATGAAGTTATTGATCAAATATGCTGTTTACTCAAGCAAGTTTTTAGATTTTCTTTTATGGGATTTGAAGTTAAGACCTCAACGATGACATGTACAATGTGGGTACCCGTGTTTGTTTTTGGTTGAGCATTCACTTTAGATTATGAACTTCTGCAGATGATCAAGAAAACTCGAAACCCACGTTGGAATGAAGAATTTCAATTCATGCTTGAGGAGCCACCTCTAAATGAAAAGATCTACATTGAGGTTATAAGCAAGAGGACAAGCGTTAGTTTTCTATCAAAGGTGTTCATTGCTCTTTTTTCTTCCCCCTCCTTTAATAGTTTCACATTTTCATTTATGTTCATGCAAAGAGTTTCTTCTGATATGCAGGAAACGCTGGGGCATGTGGAGATTAATCTTAATGACGTTGTGCACAATGGTCGAATTAACGATAAATATCATCTAATCAATTCAAAGAATGGAGTGATACACGTTGAGATTCGATGGAAAGTGGCTTGAGAAACCGCAAACAGAATGAAATGGTTTTCCTTTATGTATGTCGGTCAAAATAGCAGAACAGTTTAGGTATTCATATATATAGTTACTTGGTCATAAAACTTTGCCATTTTTAGTTGAGCATAAATCAATGTATGAAATTTTGTTTGTTGATTTTGGTGGTTGGTTTGCCTCTAATCAACAGCAATTGTGTCACGAGTAGAAGTTTCAAAGTCAACATCCATCACCTATAAAAAATAAAAATAAAAAGGAAATAAAAATCGAATTAGATTGTTTCAAACTGTTGCATAAATATTCTATGAATATCCATGATATAAAATAAATAAATAAAAAAAAAAATTATTGATATTATTCTACGGTAGAAAGTCTAATATATGTATTTACATATTAAGAATATTATGGATCGATAATAAGAGATAAATTTATTTCGAGATACGAGATTACTAAAACAAATATGTTTCTCAACAAAGATTTTTTTATAGACATCGTCAATGATTAAACCCTTGCTTATATGTTTAAGAAATTTAAATCTCTCTGTACATGCTTAAGGCTATATATATATATATATATATATGCAATTTTAACTTTTCTAATACATAATTAGTAAAAACAGAATAAAGAATGAAATTGACATAGTAGTTAACACCTCTTGCAAAAGCTTTATAAATTTCTTCATCGAAGTTTTAATTCTCGTAGCACTGTAAGTTAAAAATACCATTTTCTCTCTATTTATGGAAAAAAAAAAAAAAAAAAAAAGCAAAACAGAATGTGTTATTACAAAAACAAATTGTAGTCATGGGCCTGCTTCCTAAGCCCGCTTAGAGTTCGATTAATTTATTTGGGGATTTTTGAATGCACATTTTATATGTTTCAGGATTTTAAATTTTAAAATATAATTTATACTCTATAAATTAAAGTTCCAAAATAAATAAGAGGTGGAATTAGAAAAAAGATTACGTGTGAAAAGAATTTGCCCTTATTTGGGCCACAACCTGTTCTACACCACAATATGGATTCACCAGTGGCCCAGAATAGGAAACATGGGTAGCTCAGTGTGTTACAAAAAGCAGTATCAAGATTAATGATATAAATCACACATATGTCACCATTTATATAAACCAAAGTTTAAATTCAACCGATTTTACTTAAATTCTATATCAAATTCTATCGCGTTGCAATTTATCTACCTAGTAACATATCTAATAATAGCTACCCTGAAAAGTTTTACAACCAATAAGAGATAAAATTCTTTACTATATGCACCTTTTCCTTGTCAAAGGCTATGATTAAAAGGGTCTTTTTGGTTGTGCAATTATACCAACCCCTCTCAAATTTTTTGCCATTGTTGAGGGAAGAGTGATGGAGAATTGGCAGGGCTAGGTTGTCCTCAATGATGTCAATCAACCAAAAGGTTCATCAACAATAAAAACAATATATTATATACTATAGTGTACTACACCAAACAATTAAATTTTCTCTAGCTAGGACAACGCCAATATCCACATGAGAACCAAAAAGGAGAAAAAGAGCGATAATATTCTCTGCCAAGATTTTACACGAACCTTCTTCCCATGTTTGTCAGGTAGGTATTAATGTGTTTTTATGTAAAGAAGATATGCAAACGAGATGGATAGCTAGCTCACACTACAACTAAAGCCTTAGAAAAAAAAAATAAGAATAAAGGAAATGGGTATAAGAAAAAGACCTGCATTTACACAATCTCGGACAATGATTTTGAACATGTGGTCCCTCAGAATGCATGGATTAGGTTTGACTTGTTGATGATCAATGCATGTGACATCATAATTAAGCAAAGTCATTGGCTACTAGTGGATATGCATGGGTTGCCAAGTCCCTTTTAATTAAATTAATATATTTTGCAGCTGGCTAAAAAATCAATTATGCTCACACGTAATAATATCTCAACTTTATGGACAAAATGAAAATGTAGTGCTCGAGCTTTATGTATTTATATTCTTTCATAATCACTGTCTCCCACCATTGAAGATAATTAGCAAGAAAATTAATGGTTATTCTTTAAACACTTGATTAATTAAACTAAATTATCTGAGAAACATGCTTCCAATAAGGATGAATCGATGTGCCGGGGCGAGAGAAGCCCTAATGTTAAAAGGATACAAGTGCTTCTTGATTTTCGATATCAGTTGATTTAATTAACTTAATCACCCCCCAAAGAGAGGAGAGGTTCCCTTACACACACTTGAGAATAATAAAAAAAAAAAGGTCAGCTTTCTCGTTGACTTACCCCAGAAAGTCTGGCAAATTTTGAGGCAGTAAAGGGGAATCCTATCCCCTCTCTCTCCACACAAATTAAAGCTAGCTAGGGTTTCTTGAATGGATCTCCACTAATTGCTAGGAAGAAACCCTCGTGACACACGAATGAATGAACACAACACAAGGGGCTCTTTCTGTTCTCTCTCTCATCAAGTTGCGCGATGAGGATGAGAGAGAGGCATGTGTGCCCTCAAAAGGAGGAGAGCGAATTGAAAAGCGGTCACTGTCTTTGTTTCTTATTGATGTTTTTATGTGGGGGAGAGGAATATTATAACTTTTATATATGTGTACACTAGAAAGATAGGGCATTTTTTTCCTTCTTCTTTTAAAAGGTTGTCTTTTGAGGGAGTAAAGTAAGTGGGAATAGGGAACTCCACTCCACTCAAAGCTAGCTCCTTAGTATGATAATTTCGATCGATCCATGATATCTATCTTCTTTGCTTTGGGTCAGTGCATGTAGAGTTGTCAGTCATGGCTGAGCTATAGAGATTCTTCCAATCGATATTGTTGGAAGAGCTTACCATCAACTACGAATGCAAAGTGATTGTGATTCGATTCTCCAATACACCAATTGCAAAATTGTCAAATGGGAAAGCTGCACACAATTGTTCCCTGCATCTACCCACACCTATTTTCAAAGAGATGCTCATTTCTAATTAATGGCCGTGGCATCAAAATGATTGTAGACCTTATATTCTCCAGAAACTTCCACTATATATCTCCATCAAATCCAGTCTTAATATGGATTTCTATTGCAATCCTCACTGCTTGATTTGATATTTGATATTTGATATTTATATACTGGCGGAGAATTTCAAACTTGTATATATCATCGATTCAGTATTAATGCTAATAGTGCAACTTACTGTGCTTTTGGAACTCATAATTCAGTCAGTAAAATTAATCATGCTGCTACCAGAGACTTTTTTTTAATAGTTTTCCTTGTTTCACAAGGACTGTTGTTTCTCACTGTGCAAGTCCTTTTAGGCATAAATACATGGTGTATTCAGGAAAAAAATAAAAGAAGCTTGAGGTATGACAAAACAGAAAGATTTGTGAGAGCATAATGAAGGTTAAGATTGAATAAATTAACCTTTATACTTACACTTAAATCAATGAATTTTCATGTGAAATGTCTCCTTTGAGGCTATATATCGACCAAATTAGTTGCCCAGTTATGTAAATTTTCTTCTGGGTAGAATTAAACAGTGTAGTACTAAAATCTGATAAAAAAAAAAACAACTTTACTATATTGTAATTCTACTAATTTGTTTGATTTTGGATTAATTGTTATGTAACGTAACGTTGGATATCACTTTTTTTTTTTTTGGAAAATGGTGTGCAGCTATAATTAAAGCTAACAAATGAATGAATGAGTCAAGTCAAATGGCCTAGAAGATGAGTTGTGAAGAGAAAACATCATTATGAAGTTTATTGGCAATGTTATAACATAACCCCTTCAAACTCTGCATTGACATTGTCTGATTCTCATATTTTTCTTCAAAGACCCAACACCGTTTTTGGATTACTACTGCTAGTATAGTATTTGAGATTTTCCAGCCTTCTAGGATTTTGACCATTCAATTAAATTTTTGAGGCTGCTGCATGCCGGTGCTGTTCATTGACCGAGGTTGTCTAGTCTAGGTTTTCATAACAATAACAGATAATACTAGTCTACAAAAAATATGCTGCGGACACTGTTCAAGGAAACTTTGACTGACTGGTTGTTACAAATAGTAAGACCAAATGTTGGCTTGATATCTGATTTTTAATTTGATTTTTGTTTTTTCATACTGCATTAAATAAAAATAGTGATAGGATGTAGAAATGATGTCAACAGGGTTGACATGGGAGGCCTGCGGCGATGATGTGCACGTGTGGCAGGCATACTTATCATCATCGCATCGCATGTGATGTGATGAGGCTGCAAAATTAAATTAAAATTCTCATCATTTTGACTCACTCATGTCCATTTGTCCGGCATCATCGTGCAACTGCAGCGGAACGCCGTAGGCCGTTCATCACAGAATTGTCTTGCATTTTTATTAATAAGATTGGAATTACCAATTATCTCCTTATAATTATTTCCTGTAAAGCTTTACTTTTGTCATGTCAATTATTTATAGAAATTACAAATTCAATTTGTGAATATTATCATATTAAAAATAAATATTTTGTCAATGAAAAAGAAAAAGACAAAAGATATTTTGTTTTGTTTTTATTTATAAAAACGAGACCATTACCCAACGCCAAAAGTGGCATTCTCTTTTCTCATTATGGCCTCTAGAAGGGATTATGGCATGTTTCCACTAAACAACTTGATAATCAATATTTTATTACTTATTCATTAGAAAGAGAGATTTGACATTCGTCCACTAACACTAATACCCATTAGTTATGCATTCAGATTAGACTATTAACCACTACACACTAGTAATAATAATAATAAGAGGAAAAAAAAATTATTTTCTACTTTTTTATATTATTATTAATTTTTTTTAAAAAATATATTTTAAATTAAACAAAATAAATTCTTTAAATTTTAAGTTAACAACAAAAGTAAATAAATCAAAATATTTTTTATTTTATAAAAATTTATTTTTTACTTTATACTTAAAATATAATAATGTAAAAAAAAAAGATTTTTCTCAAATAATAGTTATACTCTTATTCATACCCATATTTACAAAAGGTCAAAGGGACTTAAAGGGTATTTGCCATCAAACTAGATTGCAATAATTGACTGAGCAGTTTAATCAATTAATTTTGACCCCGTCCATTCTTAAAAGAAGTAGCACTGTATCACATCATGGAAATGGAATAAGGATTAATTGAAGCAGGGGAATTTTTTTTATCATTATATTTATTATTATTGTTGATGTCATATTTTATTTTATAAAATATGTATGGTTTAGATCTATATATAATAAAAGTGATATAATTTATTTATATAATAATATCATATTACTTTTATCTTAAATATGAATTAATTTTATTTTAAAAATAAGAGTACTTAAGTTTAAAAAAAATCCATAAAATAACTCCCATATCTGATGTCCCAAGTTGACATAATCCATTGAAGGAGATTTACAATTCTTAAAAGCTAACTAATATTTAAGACAACCAAATTAAAGGTAAGTTTAGTATTTCTTAAATAAGATTAATTTTACTTTAAAAATAAGATGAGATACTTGTAAATTAAAAATAAATAAAAAAGCTCTTAAAAATTAGAGAGACAAATTGGATTTTTTTTTTCCCAAGTACAAAGACAAATTGGATTTAAGGCAGAAAAGAGTAAAAAGCCCAATGTAGTGTTAGGCAGTATTGCATAGTATATAGTAAATGAAGATAAAGATAATTGTTGGTAGTGCTAGTCAGCCTACTCTGATTAAAGAAGAGGGGTAATATAGGAATTTAAGCCATGAATGCATACAAGCAAAGATGATAAAGCATGATGTACCAAAAAAATAAAATGATAAAGCGACAACTTTCCCCATTCAACCAAAACGTGCTTTTTTTATTTATGCCTTTTTCCCACTCTTTGCCTACAAAACTCAACCAAGGCAAAGCAGGTCAAAATCCTCACCACCTCATATTAGTCACTCTCGGCTTAGCCAAGCTTAGGTAGCTCTCTTCTCATGGCCGTCATGAATAAGGATAAGAAGAAGTCGACTTTTATACAGAGTGCAACCAAAACTCATTCTTCTTCTACGACCAAGTTCCTTTCTTTGACATGGTAACCTCTCTACCCATCTGTGTCTATCAACCATTCAACCATAAGCTTCATTGAATCTCTTTACATCGGTTTTCGTGCTCCATTTGAACTTTTTATAAAGCCCGTTTCTCCTCTCTCTTTCTCTCTCATTCCGAGAATCTCAGCTAGTGAAAGGGAAAAATAAAGCAGTGCTCGACTTAAGCACTTCTTCGAGATCTGGGTTTTGTTGGATTGAGCTTAGTTTTCAAGGATTTTTCTTTTTCTTCCATTTTCTATCTATTTGTGGATTTTTGAGCAAGCTAGCATTTTGGGTTCTTGGGTTTTCTGGGTTTTGTGGTGTTGCTGAGATCCGAAGGTGAAATGGGGAGCAAATGGAAGAAAGCGAAGCTGGCTCTTGGTCTCAATCTCTGTGTGTTTGTTCCCAGAACTTTAGATGATGACTCTCCTCCAGCTACAGAGGTTTCTGAGAGGTTATCTGATGCTGCTCTGCTTTCGCCTCTGAATTGTGACAAGGGTTCGTCAAGGCCAATCACGCCGGTGCCTTCTTTCCATGGTTTAAAGCTTTCGAAAAGTGGAAGCAAATCATCGAAGGTTGGTTCTATCTTTATGTAATTTTTACTCTTATGTTGGATGTTTGCAAATTTTTTACGTATTTTTGTTAGTTGTGCTCTTTTTGGTTGCTAGGAAAATGGATCAGTGAGAATAAGGAAATTGCATGTGAAAAATATAAAATTCACTGGGCTCAAATTTGTTCCATGCTAGTTTTTTGTTGGAAAATATTTTTTAAAAGAAAAAAAAAAAAGAAGAAATTTAGGCCTAATATCAAATTTCCTTGCGGTGCTTGAATGATTGCTCTCCTTCTCTGCCTACAAGTATAGGACGAGGATATGTTTTGGTATGATTCAACTCAAGCAGGCTATTATTTTTATTTATTTATTTATATGAACAAGCAGGCTATTGTTGACAATATTAGTTGTGGTAATAAATGGGGCTGGTGGCGGCTACCCATTGGAATCTGATGATTATGAAGGATAATAAAAGCCTTCTTTCTATTATAATTTTGTTTTACACGTAAGACAGTGTTAGCAAGAATTCAGGGCTATTTGTTCCGTTTATTTTATTTCATCGCCTTCCAATTGTGAGATGACACGGGGGGCATTTGATGGAGCTGTCAACAACTTCGATACTGTATATGTATCATGTGTACACAATGAATCTTTTTGTTATGCTACTTTTCTTTTTCTAATGGCAAAGTTTTGATTTTTGGGACAAGGTACATGCATAATGCTGGCATCTTGTTCATTTTGTCAAATCATTTTAACAGTTTTGACAACCTAAGTAGAACTGATTTGGCAAGTGATCAATGAATGTGGTTTGAATTCCTTTCGGCCTGTGTAGATGATGCTTTTGTCCCTTTCAGGAGTATTCATATTTGCCTGACTAGAGACTAGAGGACTAGATGTTCTACCTTCCCCCCTACAAAGTGCTTGTGGAGAAATTTTTTGCGCTTTTCTTTTTGGGAGAAATGTCAAAATCGAAATAGAAAGATGAGAATGGGGAGAGAGTTGTAATGCAGTTTACTGTCACTCCTTGGATGTGGCATTTGCATATTTTCTCTTCATGTCCTTGTGGCTTGGTTCATCTATATTGATGAATAGCTTCTTGATAGTATTTTTAAAATAATATATCCAATATATTTAAGCTTATTTCCTATTATTTCCTTTATATGTTGAATAAATGAAGTGCTTAAGGTTGGCATTTTGTTTAGCCATTTATACTCATTAGCATGATGTTCTTGTCATTAGATAAGTACACTTAAACTTTGCTTTAGTCTAGGAGCCCTCTGCTGGAAAGTATGAGGACCTGCAGTTTCTGTTTTCCTTATGAAAACGTGGGTATTAGTCTTCAAATATGCATGGAAAATTTTGGCCCTTACTACTATTTGATAATTTCTGCATATGGTGCCTAGTCCCTCATGTTTGTGGATTTTCTTTTACTTGGAAGCATTGTTTTTATTTACTGTTTGATACATACACTGTTTATTTCTGTATGAAATTTGTTTGAACTTTGAATTTCTTTATCTACATGATTGTGTGTAATTATTTACGTAAAGGTATTTATACTTAGTACTTACATGCTTTTCTGGCCTATTCAGCAAACCTGCTCAATATGCTTAGCCAAAATGAGACAAGGATGCGGCCATGCTATATTCACTGCAGAATGTTCACATTCCTTCCATTTCCATTGCATTGCTTCAAATGTGAAACATGGAAACCGAATTTGTCCAGTATGCAGAGCAAAGTGGAAGGAAATACCCTTGTTAGGCCCCAATTTGGACCCTCTCCCTGGCAGGATGTCAGCAAGTCCAATAGGTTGGCCCCAAAATGATGCCTTGATGGCCGTGGTCCACCACCTACCTTTACCTCCCCCTCGACAAGTACTGAATCGGAGGCATATTGTGCCACTTTATCAGGCTCCTGAGCCAGGTGTATTTGATGATGATGAATCCTTAAATCACCAACCTGTGCTTTCCGGGAGAAGCCCTTGTGACAAAAGTGCTGCAGATACAAGTTCTGCTAAAACAATAGAGATCAAAATGAACCCGGAAGTATCAGCTGCTCCAGCTTCCAGTTCTTACAGTAACTTCACTGTTTTGGTCCATCTCAAAGCTGCTGCTTCAGCTGCCATCAAGCAAAACCCCAGTAGAAAACATACTAGCTTGGCACTAGTCTCCCAGACTCCACGTGCCTCTGTTGACCTAGTCACAGTGCTTGATATCAGTGGTAGCATGGCTGGTACTAAGCTTGCACTGCTGAAAAGAGCCATGGGATTTGTTATACAGAATCTGGGATCTAATGATAGGCTCTCTGTTATTGCTTTCTCTTCCACAGCCCGCCGCCTTTTTCCTCTCTGCAGAATGACTGACTCTGGGCGGCAACAAGCATTGCAAGCTGTAAACTCCTTGGTTGCTAATGGGGGTACCAATATTGCTGAAGGCTTGAGAAAAGGAGCCAAGATCATGGAAGAACGAAAAGAAAAGAATCCAGTTGCTAGTATCATTCTGTTGTCAGACGGGCAAGATAATTACACTGTTAGTGGCTCTGGTACTAACCAACCCCAATCAAATTACCAGTTACTTCTGCCTTCTGCGATCAGTGGTGGTGATAATTCAGGATTTCAAATTCCTGTCCATGCTTTTGGATTTGGTGCTGATCATGATGCTTCATTAATGCACTCAATTTCAGAGATTTCTGGAGGGACCTTTTCTTTCATTGAGACTGAGGCTGTGATGCAGGATGCTTTTGCACAATGCATTGGAGGACTTCTGAGTGTTGTGGTTCAGGAACTGCAAGTGAGAATTGAGTGTATACACCCAAGTCTCAGTATTGTCTCCCTTAAGGCAGGAAGTTACCCGAACCACGTGGCGGTTGACGGACGCAGAGGATTTATTGATGTTGGAGATTTGTATGCTGATGAAGAGAGGGATTTTCTAGTTTCAGTCAATGTCCCTGCTGTATCAGGCAATGAAACATCATTGATAAAGGTCAAATGTATTTACAAGGATCCATTAACACTGGAAACAGCAGAGTTGGAAAGTGAAGAAGTAAAGATTGAGAGGCCGGAAATAGCTGGGCAAGTGGTTATGTCACTTGAAGTGGACAGACAGCGCAACAGGTTCCAAGCAGCTGACGCAATGGCCCAGGCACGAATTGCAGCTGAACAGGGACACTTAACTAGTGCAGTATCAATCCTTGAAAATTGTCGAAAGATGCTTGCAGAGACTGTTTCAGCCAAATCTTGCGATCGCCTTTGTGTGGCATTGGATGCAGAACTAAAGGAAATGCAAGAGAGGATGGTAAGTAGGCATGTATATGAAGCTTCTGGAAGAGCATATATTCTTTCTGGACTAAGTTCACACTCATGGCAAAGAGCAACGACTAGAGGCGATTCCACAGATAGTTCAAGTCTTGTTCAGGCATATCAGACTCCATCAATGACCGAGATGCTTTCTCGATCTCAGGCCACATTACTAGGCAGTCCATCTGGCCAGAGGCTTCTCCAACCTTTATTGTCATTCAGATCACAACCAAACCCAAGGTAATCAATCTATTAGGGATTTTGTGAAAGTTACCCTTATATTAGCTTTTTTCCTCTTTTTTTGCTTTCTTATATAAGAGTTGGGGGAGGGTGGTAAATGGGAGAGATGAACAGAAGATTTCTTCGAGCTGTGATTTTGCTGTTGAATATATGTATAAACGAATAAAAGTTGAGGAGGGTGGAAGGCTATATGCAAGAGGATAAGAAAAGGATGGTAGATAGGAATTTACTACAGTATGTTTCTTCTTATTTTGGGGGGTTAAGGGTTTTTTTTTTTCTGTCATTTCTTTCCTCTAATTATGTCCTTTTGAGGGGTGGGGGCAGGGGGGTGTACATAAAGAGAAATGGTTTTCTTTTTCCCTGAGACCTGGGGATAAAGTTTGTAACTGTTCAAATGGTTGGAATGAACTCATTATTTGATATAATATGTTTTTAATTCTTTTCTGAAGTTGTTATGATTGAACAATTTGATTTATATACTTTTTTGGGCGTGTATGTATCTCTTTAACCATGATATTAATTGTAAATAATATAAAAGGAGGAATTATGTCACCAAAGGGAACTTCCCTTGTCTGGGCGGCAGCTGAGCCATTAAAACTTGTTTCCCGAAAGTTGCCAAGACTTTAAACAATCTTGAAGGTGCAGCTCTCACGTCCCCAATGCATGAATGGGAAAATCCCCTTACGAAGAATCTTGTTTAAAAAATTTTAAGGGGTGCAAGCTACCTAGGAAACAAAAAGAGAACGCCTATTTTGAGAGGTGAGAGAAGCAAATTTTTGCTGTTTGGTCTTTGCATGAATGAACAGTCAAATTTTAGAAGACCAGTTGCAGATTGTATGGCCACTTAAAACATTTTATGACTTTGGCTGCGATGATGGGAGATCTAATGATCAATCATCTCAAGTGAAGATATTGTCCCTTGTTGATACCATAACCTAAGTCTTATGAACTGCATATAGGCCAGAGCGAAAGGGCAGATTATGTTCATAATGCTCGTGCGTACCTAATCAACATCTAATGAAAATAATCCAAGTGGAAATACGTATAATGAAAAATATTATTAAAAAAATCTCGGAAAAGATCAAGTACAGGTGCATTTTGATAAACATTTTTAAATTTGCATCAAGTGAGCACCAATTGGTTTGTTTGCTTGTCATTTGGACCATCAAATTTGTATTCGTTTGTCATAATGCAATCAAACAAACAGGGAATGGGAAATCAACGGAGCTCCAGTTAAAAGGAAAACCAAACCTTCTGACATTTCACCAGTGGTGCCATTCCCACACAAACAAATTTATGGGGTGTATTTCCGGCTTCTTTTGCTTTGTTAAAAGCAAGGAAAGCACATGTTGGTTAGTTAGATAATTGTAATTGTCTCTTTCTCATTTTCAACATGGAATGAAAAAAATAAAAAATAAAATCTGGGTGTGAGTAAAGACACTTTCTTTTTTTTCAAAATAAAAGGAAAACCACTTTCATTTCCTGCATGTATCCGTTTCTTATAGAACCTCTATAACATAAAACCATTGAACCACCTCTAATATTAATCAAGGGTACCACCATCTTCAACATTCACCGCCATATAAAGGCCTTCCTGCTATTACCAGCATTGCTACTAGCAGTATTACCACCACCGCAACGCCATCACTCAAAGGAAAAATAATCTGAGCCAAAAAAATTTGAAAAGGAAAAAGAAAATCAAATAAGACGATCAAATCAAGAGCCATATTTTTATTCACTAATTTCACCAAAACTGGATGTTGAGAAGAAAGTCAAAATGCATTATTGAAGTCAACTTCCTCTCCCACAAATAATCACATTATTAAACTGAAAAAGATGCATCGCAATAAGAACATCACTGGCAAGATCAGAGAATTGGCTCAAACCCTATAAAATTAAATTGAAACTCACAGCACGAGTGTCTTGACAAATAAATGATTTTCAATCGGAACTCTAAACTAGCCATGCTTGCCTTCATTTGGTTTAGGAATTCTCTTGTACTCGTAGTTGTTGATGTCCACCTTCTGTTGCAAGGCCTGTGGAGCAAAATATACTGGTAAATTTTAAGGATCTTGGATTATACTAATGTACTAAAAAAAATGGAAAATACCTTCAGCTCCTCCTCGAGTGAAATATTTTTTGGCTTATATGCATTTACTGGCCCTTCTCTAGACAGCGCTTTTCTTGCTTCAATTATTTCCCATTCCTGGTCTTCTTTCACCTTCGCAATATCCTTGCTGAACAGACACAGTCCGATAACATTTCAGAAGGATAAAGTTAGTTAGAATAAGGTTAAGGAAAAAGGTGATTATTAAATCTTGTAAGCCAAGTAAGTGCCAACAATACCAATATTACAAGACCTAAGCATAACAACATAACCTTACTTTTAATGTACATTGCAACTTTTAATCATATGTACACTAAGTCTCATATCAGTTAATTACAAATTCCATCCAAGCGAGAGAGGCAAAGAACCATTTCAATAGTTAATATGCATAAATGCAGGTTTAGAACCACCAATCTCTCTATCACCTAGCCTCTCTTGGGCTTCATTTAGAATAAGAGATGAATGAAGATTCCAGGTGAAAGATATAATGATGGGCATACTAAAGAAGACATGAAAACATGAAAGAATGAATACGAGGCAAATAATTCTTACTTAAAATCAATAAAATAAATCTCCCCAGAAAAGAAGAGAAAATGAAGTAAAATTGCAAATATGAATTTGTAACATTTCTAATTTATCATAATCAAAATATTATCACAAATGCAATGTCCATAACTTTATTTTCCCTGTCATTTTTTAATGTTGGTCTCGGTTGTGTAATACATCCAAAAAGTGTGTTTCCAAACATGGCCACGGGCATGAAAACATACGTTCCAATAGACTATATCAGAAACAAAATGAGCAGTTTAACAAAGCAAATCATTCATCATAACATAGGGAAATATTTTCTCTAACCTGCCTTGCAAGAGATGACCAAGGCCAACTGCCCCAAGGACAGTAAGAGAGATCATTGGAAATCCATATCTGATAAATGGGTTTCTCCTACCCCATCTTTTAAATGATGGAGCTGAATCCTGATACTTAGCAGCTTTAGTGCTAAACTCAATATCACTTCTTCTTTGAGGCTGACTCTGATTATTTGATGCGTGAACTGTAGTCATTTCCAGACAACACTGAGATTCTCAATTAAGGGGCAATTTATCAAGGCCAATTCGGAATTCCGGGGAGTGATTCCAGTGATCTTGACAAGAAGTTGAGTTTCAATCAATGATGCAATACCCAAATTCTTCACCAGCTCAGTAAAAGGACCTGAACAGTGGCGGATTGATGTATAAGGATGACAGGGCAAAAATGAAATAATTTCCATTGGTTCTATTTATCATCTAACAAAATTGCCCCCGCCAATGCCACAGGATCCAAGCTTTTCCTCAGATACCACTCGCAACAATGGGAGAGCAAATTGGGACTCATTAGGGAAAGAAACGGGCAACAAATAAAAGCATACTTGACAGATAATTATTTAAAATTACTGTTTTTCATTTTCGTTTACTTAGCAAAGATTCATAAAGGAGACGTAGGATTACCGAGAAATAAGCAGACAAATGAGTAGGCAAATTTGAAATCCTGTTCCTGGTTCTTTCTCACTGCTTAGGTCTCTCAGTTTGCTCTTGCTCTGGTCTCCATCCTCTTCTTTCTCCGTCGCTCGCTCTTCGTCTCGCACCCTCCGTTCTCTTTCTCTATCGTTCTATTACGTTCCACTAGCCTAGGTTTTTTTTTTTTTTTTTTCCTTAATTGTAACTTTAGATAGGGTTAGTTTAATTGACTGAAAAAAGCAATGATCAATTATAAAATGATATCTCATATGAATATTATGAAAAAGTTTGATAATATACAAGCGGATTGGGTTCCAATTACAAAAGATGAATAGAATGATTAAATTATTCATTCAGATCAAATAAATTAAAGCACGAGCGTGTAAAAAATTAGGCAAAATTTTGTCAGATTTATTAAAAATAAAGACCAAATAATAAGAAAAATATTTAAAAATGTTATTATTTATAGATGTAGTGATTTATTTTGTTACATATTTTTATATATCAATTTAAAATCTTTCCAACGGTATCAAAATTAAAAGTTTGTTGTTGTTCAAACGTGTGAGGTAATATTACAACTTACTAAAATGTAAAAATGTTGACTATTTATTATAAAACAATGACAAACAAATCAAAAAAAAAAGAAGAAAAAAGAGTGGAACTGAACCAAAAATTTTTAATCTAAGACAATCTTTATTTAGATACATATTGCAGAGAAAAGACATGGCTTTAACACGTCCTAGTCTAACTAGAGTCTTTGACCCACCTAACTTTTTTCCCCTTTCTTATTAAACTCAGATTTTGCTAACTGTGAAGCAAACTAACTTATTTTTATGTAATATATTATTCAACCTAAAAGAGAAAATATTCTGAACATTTTCCTAGTGTTCAATCCATCAGTTCATCAGTTTCATGGCTTTCTCTTCCGTTTGGTTTGTTGATGCTGGCGACACTTTGGACTTATTGTTTGAGACCTTGGGTTTGCAGGGCTTGGACACACCAAATTTCTTAAGGATCAAGTTCCAGCTCCCCTTTGTCTTCACCATTTTTTCTATCTCTTGCTTCAAGCTCAAGCACTCCTTCTCAAGCTCAGATATGCGCTCTTTCATGCCATCAAAAGCTATAATGTGATTATGGGGTGAGCTTGCAATTGTGATTGCATCATTTCTACCCAGACCAAGATTTCCACTGAGACTTTGTGAGTTTTCAAGGTTGTCAGCTGCAAAGAACCAATCAGCTACTGATGTGCGAAGCTTTATTTGTTCAAAGAATAAAACTTGGACTATAACACGAAGAGGCAACCTCTCATTCTGTGCTGCATGGGTGCTGGCTTCTGATGAGAGTTTCTGGCAATTCATGAGCCTACAGAGTTGTTCCCTCTCAGAGTCCGTTAGCCACGGATGTGTCTGCAGTTGAGAAAGTATGGATATTCTTTCAGAAAGTAGCTAGGGAAGAAGAAACTAAGGATTAAGGCATTAACTTCTAGTGCCTTTGACTACTTGTTTGCATTAAAAATGAAAATATCAGAAAAACTAATGCAGCAAGTGATGTAGAACTAATTTTCAAGTTCTTAACAATACAAGGTTGTTTTAAAATAAGTTACCAATCGACTTGAAATTTTAGAAACTGGCTTTATAAATTAGTTTCCAGGCAATAAGATCCATTTCCAAGGACATCTGCCCTAATTATTTGGAATATCTAGATAGTAATATCCTTCCAACAGAGATGATCCAAGATCAAAATAGTGTATGTGACATTGTTGAGCACAAAAAGCAAACCAGAGATATTTTTACCTTGAGATATATATCAATTGCACGGTATAGACTATCATCTACTACCCTTGCATTATCAGGAATAACAGCAGCAAGCGACTGAAATTTTGTTAGCTTCAAGTTAACATCAGGTGCCACTTCAGCCAGATAATTATCCACCAGATTAGCCACTTTTGCCATTGGGTTCGGAGATTGAGAATTTCCAATTAGTTGCCTCTCTTCGGTGATATAATTAGATGTAGAATCAATAACATCATGCTCCACAATCATGAAATGATCTAGCATTCTCTGGACACAGTCAATATCGTACAGAGTCTCCACATAATAGCCTGCATTTGGAATGAGAATATCTTCTAGAGCTGCATCATCTAGTTGAGCACCAATTCTTTTCTCTAGATTTGCGCGGCAAGATGAACTAGCATTTAAAGCCATTGATGTTCTCAGAAGCCTGAGCAAGAACTTGGTCGCCGTGATACCCTTCTTATTGGGTAGCAACTCCACTATTTCTTCAAGAAGATTCCTTTGTTCTGCTTCAGGAGGTGTAGAGAGACTCGACCTAAAAGCAACACAGTTTTCATTCTGGAAACTGGATTGGCTACCCAACAACAGAAGATGCTTCTTTGCAAAGTAAACAAGGGATCCAGCAATTATCTCAGGCTTCATGCCTTTTGCACTAACACCCTGGATAAATCTTTTATATAATGGCAAGCTAAGAAATGTTACATCCTCAAACCACCAATCCTCACCCACAATTACTGCCTTTGATGTGATGCTTATTCCATTCCACAATTCAGTTCCCTTTGGGCTGTGGACAGCGTTTTGTCCCGATACAGGCCAACTAAACAAACTAGGATCTGCACATACTTTCAGTACCAAAGAATATATACATCGAGAAACAATATGAAGCTCTTCGGCATGTGGTAAAACCTCCTCACAAGTCTTAAGAGCTTTAATAGAGTCTGCCCAGTAACCAAATATGTGGTTGAGGAAATTTTCTGTTTGTATGATGAGATTTCCCTCTCCATAATCCTCCGTCATGCGAAGGTACTCCGCAGTACATCTGAGAGTAACTACATTGAATGCAGTCAGCTCCATTTTAACACCATAACAGAACTTAGCTACAAGCAAAAAGGCCTTGGCCCCTCCAGGTAGGTCATGAAGTTGCAGAACAGGCTGCTCATCATCTCTTGATGATTCTTTTATCAGACTTTCTAATACTTCACTTCTAGCAATTAGAGGAAACTGGCAAATGCAGCAAGAAGAAAGGGGGTTAAGGACATACAGTATGATGAATACTGAACTAATGAATACAATACTCCAAAAATACAAAGGATTTTTCGTTTTAGGCTAATCCTCCATCTAAGGTACTTAAAAATAGAGACTATTCCAGTTCCCTCTATTTTCTACTGATTTGAGAAATAGATTATTACAATACTTCCCAAAAAAATTTCCACAATAGGAACGACATCACCTCGAATAAGAATGCATCTTCTATAATTGTTTAACGCATTTAAATATCCATATAGTTTATCATCAAGATTGACACATTCAATAGGTTTCTCCCTCCCTCCTCCGTGTTTAACCCAAGTCTCACTGAAAAGATAATGCTCTGTGCCTTACTTCATTTTGATAGCCACTTAGAACAATTGCATGTAGCTTCATGTGCGAGACATATCATACACTGACAATGGAAGTACGATACCAAATTCTCAGCCAAGGAAAACATACCTTGTGTAAATGGAAGGATGTGTCACCAATTTCAACAATGACATCACTTGCAAGCCCAGTTGAGCAAAGCCTACAAATGATCATTTTATGGTCAATAACAATGACTAGAAATCACAATAACATATCACCCAAACTAAACCTTTATTCTGAACATGAGCTGATAGCTTTTTATTTCAAATAGAATACCATTGAAGTCACAAGATAGATATAGCTATGAAGTCCGCAATTTACTATAAATTTATTGAAAATCTTTGTTAAAAGCAATCAATAACAAAGTACTTATGTACATGTCAAATTGTCGATCCTTTCACCATTGCCTGTCTCTCAGAAGACCAATACGAATAAGGGCAAGCCTAATCTGTTCAATGTGTCATGAAATCTCTCAACATATGTTCCTTTCCAATTTGCTTATAACATTACTCCCTTGTAAACTATACTCACAAAATCAAGAGGTTGGTCACAGAAATGAAAAATGGGTGCTCACGAAACTAAACAAGAATTTAGCTCCATGATTAACCTCCAGAACGTTAATCTCACAAATGCAGCAATTGTGCCATTATTATTCATATAAAAGACACTTTTTAACAGAAACTTTTGGCCAATGTGAGCACAATAAGACAGAAAGATTAACGCGAGTTAACTCTATATCATAGCAAACCATGACCATCCCCAAGTATTACCACAAACCAATTTTATAATATTTATCACATCCCCGCACTATCTCCTAATTGTGATTGGTCCAACAAATATAATTATCCCAAATATTCAAGGAAACGACACTATCAGATTATTAATCGATTGTCACATGTAAGAAACGGCTATGGGCTAACCATGTTTGGCCATCGAGGCGAAACACTTCAGATTTGGATCCCAGCTTCAAGCACGCCATGAATTACTGAGCTGTGTATGTTACCATGAAACAATTGACTCAAAACGACAGAGAAATTGAAGAAGAAAACGAAATGAAAGCTTAACGATCAATGTCAAGGAAGGTGTGAGTGGAGAGACTGTTTTGGGTCTCGGAAAATTTCCACCTTTCTCTCACTCACTCTCTCACAGTTACTCTGCGATCATGAAGATTATACCGAGTCTAAAGGGTAACATCTAGGAAGAAGAATAGGTTCCAGCTGTTATAATAATAGGCACTGTTTGGATCAATTCCATTGGCATTAAGCAGTTATTAGTTCTCAACCTTTTGTTATATGGTTTTCATGACTTTCTCTTCTTGAGATCCAGAGTTCATGGTTTTGGTGTACAAGGCAGAGAAAGGCATACACTCTTGCAACCGCAGCCTCACCAGTGCATACTTTATATTATACTTTTTTTTTTTTTGGTCGAAGAACAAGAAACATGTGTCATCTCCATATTATAAGCAATCATCTTAGATCAATAATCTGAATCAGATCCACATCACAACATAATGACACCAAGGCTATTGCTTCTTGCACTCCCATTTTTTGCAGCTGACACGCCCCCTCATTATTTTTTTCTCACATTAAATTACCAAAAATTACCCTCAATCTTAAATAATTTTATCATTACTCTTACTCTTACTCTTAAAAATTGAAAAAAATAAATAAATAAAGAAAAGATGGGGTGTGTGAACAGCAAAACAAAAAAGAAAGGATGAGTGCAAGACACGAATCCGGTTTTCCAGTGTGGGTCAGAGAAATTGCAAACAAACAAAAACGTCATTGGGCTGGTCAGTTCGCCCGCCGATCCTTTTATAGACTCTGAGCTCAGTCTTGCTACTTCGTCAACTGCGAGCGGAGAGAGGAACAACAATGGAAACTCTGCTCAGAGTTCAACTAACTCTTCTCCTCTTTATTCTCGTTCATCTTTCACTTCATACAAAGTCTTCTTCTCAGGAGCTTCAGATCATCAATGCCGAACGCAGAGTAAGCTTCATAACTGAACATGTTCTCTTTAGCGGTATACATTTCACAGCGTTTTATTATAAATAGTTTTATCTGGGCATCTGCATTATAGATTGGTTAGTGAACTTTAATTTGGAAGCTTTTTGATGAAAACTGAAGATTTATTCACTCAATGAAATAGTTGGAAAAGATTATTAGAGTTTAGCTCTTCCTATTAGAAATCTACATTTTCTCAATTTTTTTATTACAGTACCATTTATCTAGCGTCTTATATTGTTCATAAGGATGCTCGTTAATGAACAGTGAATGTCGATCTGTTGGGAAAAAAAAAAAAGGATATAGTTGTTTAGGATGACAGCTACTGTTAAAAAAAATTTAAATTGCAAAATGGGCACCATAATTTTGCCCTGATGTGGTAGGTTTATGGCACCATGCAACGGTGTTGATGTTGAATTTGTTAAATTCTATAATTTTTTTGAATAAGTCTAGCGTCTCACATCCTAGTTACAAATTGTTTGGGCTTCATTCTATCCTTCCCTTGGTAGGAAGATGTAATCCTTCATCTTGCATGATAAGAAAATGTAAAAAGAAAAATGATTTTGTCTCTAATTTATCATTTATTTTCTTCTCTGTTTTTTTTGTTGCCGCTGTATTGCTTCTTTCAACTAAAGACAATTAAAAGAAGCATGCAAATTTGTTTGTTTAGGAATTGATGATTGTTTATTGGCTGTGCTAATCTTCATTCTCTCTTTCTCTTCTTGGTTTGTTCTTCCTGTGTTTTTTAAATTAAATTTGATTTCGCTCTTTGGAATGGTGAAATACGGTTGTTGGTGAATTAAGCAAGGATGAATGGTCTGGTATTTGATAGCATCGCATAAAGCCAATATATGCTCCTAATATTTATTTTCTGAGGAAATACATTTTATATCGTCAGCCTTATCTTGGGCTTCTTTCAAATACTACATATACTTATTTGGATTAATATGTCAATGATCCTTGCAGATTGACTTGACTTCTCACATTGTTAAGGTTTTCTTGACGTTGAAGGTACCCCCAATTACTCCTCTTTAGATTAAACACAGTTGCCTTTTTGATTGTCTATGGGTCAACGTTCAAGCTTGAGGAGAAAACTGACTTCAATTTTCAATTTATTGGATTATTCAGCTCAGTTTTAATACAATTTTGGTGAAATGTGAAGTTCAATTCCAATGTTTATGAAACCCAATCGGATGGCTCATCTATTAAGTGTGCTTAATTTTCAAACTTGCTCAGTGTTATCCAATTTGATTTGATTCCGACCTTTTCTAAAAAATCTATAATAAGTTACAACTTGTTTAGGTGTTTTGGACCATTAAACCAGTAACTATGATTTGTTAATTTTTGAAATTATATTAACTAAATTAGCTTTGTCTTTCCTTTTCAATAGATTAAACTATATACTACCAACGTAGCACATATATTTCATAACTTTTTTTTTTCTCAGGTTAAAAATTTAGGGGCATCTCCTGCTTCAGAAGTCCTTCTTGCTTTTTCACCTGCAGAGGTTGAACATCTAGCATTAGTCAAAGCAGCAGCAACTACTGGGAAAGGGAAGAAGAAAACTTTTGTTCCTCTTGATATTAATTCTGTTGAGCTACCTGATGCACCAAATGGAACTAAATGTTTCTCTATTGTTTTGTTAACTCCGCTAAGGAAAGGTGAAACTGCAACACTAGAGGTTCTTTACAGATTGACACACTCTCTAGAACCTTTCCCTGTAGAAATAAGTCAATCAGAATCTCAGTTGGTCTATTTCCGTGATAGTGCAATACTATTGTCTCCCTATCATGTCAAGCAACAGACAACTTTCATTAAGACAACAAGCACTCGGGTGGAATCATTCACCATGGTGGAGCCCACTAAGCGTGCTGGTACAGAACTGAAATATGGGCCATATGACAATCGTCATCCCTATTCATATTCTCCCATACTTGTTCATTTTGAAAATAACCATCCATTTGCTGTTGTTGAGGAGCTGGAACGTGAAGTTGAAATATCTCACTGGGGAAGCCTTCAAGTTACAGAGCGTTATAGGCTGTCCCATGGAGGTGCTCGACACAAAGGTGTTTTCTCAAGGTAAATTTGATACTTCTTGCTTGTTCTTAATTATGCTCTGGATCTTAATTTAGATCTTTGAGCGATATTATATGTATTATAATCAAAGTGGCTGGAAAATAACTACTTGTCTAAAATGTTTGCTTCAACTTTTTGAATAATTATCTATTGTTTTCGATATAAAATGCTTTACACGCAGACACAGACACATACACACTTATATATTCCTTGTGAGGTATAGTTTTCTTATGAGTTATAATACCTAGATGCCCTTACTCTTGTGTTTTGTTCATTCTTATATTGTTTCTTTGAACTGAGAGATGCTGAAGAAAGTTAGTTTCCTATAAGGGATTCTGCTTGATTTGAAGCAACATCTATTTTTTTATTGCACAGTTGGTGGGATGATATATAAATCTATGGATATATATGCATATAGTATTTTTTTAGTGTTGTTGACAACAGAAAAAGTGGAAGGATAATTTGTGCATATCTATGAGCAGCTAACAACTTAACCCAACTTCATCTACTTGCCACTTTCCTAGTATAAAGCTCTCTTGATACTTGTATGAGAAATCTAATCTTTGGCATATATGAGGTATTGATCACATCTGGATGGAAGCACACAGATCATCCACACCACGTACTTCCTCAGAACGTTACATTGATTGTTTCTTACCCTGTAGATTGCATAGGCTCCATTTGTTGTTAAACGATTTCCTACTCTTATCTTAAGACTGCCTATATTTGGAAATCGGCTCCTTATTTACCTGTGCTTTGCCTAGTTATCTGCTGAATCAAAGCCACCGATACATTAATATAGTGTCTATTTCATCATTTATTTATTTTATTTTATTTTTCTGGATATCATCTGATACTTTCTCTTTCTTAGAAACCTTCTTTTGTTATGACCAATGGTTTTTGACAGGGTTGAATATCAAACTAGACCAGGAGCTGCTGGTGCATCTTCATTCAAACATCTTTTAGCAAGATTACCCCCAAGAGTTCACTCAGTATACTACCGGGATGAAATAGGGAACATTTCCTCTTCGCATTTACGCTCAGACTTTCTTAAGGTAAGATTTACACTTGGGTCTCAAACCTGCCCCGCTTCCCACAGCCTTGGTAGTTGAAAAATGGTCATTTTATCATTGTTTTTCTTCATACTGTGTGCAGCATTTGCTATTCTTTCCCTTTTTCTTTTCTCCTTTCTTTTGTTAGCTCCTGAATATTGAGTTTAGGGAAGGACTAGGAAGCAAGTGAGGAGCTGTTTTAATGGGTATAAAATATTATACATTCTTCATTGGCTACACATTATGTTATTTGTTCTTATAAATAATTGGTTATTTGTGCCAGGATCCAGATCTATTGTCTGTTCTTTGTCTAAGTTTCCCTGGCTATCATTAATTACATATTGAGCTGGTAGAAATAGAACTCACGTCATATTCATTTCAAAATGGTTCTATCTTAATGAAATTTCAGTCTTGTTCTAAGTGGTATGCCAGTTTTGTAGAATCATATATTTTATGATAAGCCATGGTCTCTGAACTTTCTTACCACATGCTTACTGAATGCAGTCAGAACTAGAAATTGAACCTCGGTTTCCTTTATTTGGAGGCTGGAAAGCAACCTTCGTCATTGGTTATGGCTTACCATTGGAAGACTTCCTTTTTGAGTCTCCAGATGGAAGGAGATATCTCAACTTCACTTTTGGTTGCCCTCTTGCTGACACGGTGGTTGACAGGTTAATTGTCAAAGTGAGTGTGGATTTGTAATTTTGCTCAGTTGTTATTGGCTGAAATTTCTGCTCTTTTGCTTCAAGTGCTTGTTTACACAATAGCAGAGCTGCAGAGGTAAATTTAACCTTGTAGAACTATTGAATTTCAGGTTGTGCTGTCAGAGGGATCTAAAGATCCCACAGCTGAAGTTCTTTTTCCAGTGGAGCAACGTCTAGAGGTAATTTTTCATACCATGAGGGATCACTACGTGTGACGTGATAATTGCATCATGTGTATGCTAAACCATTTGCAGAGTGGTAAACATTTCTATTTTACAGATAAAGTAATTTGTCAAAGAGAGATGAAAAATGTGGTTAGGATTGTTAGAAGAGAGCAGAGGGGGGGGGGGGGGGGGATAAAAAGAACGAACCCGTCATCATCATAAGGCTTTCTGGTGCGTTTTGCATCCTTTAAGTAGACACCATCGCAAGAAACTATGCAACAAAAGGAGGCTATGAGATAAAAACGATTCTGCCTGATTTTAGATCATATTTTCTAAGGGGCTATCAACTTATCAAAGTAAAGGACCCAAAAGAACAAAGGACTGTAAGTTAACTGGTAACCACTGTTCTAGAGTAAGAAAAATTACTGAAATTGAATACCTTTATGTTAAAGAAACAGTTGAACATGTATTTTTTTAATTGGGAAAGACAATAATGTCATTTAATGATTAGTATTGTTTTTCCCTTCAATTTCACCATTTAAATCATATCATTTCATCCCAATAAAAAATCATATCTTTCATCTTGCTTCTTAGGGTTGAGCTTCATTCTGCTACTGAAAACTTACCTTTTGGTTTTATAGCATGATAATGTGTTCGATTGATTGGAGTTTAAATGGCTTTTCCTTCCAATTTTTGCAGACCAAGTATTCATACCTTGATGTTGTTGGACGGCCTGTCGTGGTTCTAGAAAAGAAAAATGTAGTTCCTGAGCATAACACTCCTTTCCAGGTATTACTAAACCCAATTGAAATATCACTGTTTAAAACAGGTCTGTAATTTGGATGTTTGATAAGGTCCAAGAGCAAGTAAAGTAGTAAACTTACTTATGCAAGCAAAATAGTGATTGATGCTACAAATATGTGGTATGATGATGAAAAAGATAAATGAAGAAAAGTTCATGGTTAGGACATCTATTATCTTGATAAAAAATAAACAAACTTGGAACAATATGACATAAAATGGGAGATGCCTTTAAATGTCACACCCCTGATATTTATTCCTTTACCATGATGATGATAGCTGGTCTCCGTTTATTATATTCAACTTTTTTTTCTCTGCATAAACATACGAGATAATGTACAATTCATTGACGGCTTGTTGACATGTTGGATCAAGTGCAAACAATAGTCTTTGAGTTCTTGCCTCCCGTCTGGGTAGAGATTAGAACACAGTTGAACCTCCAAGATGACTGCACAAGCATGCCTTGCTATTAAAATATGAGGGGCCACCATGATTTTATATATATATTGACTCCTGCAGTTTGGCAGCTAAAATTATTTCATTTTAACTAATGAATTTATTTTTTCTGAATACAATAAACCCGCAGCTGGTCAAGTTTGGAGACTGTACCTAACAGTATGATCCAGTGTGGTTATGTTGCTCATGTCTAGTTTTGGGCGTTTGTTTTCAATTCATTGTATAGAAATGATGCAATGCTGTATTATTCTCTTCACGTAATGGTATATTTCATTGTAACTGTCTAAGCATGTTTTTCCGTTACTTTTCTTAGGTATATTACAGTTTCAACCCTATATTCATGCTTGCCGAGCCGTTAATGCTGGTATCTGCATTTTTCTTGTTCTTCGTGGCTTCCATAGCATACCTACACGTAGATGTCTCCATACGCAAGTGATGAACATCTAGCTAGTTTTCAGAAAGGTATGTGTGTTTTTGCCCGCTAAACTATTTTTATGGTCGAAACATTCTCTCTAGGCCATAGCTGCAAGTATTAAGCAACTTGACTTGCTTAACATGCAGTTATCATGGAGCAAATCCGAGCTGCCAAGAATCCTGTCATGCGAAGATCAAACTGCAGTTTGGCAATGATACAAGGAGTTTTGACGACTAATTGGAATTATAGATTCGATTGCTTACTTGTAATGTAAGTTATTTCCTTGGTAAATTGATCGTAGGCTTTTTAACGAGTATCAAACATTAATTCGAATTTAGAAAGACAAGATTTATTGGGAAAAAACAAAGTGTTGGATTTGTACGGTTCACAATCAAAATGGAATGGCCCGTTAATGGTATAGCTTACAAGAACGCAAACACAACCATTGCGATTAAACGACATCGTCAAAGTGAATTGGGTTCGACACAGAAAATGAATTTGCGTGATTATCGAACATTGGCAAAAGGGAAACGGTCTCTTTTTGGCGTGAAGAAATATCAGGTTCCTTGAGGTCTGCTTCTCTTCTCTTGAATCAATCTCGATAGCCACTTGGGATGAAGATCAACCTCTAATTCTTTCTATATTCGACTTCAATTCCACTGCTTCTTGTATGGTCAATGGTGAGCTAGTCTTCAGCAATTTCTATTAGCTTTATTTTTTCAAAAATTTTGCGTTTTAGAAACATTTAAGGGTGAAAATAAAAATCATCTTGCATCCAATTAATTAGGATTTGAGCTAAGATAATTACAAAGTTAGCAAAACTTTTATTGTTAAATTTTGAGACAGCTAAAAATATTATATTAGTTGAGATGTAGTTAATAAAAAAAATTATTTATTCATCCTTAAAATTTTATTTTAAGATGATTTCAATGGTTTGGTTTTGACCTGACCAAGTAAGAGCTAGAGAGGATTGAGATGGAGACAGGAGCAATGCATAGATTTTGTTTTGGCACTGCTTCTCCTTGGGAATCGGGACATGCATCCAGTGGGATCTCTTCACATCCTCCTTTTGTGGGGCCGGGGCCTCCTTTATGGCAGTTAATGTGATTCTTTCTAAACCAGTAGTAAAAGCCAAGCCATGCTTTAAAAAAAAAAAATACTATTTTGACTAATAAACATCATTAATATTAATAATTATTAATCATGTTATTTTAAAAAGACAATCATTCCCAGCTGCACTCCTGTTTGTTTATTGTGTCTGTGATTCCAGCTACCAAATCATGTGTTCAATAAGGAAAGGGTGCCATCAACCGCTTCTCAACTGTATTTGCCTACTTGGTAATTTGAACTACTAAAAAGACCATATTACCCCTGATTTGCTGCGGGACTATAATACGAAATTTTAAAAGAAATAACATATATTTATTTTAAATTCTCCAAAAACACTACATACACGTTTTCTTCTAAATATTCTATAAACCATAATTACATGAGAAAATATAAATTTATCTACTCTCATTTTTAAAATTCAACTATTTTCTTCACGTAGATATCCTTAAATACATTATGAATACTAAATATAGATATTTTTTCACTGAGAATTTACAGCAAGATTTGTTATGCAAATATTGTTTATTTACAAATAAGGATATTTTTCAAATTGTGTTGAAAACAGTTAACTTTGACTTTTTCAAAAATATAACTGCTTAAAATTGTCCCATTTTAAAACCACAAAATATTAAAAAAAAAAAAATTATTCAACAAAAACATTCTCCCACGCTCGAAAAAGGAATAAGCAATAATACACCGCAAAATTTTGGGGAGAGAGAAATTCAATTTGGACTGAAAAGCAGAAGGGCGACATTGTAATTTCAGGTTGTCAAATTCGCGGTTCCATGTTATATAGACGCTGGCTGAAGTGGTTTTTTTCGAACGGGAAGACAGGAAGGAACGCAAAGAGAAGAAAAAGAAGAAGAAGAAGAAGAATATAAAGAGAGCGTTTTACAGAAAATCCAGAACTGTCTGGCATTCCCAGTTGATTCTCTGATTCCCTTCTGTGGAATCAGAGGATCATACATTCTTCTCCTTCACGTTTATCTTTTTCTGATCTTTTGGCCTCTTTCCTCTCTGGGGTACAGAGTTTGCCAATAAAGCTCTGGAATTTCTCTTTGAGTTTTAAGTTTTGAGGAATTACAAGGTCGATTTTGTTGACGTGATTTCTCAAAATGGGTATTCCACAAACTAATGATAAAATGGAGGGATGGCTCTATATCATTGGCTCCAATCGCTTTGGTTTACATTACTCACGTAAAAGATACTTCACTCTCAAAGAGAATTGCCTCAGAAGCTTCAAAGCCAAACCCATTTCCCAGGAGGAGGTATTTTTTAAAATTCTATATACTTTTTTATTGTTTTCTGGAATGGATTTGTGTTTTCCGTGTTCGAAATTTCCAAATTCTTATTTTGCATATTTTTTTTTTTTTATTTTATTGCTCCAGTGATCAGAATTAATGAATGAGAATCCAATTATGGATTAAACATAGGCATTACAGCTGTTTGCCTCTAATTGACTAAAATTCTACATTATGTTTTGACGCTAGGAGTGACCAAAGGTTATAGGAAAGAAAAAACAAATAAATAAATGAATGAAAGGACAACCCCCTCGTTGTTTAACCTTTATTTTGACAAAACTATGGCTTAAAAAATGTTCTAAATTTTATAAACATATCAATGGCGTCTGTGTAATGATGTCAACTAATGAGTTGTCCTTTGGTTCTTACTTGTTAATGATTTTTCTATTGTAAGAGACATTGTTGTGCTTGTCAAGTAGAAAAGATCGTGAGAGTCATTGATCAAATGTTGAATTTTGTGTCAAAAAAAAAAAAAAATGTCTCCAGTGTTGTGATTATAAGTTGTTTGTGCTAAATGAAAGTATTGTATCTTCCAGGAGCCAGTTAGAAGTGCACTAATAGACTCCTACATTCGAGTTAGTGACAATGGAAGAGAAAGTATTGGCAGAAAAGTAAGAAATAAAATGCTTACTCTCTTTGGAACAATGTAAATTGTGTACTCTTTTCAGTGTTCCTGACAGAGTTGATAACATCTGTACCTATATATCTTTTTGCAATGTGAAGGTGTTGTTCATTTTCACGGTATATAATACTTCCGATCAAAGGGATCAGCTTAAGGTGTGTTAAATTTCAAATAAATATGTGTACAACAAATTTTTACACTGGCTTGATGCATGGTTTAAATGTCAACTTTATAGTTGGGAGCAAGTAGTCCAGAAGAAGCTGGAAGATGGATACATTCCTTGCAAGATACTGCATTGAAGGTTCTATACAGTACCTCATGTTTGACGTGTAGAATACTTGTCTCACGATAATGAAGCATATTTTTATTGTATGGTTTCAGGAGTGTTCAAACCCAGCAAAGAATTTTATGGCTTGTTCCCCCGGTGGATGGTCATCTATGAGGTATATCAAATTCAATCGGTGCTAGCCAACTGGAGAAAAAAAATATATCATTCAGTATATATCTCATGGATTGAATTTGCAATCCTTTTCTTTATAATGTGATGCCATTTTGATTTTCAACAATATTAATCATGTGATGTTTTGATGGAAAGGATTATGTCAATGCACTTCCAGTTCTGTTGAGGCACATTTTCAGATACTGATAGATAAGAAGCAAGGTTGTGTGGACTTGAAAGAATACTCAGAATACAAATTCCTTATAGCTATCATGCTTAACTTTTTTTTATATCTAAGTTACATGAAGCATTGATACTTTCTTACATTGCATTTTTCGAAGCTGGGAGCATTAGTCCTGCATTTTTACTTCTGTAGCTGTTCCTGTACATTCTTGCTAGAGAAATTTATGTTTTATTCCTTGTTGTATTCTTGGATTACATCGTGGTCTGTACCAATAGGTCACATGCTTTTGAAATGCTTTAAGAAGGAGAAGTTCACACTCCTGAATCTCATACTGCATGTATTGTATATAACTCGGCTTCTGTATACACACAAGAAATGAACCTAGATTATATCAACATAGATAAATATACCCATTTAATGTCTAAAGTTTTGTTATAACAGATTAGGTCGTGCAAAGAGGGCAGAGAGGAAAAACTCTGTTGACTGGACTTTAAGGTCAAGCTTGTACCATGAAGCAACGGCCTCAGATGTTATTGCACCTTCAACATGGAAGATTTTTGGGTGTCAGAATGGTAAACCTTTATCTCCTAATCTGTGTCATAGGTGTGGCTCAATGTGAATCTAATATTTCATTGCTTGCGCAGGACTGCGGCTGTTCAAAGAATCAAAAGATAAGGATTCACGTGGTAGGGTAAGTTGCTCGTAACGCAGTGATATTTTATCGTTGCATAAAATGTTCTTGGCTGAAAAATGTTGTTATGTTCAGCATTGGGATGATCACCCAGCAATAATGGCAGTAGGTGTGGTTGATGGAACTTCGGAGGCTGTTTTCCATACTCTTATGTCTCTGAATCCTTCAAGATCAGAGTAAGTTTGCAGAGTTGTCACCAACTTTATTTGGAGTTCTGCTGTTGCAAGCCTCACTTCAATTTCTTTGTTGTCTAGCATATTCACATATTTGAAGATTCTTGGCATTAGATTGCTTACAATGAAATGCTCGTGATTATGACTTAATAATCTGTACTGGGTTTCAAAACTTCAATGCAGATATTGTACCTATAGCATTTTCCCTTGATTTTATACTTTCCTCATCTGAGATGCTGAATTACCGAGTGTCCTGCAGATGGGACTTCTGTATTTACCGCGGCAGTGTGGTTGATCACATTGATGGCCACACAGATATTATTCACATGCAGCTCTACAATGATTGGCTACCATGGTAAGATGTGAAACTTTGTTAATGAGGACATGGACAGCACATATGTTATTAATGTCTTATTGACAGGGGAATGAAGCGAAGAGATATGTTATTACGACGTTATTGGAGACGAGAGGATGATGGGACATATGGTACTAGTTTATGAAGTTAATTTTAGTATTATAATAATAATGAACATTTGTTTTTTGTTCTCTATCTTTAATTTTTGTTCTTTGGTTGTGTCACAGTGTTACTATACGATTCTGTGCATAACAAGAAGTGCCCACCACAGCGAGGCTATGTCCGTGCTTGCCTTAAAAGTAACGTATGCTTTAAGTTATATATTTAATTGCAACCTAATGGCTGACAATTGCAGCACTAAGAATAGAAGATGAATGTTGCTGCACTAAATTTTTTATAGAACACGTTACAAAAACATCCTTCACTGTTTGCATATAGAATTTTTTTTATTGACATCAATAACAATTCCTTTAGAGATCAATTGCATTATATCTCTGTCCTCATGAGCAATGAGTCCTTCAGTTCCCTGAAACTGCTCTATTATGAATATTTGACAGGTGGAGGATTTGTAGTAACTCCAGTAAACAATGGAAAACAGTCACTTGTAAAACACATGCTTGCTATTGATTGGAAGTTCTGGAAATTGTATCTACGTCCCTCAGCTGCACGAACCCTAACCATCAGAATGCTCGAGAGAGTGGCAGGTACATTTATTATATGATAAGCAAATTGCATTTCATATTTTCCTGGAAATGGATATTCTTGTACATAAGTTCTCAAGTTTCAGTTTTCTCACCATTTGCAGCAATAAGAGAGCTTTTTAAGGCCAAAGAAGGAAACTGCTCGAAATCCTCAGTTACTGAATGGACAAAATATGTTGATTTGCCCCTGTCTGATAAGGAGGATATTAAGACTGAAGTTTCATATGAGAGCAGGGCGGTCGGGGAGCCTGTCACAGTTGAAAATGAAGTTGACAAACAGCGTGCAAGTTTGATGGGATTGAATGATTCTGATGAGTTTTTTGATGTTCCCGAACCAATGGGCTATGATCAATTTGACAATGAGTGGCACCCTGACATGACTTCAGACACTCAGGTACTTTCATTTATCAACGTCTAGTTTGATAAGTTTGAACTTCTCTAGAACAGCACTTCTTGGTACTTTTACAAGGAATCCTTTCTTTCATGAGTTTAACTTGCATTTAAAGTTGTCTTCCATTTTTCTCGTGCTATTTGAAATTTTGTCCTTGAGTGGAAACTTGTTTTGGAAGGATTGTTTGTCATTATCAAGGATTTAAAAAAAAAAATTATTTGCATGTAGATTTTTTTTTCCCTGTATCCTACCTGTGATTACTGCCTATGCCTATCCAGAAATGTTTTATTGTAGTAATATTTTCCAGATGAAAAATCTCATTTAGAAATATTATAAATTCATTCCTAAATTTTTTTCTTCAATTTATCTGCATTTTAGGAGTGATTGACTTTTATGGCATTAAGATTGAACGTACTTCTCTGTCCATTCCTTATTGTATTTCCCATTAGTTTATTGATGAAGTGGTATCATTCTAATCCCTTCGTTTTCTTTTCTCTCGTACCATTTTGTTCATCAGGGTAAAGAGTGCTTTTTGAAGTCTCCTGGCCTGTTAAGCTTAAAACCACAGGCTAGGAGACTTCATTTTCGGATTAAAAAAAATCCCACATAATGAATTAAGTCCTCCGTTGGTGATTCAGTTTCTCGTGAAGATGTTCGCATTAATCCCACAATTATGAATTCTCAAATGTTTCATTAATGTTAAGGGAGCAGCAATTTCCATAGAACATCTATTGGACTTAAGTTTTCAGCCCATTTTAATGTGTTTGTTTCTTATGATTTATATGTCTGCATATTAATTGTTGATGGAATTGAAACTCTGCGATGCACAGAATGGGTACCACTCCAAATTATCAGCTTCCAGTTTGGTGAAAAAATTACATGATCTTGCAGGTTAGCATTTTTATTCGTTTGTCTCCATAGTTTTTTAACATAATTTAGGAATGGAACACAGTAACATATTTTTGAAAAATGTTTTCTATGACAGTTCAGAAGAAGGGGTACGTAGACTTACAAGAGGTAGCCAGGGAGGAAACCTTATCCTGCTCTTATGGATCCACTCTTCAAAAGGACCCTAGTTGTACTTTACCATGTAGCTGGGCTGCAGCTGATCCATCTTCATTTTTAATTCGTGGAGAAACTTATTTACAAGATAATCACAAGGTATTTTTTTTACCAAATGTGGACTCAGAGCTATACGAATTCAATTGCACAAACATTATTTGGAAAGTCCTAAGAAATTCCTGTTTGATCAAAACAATGTTCCTCCAGGTCAAGGCGAAAGGTACCTTAATGCAAATAGTTGGTGTAGATTGGCTTCGATCTGACAGGCTAGAAGAAAATCTGGGCAGTCGTCCTGGTGGCATTGTTGAGGTTTAGTCTCTTTCCTTTGTTTGCTAAGTTTTAGTTAAAACGCACCCTTTTAATTATTTGCCTAAACTAGAAGAAATCTCCCCATGGTTGCTTTTGCCTAACTTCCATTATTACATATGCACCCTTCAGTTTTTTGTTGTTAGTTTGCAAGGGACCAAAATGGAAGGGTTTAAGTGCAATTTTCCTTTCTTTTACGATTGAGGGTTCAAAATACAGCTAAGAATCTATGTACTTATATGTTGTTTTGGATTTTTATAGAAATATGCTTCAAAAGGTGGACCAGAATTCTTCTTCATTGTAAACATACAGGTGATTATGGCCTCACCTCTATCAACACTGTAATCGTCATTATCATTACCATCCTCGAGTATGAATGGCATTGCTTGCTTGCTTGGATCATGCAGGTGCCTGGAAGTACCATGTACACCTTGGCGCTATATTTCATGATGAAAACTCCTTTGGAAGACCATCCATTATTAAAGCGCTTTGTCGATGGAGATGATGCTTTCAGGAATTCAAGACTCAAGCTGATACCTTACATTTCTAAGGTTGATATCACACTTTAAATTATGAGATGAGATGAGATTTTAGTCAATGCTTGCCCTACATTTCTAAGGTTAGCTTAAATCATATTACCAGGGATCATGGATAGTCAAACAAAGTGTTGGAAAGAAAGCATGCTTGATCGGCCAAGCACTGGAAACGCATTATATTCGCAGGAACAACTATCTGGAGGTAACATAACCAAATCTTTCATTTCGATTGTTATTGATAAACAAACTAATCGATGTGTGGTCTCAGATTCAAATCGACGTGGGATCTTCGACTGTTGCAAGAGGGGTAGTGAACCTAGTTCTGGGATACCTGAACAATTTGGTTATAGAATTGGCATTCGTGATACAGGTAAAAAGTGTAAATGTGTGATGACGTTACTTGTTTCCTTATTGACATTGCATATCTACCAACCACATGTGCAGGCTAACACAGAAGAGGAGCTCCCAGAAGCCCTCCTCGGATCATGTCGACTCAATCATCTTGACGCATCCAAATCAGTTGTGGTCAAACCTTAATTTTCACTATTATACGCTGATATCCTCACACCCAAAAAAACCAAGGGATTTGGGTATTTTTTATTTATTTATTTAATTTTTTTTCTCTTCCATTCAAATTGACTTGGTGGTGGGAGTTTTCCTAAGATTCCTCTCTTGGCTGAATCAACATTTAGAGCAGCCGTTCCTTCACACCCCGCACCGATCATACATGGTATATACAATGACCAATTATTATAGACCACTTTTGACCATTCGTTCAACATGTTTACGCAATTTCTAAATTTAGTCCTAAAAATGACATCTTGTCAAAGTTCGAAAAGAAAAAAGGGGATGCAAAAAAGAAATCCCATAACTAAAGAAGTGAAGGGTCTAAATGGATATGAAGGCCCAGTTTTATTTGGTACCTGGCCGAATAAAGAGCCCTCTTCCGTGGGCAAAGCCCATCAACATGGTCCAATTCATTGTCTCTTGTCGAGCAAGAGCAAGAGCAAGCAATACGTATGCAAACATGGTTGAAGTCGAAATAATAGCACCTCTTTTGTTGGAAGAATTATTGGAATTCCAATACCTAATTGCTTCTTAAAATTGATTTTTGGAACTGATTAACATTAAATGCTCTTTATGATATGGCTTTTCCATTGCATTCTCTCCTTTTCTTTTGGAAAAAAAAAAGCAAGTTGTCTCCATCTTCGCATCATTAACCACTTTGCATGGTGCACTCTATCTCACCATATACTATCATATCATATCCTCCACTATTAAAAGATTAATGATTGATGGTGTAATATTGATTTGCAATCCATCAACACAGTCACACCCACACAATTAAGTTTGCATTTTTCATGCGCAACCTGATGTGATATCTATAAAAGCTTAAATATAAGGAAATGGATATATAGTCCTACTTATTTGGAATTTATTTTTCTCTTTATGTAATAGAGAAATATACTTTAAAAAGGATATAAAAAACTAAAGAGAGTTAAGTTTAACATAAAAAGTTAGTTTTTCACAAAAAAAATGAGGAATCACCATTTAATTTTTTACTAAAAAAAGGTACTCGTGATTAATTCTTCACCAATGTTTCGAGCATAATTACTTTTAATAAAAGATAACTGTAAGAAACTAATGTATATGGTTATATTGATTTTGAACCACATCACTATGTGTTTGGATTAACCTTAAAAGAACAGTAGAAATTTACAATGCAACAACCTTCAATGTCATTGAAGGGTGGAAAAATGAATAATTATGTGATTGAGTGGATAAAATTTTAATTTTCTAGAAAGTGTAGGGTATGCCCTCGAGCTGGGACTGATAGAAACACTGGTCTCGAGTACTCTCAACCCCCTGGAGTTATGTCCCCATTGTTTTTGGTAATTAAGGTGTGGGCTGCCACTCCCTCTACTCTCCTTAACGCTATTTTCCACATTGCATTCATGATGTACGGTGTACACCAATACATTAATCATCTTCCCAGAAATGCCCCTGTCTAGTACTCATGAATTCACTACTTACAAAAGGGCTCAAACGTCAATATATCTTAAATTGGAACACTGTCCCAGTAATGTCAATTGTTTGATGCACTCACGTGGCATGTGTCCACATTCAAGGATGTTTTCTTCATTATTTCTTTTTCTCTTTAAAAAAATGTAATAAGTATTAAAATATCATAATCATAATTATAAAAAATACAGATTTAAATGAAAAAATAAAATAGAAAATAGATGGAAGTTTCTTCAGGAAATGGGGAAGGAGGGTGGGTTGAAGTAAACGATCGCATCTCGCTATTCTCGCCGTCAAATTCGGTGATTGCAATCTACAGTCTGAGTCTAAAATACATGCAACTGGAAGATTAAAAAAATACAATCTTATGTTATTGTAAATAAATATGACGTGGCAATATCACATGTCATATTTAGTCTATTTGGTTCCAGCGCACATGATGTGGCACCACACCAAATAAATGTTGTTTGTTGTATAAAATGTAGCTGTTGATATAATTATATATCTTTCAACAACTCGTAGACTATATAATATATTCGAGTAAGTATTAAGATGTGATGTTTTACATATTATTACTACTCTTGTTCCACTGCTTATCACGTGGCTAAGACCATCTTTTCAACATAAAACATGCAATTCTTTTAATTAATTGTTTTTTTTTTTTTTTGATAACGAATTAATTGTTAGTATAATAATACAATTTGTACCAATCAATATTTATGCTCTCTGAGCTGTGATCGAGACCATCAATAATACAAATTTTAATGCATTTTAATTTTACAAAGTGAATCATAATATGTTAATTAATTATTATTGAGTGCATATGTTTGAAATAGAAATTTTTTTTAACTGTTAAAAATATTTTAACTTTTACAATAATAATAATAAAAAAAAAACCCCGAAAGTGATCGTCTCCTGGTTCATCCGTGGCCATGCAACGGTCGAAAATCTATAGTCCAAACATTAGCGGAATACCGTTAGGACTACGTAGTCACGAGAAAGTGAAGATAAGACGCACCGACGCCTTACTGAAGGAGTGGCAGTGTAATGCATGGGATTCAGGGCCAGTAAGTAACCTTCCTTAGCCGGTAATCAAACCCTTTCCACCTCTTATTCCCAGTTGCACTGTCGGTTCCTTATTGTCGGCACCGACACGCCAGATTTATTGCCGGTATTTATAATTTTTTATTATTAATAGATCAGAAACGGAAAATTCCAAACGGTGCATTTTGTTTCTACTTCCTTCCAATTGAATGTTGTAAAATTTCATATGAAAATGAAGGCAAAGTGCAAAGTTATAGCAATAAAAGATTGCTGAGTTATGAACTCAACTTGTAGGGACGCTGTCCTTCGTCTCAGATATATATATATATATCTTTGGATTCTTGACGAAGCTGTCAGTGACAACTAATCATTGTCACAATTAGTGAATAAGAATTATATAGGATAAAGATGAAAAGAATAAAAAAAAAAAATGGTATATTTTGGGATCCATTCAAGATTATAGAATATGATTCAAAGTCAGAGACATATCGAAATGATGCATTCTCAACTATCTTGTTCATTTGACGTGCTCCTCTGCCCTTAACTTTATGAGCATCAATTCAATCGTTATATATATGCTATCTTAGCTTCCAAGTCTTCATTTTTCTATGATTCAATATGAAAAGTAAATCTTAATACGATTAATCAAATATACTCCTCAATCCTCCTAAGGTTTTGATCATATTCTGAAAAATTACGTTAGAAGCTTTTTTAATGCATGTGCCTAAACTTCAAATTTAGTTGAAAACGTAACTCAATAGAAAGCAATTTTATATCAAAATTAATTAAATTATTTTTTAAGTTAAACTTGAGTCTTTATACTTCAAAATCTATATAAAAAAAAAAAAAAAGAAATTAATTTGTCTTTGTTATCAGTTTTCATTAAAACTTTTGTTTTCTTCAAATTTAACAAAATGTTAAATTCTTCTTTTTAATTCTTATAATATTTAAAAGTTAAGTTTCACTTTATATATTAACAATTAACATTTCATCATTGTTATCATTGTTCAATACAAGTCTTCCACCTGGTCCTCCATATACAAGTAAATACCTAAGTTATAATATTAAATGCCAAAGAAGAAGAGTTTGTTGGTATGAAGAGTCTCTATTTAATTTTCTGACTATTCTTTGGTAAAGTATAGTTGTTAGGATTTCATGCTTTTGTTCAAGACAATGAAAAAACTTTCTTTTAACATTCAATATTATAGCTCATGTGTTTGCTCATATACAAAAAGTTAAGTCTATATAAAAATGAGCCTTGTATTAGACGATGATGACAAAGGTAAAACATTAATTATTTGAAAACTATAAGGATTATTTTATAAATTTTGAAAAGTATAAAAATTAAAATTTTAACAGAAATTGACAGCAATGACAAAAATTTAATTTTTTAAAAATTATAAAAACTATTTTATAGATTTTAAAAGTATAAGAACTAAAACTTAATTTCTTAAAAAGTATAAAGATTACATTTGTTAAAAAAAAAAATTATTGTACTGCTCATTTTCAATCGAGATTAAACTGAAACTCGTAATAATATCTGGGTGTTATAGTAATAGAAAAAAGAAAGAAAGAAAAAATTAGTTAAAGGAACATTTTAATTTATTGCTCTGCCGCTGAATCACGTTTTCGAATGCTCTTTGAACTGAACTAACCTGTTAAGTTTGAAGTCTCGGAAAGTAGACGATAATTGATTACTAATAAAGAAGAAAATTTTCTGGCAGGAAAAATAGAATGAAAAGAATAGTCTTTAACCGTAACGTCAATTCGGTCTTGGAAGTAAGTTTAGTTGCCATTTCAATTGAGACGAGAGAATAAAAAAAAAAGGGTAACAATGTAAATTTTCAACAAACATCTTTTTTTTTTTTAATATATGAGTTTGTCTTTTACTGGTTTTCGGCTAATTATAGAATATTTAGGCGTAATAATTGTCCTAAATGGAGCATTGATTTGTGGGCTACACTATGTACGCGGTATGACCCACAAAAGTCTCCGAGATCACATTTTGTCTCGGACCATGTTTAGGTACGGCACTATGTCTCACTCCCCCCGTGGGCCCACTCTCCACATGATTGATGCTTCTAAAAATATCTTCTTTTTTCTTTTTCTTTTGATTTTGGTAAACATTTTATTACTCCAGCAAGGAGCAAGTTAACAACCGACGATAGCAAAGTAGCTAAAGTCAGCAATGACAACGTGGCGGAATCTAATAGGTCTAAAGATTACAAAGTAAGAATCGGAAGCAAAGTGCCACGTGACTCACCCCCCCAACGTCGCGTGCACTACCTAGCTGGGAGGGAGTGAGGGCAATTCCATGTGTGGGCTCCACAGTAAGTCTGTTAGTCTACATTCGCCACGTTGATCAACGTGTGGACCGACCCATTGAACATGCAAACCGGGTCCCACGGGAACATGGGTTCTTACTTGGTTGCACGCAGTCACACTGCATATGCTATAGGCCAAGCACTAACAATAGCATCTCCGCTCATCTCGCCAGCTACTGCCACCTCAGCACCCTATTAATTGACATTCTTGTCCGTAAATCCCATTGGATTCAATGGCATTTTTGTCATATGGCTTCCCCAAGTTAAACTGCCCTTTCACGAATGCGAATGAACCTCGTGTCTACGTGACAACCAACAAACCTTAGCAGCAACATAAGTTTACAATTGAAACATTTATTATTTGTTCTCAAGAGTATAATTCTATATATTTTAATTTTTAAACATATAATGCCGTAAAGTTAATACATGAAATCAAGATTTTGGACTAAACATATAAATGTTACTATTCAATTTTATTGAGAGAGAAAAAAAAAAAAAAGAGTCCTTGTCTAAAGGGATTTGTCTCTGACTTGAAATTGTAAGAATAGGATGCAGAATTATTTGTTGTTTTAATTAAGTATGATTTGATTTGTTTGTATGAGGATGTGTTGGCTCGGGATGCAATTATAATACATAGTGTTACAATTAGGGTACAGAGACAAAGGCATGTGCCATTATTTTATTGGCTTTTTGTCTGTGCTCAGTATTTGTAATCCTTTTTAAATGAATTTAGAAGGATTAGCACTACTGAACTATTAAGGTGTGAATTTTAGTAGGAATAAGGATTACAAGTTTTTGGGCCTCCGACGCATTGAGAAGGAACAACAGGAATTTAAATGAAAAAAATTAATATTAAAATTAAATTTGAAACATGAAAAAGGAGAAGAAGATATGTATGTCGTTGGGTTCAACGTTTTAATTGAAATAGAAGGGTCACTTTCGCATTCCATTCAGAAGTGACATAATTCCTGCCTTCGCCAAACCATAAGCCCACCTCTGTTTAATTACTTACACAAGTGACCAACAATGGCGTCGGTGATACTTCCATTGGCCCTAGAGTTGACAATTTTATTTTATTAATCTCTAATTTTCTTTTTTGGCTTATCACATTTATTAATTAATTAAATTGCTAAAAAAAAGTAAACGCATATTAGATAGGTTTGCAATTACACAAGCGTGTGGAAATTTTGTTGTCTCTTCTCCTTAATTTGTTTTAAATTCAACTAAAAATAAATTCAATATTTATTTGGAAACATAAAATTTAAATTCCTCTTATATCCATATAATTTATTTTTGTACAAATTGTTTTATATATATATATTAATTTAAGAAAAATGACCCAAATTAAAAAGTTTGATAGGATGATATGTCAACCCAAATACACGTTTAGGGAAAGATACACTTGTCTCATTGACTTGCGAACAAACTTAAGACTCAATTGTGGTTGCCATCCCACATTAATTTATAGTGGCGAAAGCCTAATACTTGACTCTCCAAATTTTTTAAATTGGATTTTGAACTAATTATATTATTTTTTCTTTTAGTCGAAGAAAAAGTCTCTAAGAAGAAAAGGATTCAAAGAGTGCAGCCCAAGTTAGTTAAAGAAGTGAAAAAGAATGAATGGAGTAATGCTACTGCACTCCCGCAACCCCTTCTCTTCCTTTTCAAAAAATATATTTTTTTTTTTAGAGAGAGAAAAGAAAAGAGAAAGAAAGAAAAAAGAGAGAGTAATTTTGAAGGGATTGATGCAAAGAGTACAACTCAAGTAAGTCTTTTTTTTTAAAAAAAAAAAAAAAAGAAGTGAGAGAATGAATGAGGCCCATCATTTCTATTAGGCCCAAAACCAAACACGCTTCAGTTGTGCGGTCACTTTTATATAACTTTTTCTTTTATTTTATTTTATTGTTGAAAATTATTATTTGTTAAATCCAAATTGATACCTTTGTTTTGATGGAAAGCGCTTCCATTTTTTTTAATGGAATACAATGCGTTTGCACTGGCACTGGGGCGATTAACGCAGTTGCTCAGCCAAGGACAAAACTGTACTTGCACAGATTAGATCATTGGGAGGGCCAATCAACCCAGTTTTAATCTTTCTATTATAGAAACTTACTAAAAGTCAGAGAGATAACAGTGCACTCCAATATGCCATTTACTACAATTGTACTCAATAAACATCAAACTCGCGTTACTAGAAATAAAACAAAAGAATAAGATTAAAAAAAAAAAAAACCGCGTAATCAGTACATCCAAATTAGTGCCTTTAGGCAGGCAGCGTAGATTGTAGAATGGAACAGTCCTCGAATTCTGAACCCATGAAAATATACTTTTGCGTGTAATAACGCGCTTCTAGGAAGGTCAGACTCAGAAACTCAACTCTGACTCTAAACATTTTATGGTACGGTAAATAATATAATAATGCAACGCACGGTAACAGTTTAGTAAAAAAACAAGGGCGTTTAAAAGCCTGCAAATTCCAGAGAGACAAGCCTATATATACCCGGGTATCCCACTTCACTTCTCTCATTCACCCAAGCCGTAGAAATCAATCTCCCGAACTAGCCAAGGTAAGCAACAAAGATTTTTCATTTTTAATTGTCAATTTTCAATTTTAAATCCGGCGGTGAAAATCCGTGAATGGAGTTGGGGACACATGTGGGACCCGCCGGTAATCAGAGGAGAAAGAAAGTAAAGTTAGTAGAGAGAGGGAAGACTTCAACATCACGACAGTGAATGGATAGTAAAAGACAGCTAGCAATGAAGGAGGAGCCTTACCTACCGGTGCCCATCGCATTCTCTCTCTCGCTCTTCCCCTTTTAAGCCTTTCTTATTCCCCTCTCTCATCTTTCAAATCCTTCCTCTCCATCTCAAACCTCTCTCTCTCTCTCTCTTCGCCATTTCTAACTTATTAACACACTCTGCTTTATAATGAACAACCTGTAATCCCTCTTTTGGCTTATTCTTTCTTGAATTCTGAAGCTTATCCACAGGTTTGCCTCTGCATTTTTTGTTTCCTCCTTAACTTGTCATTTTTAACGCCGGAATTCTCAGAAATTTGACTGTCGGTGGAAGCTTGTCCAGTTTTTTCTCCGACTTTCAACTGTTTGGTTGCCGAGAAAATTCATCAAAATGATGAATTGGGCTCGTGCCCGTTATCTGTTTTGAAAAGTAATGCGGGGCCAATCCTTCTGGTACTAATTTGTTGTTTGTTTTTTGGGTTTTCAGGATTTGACTTTTCAAGTAACTTACACAGTCGTTCGGTTCAATTTGAAGAAGGTTAGCGGCCAACTGCATTCCGATTGATTTTTTTCTGCTAATCCCGATTTTCAAATGTTCATATTACTTCCGAGGAACCAAAAATGAAAAGAAGAAAAAGTTGATTTGGGATAAAATTGCACCAAATTGGAGTTGGTATATCCGGGACCAGCTGCCTCTAATATACGGCCTGTGCTGGCTGCACTTGCAACTTTTCAAAGCTGCATTAATATGCAAAACCTCCAATATTGGTTTGGGGAGTGCTTTCTTTAATTATTTCTCTTTCTATATTTTAAAATAAGACATACACTCCCTCGAAGAGTTTTGCAATTTATTAAAAAATAATATTTTTTTAAACTATTTATTTATTAATAAAATCTTCTCCATGATTGAAAAATATTAGTGAAGGCTAACATGCGCCACACGGCGCCGCCATGTCCTGTCTTCGTGATTGACGCATGACCTTTTATAACGACTCAATTCAATTGAAAACAACTGGAAAAAATTATAACTTGGGATTTCTCGGGAAGCCGTTCTCGCTGAAAATTTTTCCGTTTTGATTTTCTCAGGAAAAATTCTCAAAGAAAATGATCGGGCCCAACTTCATGGACGAGATAGACTGCGGCAGCTTCTTCGACCACATCGACGACCTCCTTGATTTCCCCGCCGAAGACATTGACGCCTCCTTGCCCACCACCGGAAACTGCAACGCTTTCCCGAGCATTTGGCCGGCAGATTCTGAGTCTTTGCCTGGCTCCGATTCGGTTTTCTCGGGGAACAGCACATCGGACCTCTCGACGGAGCTCTCCGTTCCGGTGAGTTACAGACTATATACGTCATATTTGTCAACGTATGTCCGTCGCTTTTTGGCGGGTTCACATGAATTTGTCCGTAACAATACCGACGCCCATAGTTTCTAGTCTTAATTTATGACCCTTGAATTGTTTGCTGATGACATAATTTTATTTTGTAGTATAGAGCCTTGGTTCTACTTAAGTCACATTGTCTTTGCTTAATATTTTGTTTTTTTGTTTTTTTTTTTGGCCTTTTTGCGCTTCATAGGTTAGAGGTTTTTTTTTTTTTTTTTTATGGGTAAAAAATTAAAGTCTTGGAGTATTCTGTCACATTATTTTGCAAAAGTAAAGTTAATTTTTTTTTTTTTTTTTTGTGTGTACATCATCAAGTGTGACACGTACTTTATTTAATGGTGGGGTCTATCCATTTGCAGCTGCACATTTGTTGCATCTAATTAAAGCTTATGAATTTTTAATTTATGATGTTAACAGTTATTTTTGTTTTAGAAGTCATGTGACTTGGGGAAAATTACAAATTTAAAAGATTACAATTCAGGAGGGCATTTTGGTCAACTTGGTGGGTCACATGGTTGTCGGTGACATGTAGCACATTCCCCACCTTCACCTCCTTTGATTGAGTTGCTTACATTATTGGAGGTCACGTGGCTTGTCATGTGCACATGATATGACAACTCTCATAACTTCGCTTGTCTTGTCTTGATGCTTGCACCATTGGGCATTAGCACAAATCCATATTCTTAAAGTATATACAATACAATGGAACCTTCTTGTGTTATCATGCGACCAATTATACTAAGATGTTGTGATATGTTTTGTTGTGATTATCAGTATGAAGACATTGTCCAACTGGAATGGCTGTCAAACTTTGTGGAGGATTCCTTCTGTGGAGGAAGCTTGACAATGAAGAAAGATGAGGTAGCATCGGCATCGGCATCGGCATCGGCAAACAAGCAATTCCAGACATCAAGCCCAGTTTCTGTGCTGGAAAGCAGCAGCTCTTGCTCTGGGGACAAGACTGCGCCTCGCAGCCCTGACATTGTTGTCCCTGTGCCGTGCGGGCGCGCACGCAGCAAGCGCCCACGCCCTGCCACCTTCAATCCTCGTCCTGTAATGCAACTCATCTCGCCTGCTTCCTCTGTTGGCGAAAACACACAGCCAAATGTGATTTCCAAGCCATGGTCTTCAGATTCTGACAATGCTGCAGACTCTCATCCTCTAATGAAGATCCCAAAGCAAGTCTCTGCGGAGCATAAGAAGAAAAAGAAAATCAAAGTCACATTCACGTCGTCGTCGTCGTCGTCCTCTCCAACCGATGCTAATCACAGCTCACCAACACAAGCAGTTAGGAAATGTATGCATTGTGAGATAACCAAGACACCACAATGGAGAGCAGGACCAATGGGGCCTAAAACCCTATGCAATGCTTGTGGTGTTCGTTACAAGTCCGGCCGGCTCTTCCCCGAATACCGCCCTGCTGCAAGCCCAACTTTTTGCCCATCCCTGCACTCAAATTCCCACAAGAAGGTGATTGAGATGAGAACCAAGGCTCCCCAGAATCCTGCTCTGCCAAACAGTTCAGTTGACGATGCAGAACTCATTCCAAACACTAATAGCAGCCTTGCCCTTGAATACATTTGAAGCAGGAATGAGAATGAATGAAGCTAGTTCAATCTAGAGAGTCCCAGTCTTATGCTATTCCATATTCATATTTTTATTTCTTTGTTCATTGGTTTTTTTGTACAGGGATGGAATGGAGGGAAAATAGGAGCTGTTAGAGGAGGATTGTAATGACAACTCAAGAAAGGGGTAGAGATATATGAGAGTCAAAAAAGGGTAGAGGTTTTAGGTCTAGTAATTTGTAGGTCTTTAAGGTCACTAGGTGTTGCTGTCTTAATTTGGAGTCTCTCTTTTGCATTCTTCTCATTTTTATTTTTTTTTTCTTCTTTTTCAAAATCCCTCTCTTTGGGAATTCTTTTTGCAGTTCATTTGTAGCAAAAATTCTGAGTTGAGTAAGGAACATTAAAATCTTGTTATGCTTCATTTGCCCCCTCCTTCTTCTTCCTTGCTCTTATCCTCATTTGCAGTTGTCTCGAGCATAGAAGCTAATTTCAAGTAAAATTTTCTAAATCGTGCTTCTTGGTCTGTTTTTCTAAGCAAGATACTAACTCAACCACTGGTTGCAATGTAACCATCTTGGAGACGCATCCTCGTTCAGTTTGAGTTGTTTTATTCTAAAGAAACGACGACGTTGAAGGTGTAAGCTAGCTCATTTTATTTAGGGAAATAAGGTGGGCTTTTGCTTTTGAACATTTACACTGTTTGGCTTCAAAAGGAAAAAAGAAACGATGATTAGTATTACAGGTAAAACTCATCTTCATGCCTTGGAAGGTAAGAAGAATGCTCATATAAATCTAATGATGACTAGTTGGACGATCTTTTCTAAAGGATTAGGCAACATGTCATGATCTCACTCAACTCAAGCTTTACTACCAACAATAAATAAATGATTTTGATTTTTGCTGTTAAAGCCAATTGATTGCATCCATGATTCAATTACTTAAATTTCTGGAGATGATATGATTATTGCTTTCAAATACATCTCCCATGTTTTAAGCTATGCACTGATCATAACTACTTTGATGAAGACCTTAAAAAGGACAAACACCACCAACGATTTTTGCATTTTTATGTGTCGTGTGTTGGCTAACATTGGTCTGGTCTCGTCCCGTAACAGCCCATGTTGTACATGCAAAGAATTGGGTCAATTCCATCACCAACCCCTTTCCCTTGTATGTTTAAGGCTCTAACCAACCTATTCTAATGTAAATCTGGTTCAGTTTTACCATCAAACATAGGTAGGTGAGAGCAACTTGTTCCAACTCTTTGTATAGAAATGGAAGCATAATCAATTCATTGCAGGATCGAAAGAGGTTAATCTCCCATAATAGTCTGATTTTTTTGTTAGGAGAGGTACTTATTTTTATTGTCTGACTGGTATCTCAAAAAAAATTGTTTTTAATAAAGAATACTTGTTGAAAAACTACCAAAAAAAAAAAAAAAAAGAATCAAATTGAAGGTGGAATGTTGCTATTTGTTTGTTTACCTAACGTTTGACACAATGTTTAAACTTGCAATTATAGTATATGATTATCAAGTTGTAAGGTAATCCCGTATTTCACGGTTGAAGTTATGAAAAGATATTTAATAAAGTGAGGAACTTTGGTTAATTTGTAAAAGGTCTTGGGTTTAGATTTTTATGCTTGTCAAGTACCAAACGAATAATTTATCTTCAAAATTTGCAGATTAATTTCCACTTCTTCCTTATAGACAATAAGGGATTAGTCGGTCACGTATTTTTGGATTCCACTACTAGTAAGTCCTCTTTGGTAAACAATTTATGAACTGTCATATGGAAGCTTGTGACATGAGATTACCTCCATTAACCTTAAACTTTATTAATTTAATGCCCTTAAAAAAAAGCTTTTGTGGGTGTCTTCCTTTAGTTTCTTCAAAGCTCATGCCTAACCCTATAAAGAAATGGAGGAGGGATGGATCTCAAACCTGGGGCCCAATTCTTACCTTATTTGGGCTAAATATGTTCTTAAATTGCGGTCATTTCTTCTGGACACACCCAAAAAAGCTAGACATGGGATGTGTTATGTGAAGTCCAAAGCCCAATTTGTTGAGCTTTCTTTTGGGCTTAAAATTTGGAGTTGGATTGGGCAGTAAGTTAGAAATTTTCCCCATGTATTTATATATTTAAAATATAATGTAATTTGAGGAGAGCAACAGAAGACAATGTGATAGAAACAATAATTAAGAAAGGAAGAACTAGTTTAATAAGAGAGTGGATAGCTGTATTACTATAACCTCTAGAAGGAAGCGAGCTGGCTAAACATAAACAAACGACAATGTTTCCAGATTTGATTCAAAGAAGCGACACCCACGGCGACGGCCAACGGATCGCCACTGGAGGAGCCTCCGGCAACGTTTCACCACGTGCAGCATTCATCAACACATGCTCATAAATTTTATTAATTATTCTACACATGCATCGTCAATCTTTTCTCCCAGAACTTTTAAATTTGGTGTTCAAAATAAAATTATGCATTGCAACATAATAATGCAAAAAGTATTCCAATTATTATTTTCCGCAAGTCAACGAAGCAAAATAATAAATATTTTCTTTTTTTAATTAAAAAAAAACTCGTTGCTTATCCACACTCACACTGACGAGAATAGAAAAGTATAAAACTGAAGTAGGGACAGTAGTTACGACAGAGATTCCGGTGGACCCGGCTGGTGGGACCTCACCGACGATAATCACAGAGTTTGTGCGGGCAGCACGTGTAACCTCATGCGCCTGCCTCTCTCTAATAGTACAACCCTACGATCGTTAGCCTTGTGCGCACGTTAGCATGTTCCGACGCCAGCAACGACCACCGCTGTGACGGTTGTCAGAATACGATTAAGAAGACAGAGCTTTGAAATTTCCTTTTCCTTTGGAAAAATAAAATTAGGAGAGGATATACACACATAATGGCATAAGAATGTCTTTCCATTTTTACCCTTTCGTCAAACGTCAATATAGTAGTAGTACGGTGGATATAAATATATTATCCAATGCATCTCATGCTTAAACCATTATTGGACCAAATTATTTTATGGTATGAATTTTCATTTTCAGGAAAATGAAAAGCTTCTTTCTTTACCTTCTCTTCTCATCTCATCTCATATAACATGTTCACATTTTTATTTATTTGTCTCAAAAATTATCTGGGCATTCAGAGAATATCTCATTCCTTCCTCCAACAAAACCAGAAGGTAGTGAACATAACAAGAGCTATCATTCCTAGATCTAGATCTTGATCTTCTAAAGGTGTCCAAGTTCCAAGTCAAATTCCCTTCTCTTGTGAGTCTATGTTACGAGGACCACTTGGCGAGTCTCGCTTGCCACCCATTTTGGGTTTCATGAGAGAGATTCATACGCTGTTGCTGATGGTTTAGTAAATTCATATACCAGTAAATTTTCATTACACTGATAAACCAGAGGCAGAGGCGGAGAACAATTCAGGGAATATTTAAAAATCACAAGGACAATTTAAATGTGGCGTGGCCCTCATTGAAAATGAAACAGAAACTGTGATGATAATAATGTCATTGTGGTAGTATAAATCATACCATTTTTTTTTTAAAAAAAAGTATAATTGAGATATGTTGTCAGAATTGTTTGGGTAGGAATAGTATTTTGTTGAGGGTCCTGACCGGGCATGGCAGTGATAGTACTAGTGCTAGTTTAGAGTGTTGGTGTTAAATCAAGGGGCATGGAAATGATAATTGAAACCTATATAGAGACCCCACACACATTAAAATGGTCCAAATTACATATAATATGTGCATGTGGAGATTGTTGTCTTTTCATTACACCCTTTTCTCTCCATGCATTCACTTTCATTAATCTCTTACTCATTTCTAGTTCAACTGATTTTTTCCCATTCAAAATATTAAGTGCATAAATCAAGAAAATAGTTACTTACTTTTCTTCATTTTACTCTTAATTATTTTTGTTATGCAAACATGCCCAATCAAGTCAATACCTTCCATTCCCAATAGAAAGAATAATTTTTGAAGTTTAAACAAGCAGAAGGACGCTTGACTTTTTGTTTTTTGTACTAAAGAAAAGAAAGCAGAGTAAATAGCCGTATATTTTGGCTTTAGCATGCAAAGGTTGTTGATGTCTCTTTTTACCATATCTTGGTTTAATCTCCTAATCCAAATAGTTTACAATTCACAGATAAAGACCCAAATCTTTTTATATCACTAAGATTACTAAACTCAAACCAAATTTCAGGAACACTGCCTCACCGATTCTTACATTAAAAATTCTTTATTAAATGAAATTAGAATTTTAGATTATTATTCAACCCGGTTTGGGGAAGCACGCTTAAGGTTAGGGCCTTGGACAGCTTCAATTTGACTGACTGCCTTGATTTCAGAGCAAACCCGGGATTCATTAATAACATTTATTTTAATTTAATCACCTTACATTTCTAATCCCAATATAAAATATTGCTTCGATGTTTCTGTTCTCTGGATTTGGATTTCGTGATCTTAATCTTGTATTCAATTTATTACCCTCCCATTACTTTACTTATTTGTATACATTACAAGGTCTCACTGTCCCCTTGTACCATCTAAAGGTTATCCTTTAATCAAATATTGCTTCAATATATAAAAGTAACAAAATTTAAATTCAGAGAAACAGAAAATACTATCATAGAAATTGGATTTAAATTACTTTATATTTAATTAGTCAAATATTAATCTTAAAAATCTGGTATTGTGCAACTGTGCATTAAGCATTTGTCCAAAATAAAAAAAAAAATAAAGTTAGATTTTCCTTTTTGTTTTGTTTCGCTTGCCACTTGTTAAATGAATCTGTTTTCGTAGTAGTTTGTTCTCCTCTGTCAAAACCGTCCCCGTTTCCCATTCTGGTCGGCAACTTAAGATCCATAGACGCGTGGGCCAGCACTCTGTCTTTATGCACTTAAAAGTTGTAGCTCTCACTGACCACACTCCATTGTCTTCCTTATTACTCCTCACTTCTCATCCATCACCATTTCAGTTTTCTCCCTCAATTATAGACTTTTCCCCTGTACTACCATCAGATTCTGACCCCCTTCTCTCATCTGCTTTGAAACACTCTCCAATACCTCATTTTCCCTCTTTTTGCAGCTTCAATGCGTCACTGGGCAAGAACCCTTTTCTGATTTTCCTCTCTCTTTCTCTGTGGTTTTCAGTTTTCTTTTTGGCTTTACTTTCTCTCTCAGGGTATGAACAGTTCCGTGAGTCCCTTCTTTTGGTGTTAATACTCTTGGCCATCTGACCAGACAGAAAGAAAAAGAAGGCGTCTTTTTTTGCCTTGAACATTTTCTGGTTATTTATACAATTCATCTGTGTTGATCGTCTTCTGTATCTGCTTGCAGTCTACACTACTTTGAAGGGCCAAACAAAGATTTTATTTTCTGCAGTTTGGATGTTTGTGGTAATGGGTTCCGTGGGGAGGAATCCAGAGAAGTGCTTAGATTCTCAATTATGGCATGCCTGTGCCGGTGCCTTGGTTCAAATGCCTCCTATCAACTCCAAAGTCTTCTATTTTCCTCAGGGCCACGCCGAGCATGCCCATGGGAAGGTAGATTTTGGGGAAACCCGAATTCCCTCGCTCATTCCCTGCAGGGTATCTGGTATAAAATACATGGCAGACCGTGATACAGATGAGGTCTACGTGAAGATGAGGTTGATTCCTCTGAGAGAAAATGAAATGGATTTTGAAGACGATTGTTTCTTGGGAAACAATGGGGTTGATAGTCAAGAAAAACCCAATTCATTTGCAAAGACATTGACCCAATCTGATGCCAACAATGGTGGAGGCTTCTCTGTGCCTCGTTACTGTGCAGAGACTATCTTTCCAAGGTTGGATTATTCAGCAGAACCTCCAGTTCAGACCATTATTGCCAAGGATGTGCATGGAGAGAGCTATAAGTTTAGGCATATATATAGAGGGACGCCTCGCCGCCATCTTTTAACCACTGGATGGAGCAATTTTGTGAACCAGAAGAAGCTTGTTGCTGGAGATTCCATTGTATTTCTGAGGGCAGAGAACGGGGATCTTTGTGTTGGAATAAGGAGGGCTAAGAAGGGAATTGGTGGTGGAACTGACTACTCATCTGGGTGGAACCAGGGTGGTCCTCTATTTTCAGGCCATTCTGGATTTTTGTGTGAGGATGAAAACTCATTAGCAAGAAGAAAGTGTGATGGGGAAGTGAAGGGAAGAGTTTCGGCTGAATCTGTTGTTGAAGCTGTAACTTGTGCTGTTAATGGCAGGCCCTTTGAGATAATCTACTATCCACGGGCCAGCACACCGGAGTTTTGCGTCAAGGCTTCTGCAGTGAGAGCTGCAATGCAAATACAATGGTGTTCTGGGATGAGATTCAAAATGCCTTTTGAAACTGAGGATTCCTCAAGGATAAGCTGGTTCATGGGAACCATAACTTCTGTCCAGGTTGCAGATCCCATTCGTTGGCATGATTCTCCTTGGCGTCTTCTTCAGGTATACTGTTTGGATTTCATTTATGTCCCTAAGATTCATTTTTTTTAAGTAATTTTCAGTCTCTTGTTGCCAAATATTTTCATAGAGGCTAATTTAAAAAATTTGATTTGGTTTGCTGTTTATTTATACTGGAGTATTGGTGAACTTCCATCTTAAATACCTGAGCCTAGATCTATATCTTAGGTCCGATTCCATTATCGTGCTCTAGTAAAAAATATAGTTTTATGTGTACTTGTTCATTGAATTTAAACATGATATAACAGGCATAACAACACTAGAAATAAAAGATTCTAACCTTGCCACAAATCAGGCATATTGGATTCTTTCTGAGGTTGCCTATTATTTCCCTTTTGAGTTACTATTGTCTGGTACCACTAAATGTTGTTCTCTGGAAACATTATATGCTTCTGATGGTAAATTGCTCTAGTTCAATGATTTGGTCGCATGACTGAAGTGCATATTGTACAGTTACATTGATATGACTTAAAAAGTTTTTTTGTTCAATACTAAAACATGAAATGGAACAGGAGTTACTATTTATGAGATTGACTGAATCTTTAGTTTACCACAGGATACTTGTTCTGGTAGACTTCTAGATTCATGATCCTGGAACAGGAAAAAGGCTATCTTTTTAGTTTTATCATCAAGTTTGCTTCTAAAACTCTTTGTTCTGATGTCATGTTACAGGTAGTTTGGGATGAACCAGATTTACTTCAGAATGTTAAAAGTGTAAATCCTTGGTTGGTTGAATTAGTCTCAAACATTCCAACTTACCATCTCTCTGCATTCTCACCGGCAAGAAAGAAACCACGGTTTCAACAACAACCAGACTTTCCCCTCATCAACCAAGTTACAATGCCGCCATTCTCCAGCAATCTTGTCAATCACACTAACCCCTTAAGTAACTTTCAAAACCATAGTTCTGCAGGCATACAGGGAGCCAGGCATGCTCAATTTGGACTATCTCCACAGGATTTCCCCTTCAACAGCCTGCAACCAGGTCTACTTTCAAGGGGAATGCCACAGCTCGACTACGCTGTCCAGCCTCCGAGACCTCCTGGTGGTACCTATACAGGCAGCACCAAGGACAATGTTGATATATCTTGCTTGTTGACTGTGGGAAATCCTGGCCAAAAATTGAAGGAACCAAATGAGGCAAAAGCACCCCACATCTTGTTATTTGGCCAACTTATTCATACTGAGCAGCAGTCTTCAAACAGTTGCTCTGCAAGCACAACTGGGAATAGTTCATCAGAAGGGAATTCACTGAAGACACCAAATGCTTCTGATGGCACAGGTTCTGCTTTGCATCAAAATAGTCCAAATGAGAATTCCTCTGACGGAGGGTCTCCCTGGTACAAAGATCAGCATAAAACTGATCTTGGCACCGAAAATGTCAACATTTTATGTTTGGCTTTGTAACCAAGCAATTTCTTGAAGCCAGCAAGGAGGCTAGTCATTGTTTCGCATTACAGTAGCAACTCGCAGTGATGGATTTCCTTTGTTGTATAGCTACTGAATTTTCTTCAGCACAATGGTTGTCTGGGTGCAAGTTAACAAAAATATTTTGTTTGGTTCATAACCGAGTTCTACAACAAAATAAGAAATGCATTGCAGCCGAATTACCATTTTGATGAACAAAAGTAGAAATATTTTTGTTAACTTGCACCTTGTGTTTTTGTTTGTATTAGATTCCTTTGAGGAGACGAGGGAGAATCCCGCTTCTTCTATTCACGAGATGATGTAACTCTTACAGCTCTATGTAGGAATGAACTCTCCAAGGAAATCGTCTGTCTCAATAAACATCGGTTCAGAAAAATGCTCCTGTTTTCTTGCAGTCTAGCTAGGGTGAAACTCGCAATTCAAAACACAACTAATTATTCTATTCATTATCCAAGCAATGGTCAGTTATTCTCACTCTAGGAGTGGAGAAGGAGAGACTGTCCCACCAAATAAAAACAAAGAACCTCTTTCATTTAAAATGTCTTTTCTTCATTATTTTTTCAGAAAAAACTTTTGTTAAGGGAGAGGTTTCTAGGACATATGACACAGGAACACCACGAGTGCAGGAAAGGACATTGACATGTCTCATACAAAAAAATAAAAAAGGAGAACAGAGATTGAGGAAATGGTAATGCCTATTATAATTACATTAGCTAGCTAGGTTGATAATCACAAGAAAAGAGGGAGGGTTAACCAATCCTCATCAGTCGGTCTGGCTCTTGAGGACTTAGGAACAAGGCTATACTCGTATTACTATAAAGCCTATTATAAGTATGAGCAGACAACCAACCCGTGCGTCTTAGGTTTAAGAGTAAATAAGGAGAGGAGATGCTCCCTTTTTACCAAGAGAAAGTAATTTTAACATAAAGTATTTCTTTTTGTGGCATTGTCAAGTCAACAGCATTGATCTGAGGTTATGTTATGGGTTTGAAAATGGATAAGCTTTAGAGCTCAGTCCCCAAGTATGGCGCAGTTGGAGGAAAATCTTAAATGATCCCTCGGTATCCCATGTCAAAGTTGAGAGTTGAAAAAAGGGAGATATTGCATAGTTTTTCAGCAAACGCAGAAGCCAAGAAATACAGCTAAATCCCACATAGACCTTGTTTAAACTTGCATGTGAAAGTCAATGCTGATTTTTACATTCCGAGGTTGGCTCTCTTCTGCTGGCATGGGGATTGTCGCTTTGAGTTTTCTTAAGTTATCAGATGCTGTCTCTTAAATAAAATAAACAAAACACGGGATCCGCAAGGGTGTGTGTATATGTAAACAGCGACTAGTTGTTGTGATTTAGTTTTAGGTCAAGAAAAGATTACAATATATGATTATCTGAATTTTAATAATAGTGTTGACTCTCTGCTTTTCAATAATAGCATGTGAAAGCAAAAGAGCAACGAATACTCTAATGGGCTGAAAAAGTCTCAAAAAAAAAAGCCTAATTTTTTTTTGGTGAGAATGAAAAGAGCCCACTTGATGGATGAAAAGTGGGTATTTCTTTTCTCACACCCTTTAGTTTCTTTTATTCCCAAAATATTCTTACCCTCTTAAACCCACCATTACGTACGGAAATACCACGCAGAAGCAGTTCACTTCCTTGGGTGTGTTAAAAAAAATCGCCCCGATTGAGTTCAGCCCAACGGAGAGGCTCAAAAGGCTTCATGGCTTGAATTAATGTAGCATTTTTATGGAAACAAGTTTGAAAAACTATTACTTCTTCTTCTTTTTTTTCACAAAAATTTGTTAATTTATTGTTTAAAATTATATCATTTTATCTTAATAATAAACTAATGATAATTTATTGTTTCGCCTAATCACATAATAACCGTTCAGTATAAAAATAGAAAATAAAAAATATAATATATAATAGAAGAATTATAATTATTTTCCTTTCTTGTGTTGTGCCTCCATGAAAAAATAATTTTAATAATAAAACGAAAAATACAGATGTTCCATGCTTCTAGCAGCAGCCGGCCACCAAACAACAAAAGTGGATGAATCGTCACGTGCAAAGCACACCCATCTAGTCCCACCTACATTTCTACTGCCTTCTTCTTCCGTATGTTCCCTGTCGAGGCAATCTGAGCTTGCTGAAAGTTCCGTCACCTAAATGGCAGGTAACATTGCAGCCCACTTTATCTCACTTCCCATTTCTTTCTGCTGGTTCTTCTTTTCTAATTTTCTTATCTGGTTTTCACGGGATTCAATGGTTTAAGTTTGAGTTGTTATGTAATTTTAGTTTAAATTCTATGGTGTGAATTGATTGATATGAAGGTGATGATTCATATTTTTCTCCATGATTCAATTTTGTTACTTTATCCTGTTCAGTTGCAAATATGCAATAGTTGACCTTTCGAGGAATACAGTTTTGCGTTTTTAGAACCTTTTGATAAAATGGACTTCAAGCGAAGTGTTCTTGAGAAAACAACTATGACGTAACTAAAGAAAGTGTCAAGATAATTATTAAGGAAATGGAAAAAAACAAGTTGATGCGGTAGAGTTGTCAGCAGAATAATTGTTAGTTATAACATTGTAATACTATATGAGGGAGTTGATGCAATCGATGGCAGGGTAGTTGAAATGGGATTTTTGGTGTAATGAGAAATTTATGTAATTCTTATCTTACATGGCTTACTAGTTTATAATAGGGATGCAGTTAAATGCCGTCAACAAATCGACGGTGGTATCTCATATAACCTACAAGGTCAAAAGACATAAAGTTTAATGTTTTTGAGAAATCTATCAAGCAGACATGAGAAAGACACTGATCAAGCATTGATGAACTTGGAATCAGAATCTGATAAAATTGCAAATGTTTATGGCTTTATGCAGCAACTACGGGGAAGGTTGTCCAAAATGTTTTTGTATCACAGTGCCACCAACAGAATAGACAGTTCAGCCCCCAGAATCAAAGGGACTCTTTTGCCCCTTTTGTGGGCAAGTTGCTTCCCTCTTGCCAAGGGAAGTTGGCATGGACTGCTATCTCTTCCATGCAATTGCGCACTTCATCAAAACACCGGAATGATAATATTATTCAGCGAAATTTTCAATGCAATGGTCTGTTCTAGACTCTCGTTATACAGGTTGATATGAAGTGTAAAATTATGTATTTTTAAATACAAATTACCTCTATTCTATACTTCCCGCCCACCCAAATTTTTATTTACTTCTATTTTTTAATGTTTATATGACCTGAATTACTAATACAGCAGTATCTGTGAATGAGCATATGTTTCGTTCGTATTTTAACGGACTTGATTTTATCTTACACCATGTCCCAATGAACATTTGTATCTTTAATTCGGATCTTCCTTTCAGCTTCTGTGTCTGCTACTGCAGTGCCATACCTATACAAAGTTGATTTTCTAAAGCTTCAAAATGGCAGGTGAGGAATAGTCCAACTGAGAGCATGTTAAGATCTACACTGGAGATGCTTTTTGGTTATTACTTGTGTTCGTTCTCTTTTTTCTACCTTCATCTCATTCTACCATGATTAGCAATCAATTTCTGGTTCAATCTTCTATAGTTGCTCATTGCACCATTTTTAGCCTGAAATCAGTAGACAAGTGACATTATTTCTCCTTAATGCATCTTGCTTGAGCCTCATATCCTGTCAAAAGTTATGTTGGGAACAGGAAGATGTGTTTGTGGTATCTGTGAAGATAGAGTAAGACAAAATGAAAATGAGAGAGAAAGGAGGGAAGAGAGTGTGTGACTTATAGTTGATAGTAGTAATGTCATATTTTGTTTTTTAGTGAAATACCCACAAAAATAGTAGAATAAATTATCTGATGGGGCTTCTATCCACAGAATCCCATATTTTCCCCATTTTTATTCAGTCGGCCTGCATGAAATGTATCTTGGTTCCTGTAGACTGATGTTATAAATTATTTTAATTCAAACAGTGATATTCGTGGTGTGGCTGTTGATGGTGTTGAAGGAGAATCTGTTAACCTCACTGAACTGGTTGCTGAAGCAATAGGTGTTGCCTTTGCAGCCTGGTTAGTGGAGAAAAAAAAAGCTGGTGCATCTAGGAGTTTGAGAGTTTCTATTGGCCATGATTCCCGAATATCGGCAAAATTGTTACAGGTCTAGATTGATCCTTATATCTTTTGTTTAAATTTTTTGGCCATCTACCTAGTGCCCATTAAAGCTTTGTTGATTATGTTAAACTTGAAAGTGTCTAATAGCTGATTCTTATATAAAAATTTATTATCTGCATTAGATATAGATTTTAAAATAACATTTCAGTTGGCATGAAGAACAGTATGAATGTGAAAACATATTGCCTTATGTCACTGTTATCAATCTGGAGTCAAAAAGGGTTCTTATTTGCTCTTCTTTGGGTAGTCTGAATAATGCAGCAATTTTCCATTTGAATCTGCTTCTCGTATTTTGTAAGTCACGATGAATGGAATGTAGTGTTTCAGGAGAGGTCTAGCTTTACAACATTATATATATATATATATACACACACACTATTTATGGTTACTGAATATTGACCATTTGGTTATCGATTTGTCAAATTTCAGAATGCGATTTCTAGAGGTCTTGCTGGTGCTGGTCTGGAAGTTGTCCAATATGGGTGGGTTAATATTTTCATTGGTGGCACTTACTGCTATGTTCTTGATTTGCATGTTTGGGCTGGTAAAATAAGTGGTTTGAGGCCAAAAGGCAGCATTCATCTGGCCAAAGAGTTGCTTTTAATTTAAAGGATTATTATAATATGGCTATTCTGTTAATTCGGATTGAACTTGCACATAATTTAGAAGCTGAAAACTCTAGCATCATCCGTATATTCTATATCTTATAAAAGATGGATCCTTGGAGGTTTTTTTTATTTTTTTAAAACTTGCATGCCCCAAAGTAAAGTATAATGCTTGGCATATAAACCATTTAATCATGTAGGAAGAATCTTGTGTCAGCTAAATGTTAGTATTCTATCTATTTGTTCACATTATACCTGTTGTTTAACCCCTCGAAATAGAAAACGAGTGAACAACACTGAATAATGTGATAAAGAAAATGGTGGAAAAAAGACTACAATGCTAAGAGAGTACATGTGTGGGAAACTTGAAGTCTAAGATGACAAAAAGAATATCCATTTCTTTGGGCTTTTTTATTATTTTCTTGTTAAATAATGGAGTACACATTTAATCTATACTCACTTGATCTTTATAAATCATAAGTATTAAGTAGTCAATATTTTACATGGTAAGATTGTTGATATTGTTGGAGTTTGGCAGTTTCTTGGTTGATCCTTCATGGATGACTGTCTCTAATGGTGCTTTTCTTGCTCGAACCCTTGGCTAGTTCATTAATTCTAGGTCTAATAGGTCAGACATTATATGACGTGCTTGTGTGTCTGTTTTGAGTGTTAAGCCTGTGATTTGACATGTCTCATTCCTACTAGGTCTAATTTTTCAGACATTATATGACTTGCTTGCGTCTCTGTTTTGAGTCATAAGCTGTCATTTGACATGTCTCATCGTTGTAGATATTTTTACTTTTTGTTTTCTTTGACTGTTTTGGCAGCCAAATGAAATAATAAATTATTGTTCTCTTTATAGGTTAGCATCAACGCCAGCCATGTTCAATAGCACTCTCACTAAGGATGATGCATTTTTGTGTCCTGTTGATGGTTCCATTATGATAACAGGTACATTACAAATTTGTAAACTAAATGACATTGTTCTAGCCTTTTATGTCTTCTGAGTTGCTGGTGAATATCTTGTCCTATTGTCAAGGAACCATTCATCCTAGAAGCTTCAATTGTTAGGTAGAGGATGAGAAATGGATTTTAATCTCAAATGTTCCCACTCATGAAACCCTTTGGGCGTGAAGCGTGGATAGAGTGCAGTGAAGTGCTAACTTCCCCCCAAAACTTTAATTAATACTAGAAAGTGGGGCCAGAAAGAATAAAAAAACCTGAAAACCTCTTGGTAATGGAGGCTCAAATACCATATTGTGCAACTGTTTATCCAGAAGTGTAAGCTGTTAGGCTGGTTTTTTCCCTTGATGGTAATGATTTTAGCCATTCTATTTTAAATTTTGTTCAAGAATGATTGGTCATTGCCTGTTACTTACTTCCATAAGGCTCAAAAGTAAATATGTTTCTATTTAATTTGATGATTAAAAAAAAATGCTGAGGATAAAATCAATTTTTGAATATGATTTCATCTATTAATCATTGAATTTGCCTATCTGTGAACAGCGAGTCATCTGCCTTTCAACAGGAATGGGTTCAAATTTTTCACAAGTGCAGGTGGGCTTGGGAAGGCTGACATTAGAGACATCCTAGAGCGTGCTGCAGATATATACAATCAATTTACATTAGAAAGTTTAATCAATTCAGAGAGAAAGGCTTCGAGCTCTGTTAAAAGTGTTGACTACATGACTGTATATACATCTGATCTAGTGAAGGCAGTTCGCAAAGCTGCTGGAAATATAGGTATTACTTACCTGAAGTATTGTATGAAGGTCACTGTGTTTGAAGATTGAAATATCTAGTTCCTTGTCAATTGAACTGCAGAAATAATGGAACTGTGCATCAAAGGACTATGCTTATTTCAGAACTTTTATCAATTGTATAATATATATCTATAGCTCTTGTTTCTTCACTTTTGAATGTCTTTGTGATTTTTGCTAATTTCTGTATGGTATTATCAACCTGCAGAGAAACCATTGGAGGGTTTTCATATAGTTGTTGATGCTGGCAATGGAGCAGGAGGATTTTTTGCAGTAAGTGGCTGTTGCAATCTTCCTAAGCTTTCTTGATTTTTAATTGGTTTTGCAGTGTAAGGCATTTACAAATCTGTCACAAAACATACAATACAAAATTCTCTTTTTAGCAGACAATCTAATTATTAGCAAATCATTACACACCCAAATATCTTGATGAGGATTTACATAGGGAAAAAATGACTTTTAAAACATACTCACATGAGTATGACAGCTCTTGCAGTGTCTTTAAAATGCCAAGCATGTGCCTTTCATTGTCTGGGGTAGCTATGGATAGGTGGATTTATGAAACAATGAATTGCATAATTTGATGTCTCTTGGATATAATTTGTAAACAGTGAACAGCAGTCTCACTTCCACTCCGGCGCTGCATCATTGGACCTCCATTTGAATATTTAAACTTGGTTATAATTGAAATCATTCAGTCCTTTATGACATGTTATTGTGGTTATGAGGTTGCTGGTGTTTGCATCCAATCTCAGTATGGATGTTTTGTTTTGTAATCAGGCAAAGGTGCTTGAACCATTGGGAGCTATTACTTCTGGTAGTCAATTTTTGGAGCCAGATGGTAATATCTTTGTCTGGAGAAATGTTTTTGTCTGGGTATCATGTATTTTGATTTAAAAATGTCTTGTGTGTTCAGGCTTGTTTCCAAATCATATACCTAATCCAGAGGACAAGACAGCTATGAAAGCAATAACTCAGGCAGTTCTTGATAACAAGGCTGATCTTGGAATTATCTTTGATACTGATGTTGACAGGTAAAAATCATCTCTACTTTTGTTTTGATGCCTCCTATTTTCCTTTTTTGACTTAATTACTTTCATCTAGATCTGCTGCTGTGGATTCCACTGGCCGTGAATTCAATCGGAATCGACTGATTGCTTTAATGTCTGCTATTGTTCTTGAGGAAGTAAGGGTCTTTCTTCTAGATACTGGAAACCTGGGTTTTTCTGATCTTAAGCTGCTAAGATAATCAACCTCACTCATTTTTATTTCCACTTCATTTCCCCTAGCATCCTGGAACAACTATTGTCACAGACAGTGTTACTTCAGATGGCCTCACCACATTTATTGAGAATAAACTTGGTATGATGAAGTTCAAACTGCCCCTCCCCTCTCTTCTAATAAAGGGTCAAACTAAGTTGGAAATCTGTTCTCACGTTCATCTGACTTGTATATACTATTCATTTATAAAAAATTTATTGTTAAAACTTCTTAATTTCTCTTAAGGTGGAAAACACCATCGATTCAAAAGAGGCTACAAAAATGTGATCGATGAAGCTATTCGTTTGGTAAGTCATATGAAAGTCTTTTAATTGTGCACCTCTGTCATATACTTGACTTTACCACTGCTTGCGGTTGTTTTTTTGGTAATACCGCCATTTGCATTTTGAATCTTATATTTGGGCTAAATTAATTGTAAAATGGATCTAAGCTCCTAAGTCATCTAGTTTTCAATAATTAAGTAGTTGATAAGATATGCAGTCTGACAAAGTATATGCAGATTGTAAAATAAGATGCTTAACATTCACTATTCACTATATTTCTTTTGTTCTTTATTTTTTGTCAATCAACTTGGAATTTCTCAGTTTCACAATTTAAGTTAGATATTTGACTAATGAAGCTATGTTGACAGAACTCTATTGGTGAGGAGTCACATCTAGCAATTGAAACCAGTGGACATGGAGCTCTCAAAGAGAATCACTGGCTTGATGATGGCGCATACTTAATGGTAGGCTTTAATTACAGATATTGGAAAGCAGATAATATCAGCGAGCTAGTAATTTTTTCTTTTTTTGATTAATTCATGTTAGCATTAAGATACCTATGCAAGTACTAATTTTCAAAGAATTAATCAACTTAATGTTTGGTACACGGAGTGCAATGGTGATTTGTTCCATGCTCTATTCCATGGAATGAGCATTCCAATTTGGTAGCAGAGAAAAGGCATGGAATGGTGATTATATTCTAGGTCTAATTCCATAAAAGTGGGAATGAGCATTTGCACCTCGAGAGGTAGGATGGCTTATTCCATGCAATTAATGCATTATTTTCCCAACTTATCCTCGTTAATTTTAGAAAGCGAGGGATACTTTTTTTTTTTTATGAACTATTTTAATTCCATTTAACATTGATCCCATAAAACCACCGAGCTATGTAATAGAATGATCATTCCATTCGATCCTATTCCCGTACTGATTCTGTAGTTTTCATTCTGTGTACTAAGATTTATTTTATAATCTATCATGCCCCCTCTTGTGAAAGCCCATAGGGTTTGAAATGTGGGCAACTGATATCCTCACCATAACATCATGCCAAAATTCAAGCATTACTTGGGTCAAAGATGCTTTGATGCCATGTTGAAAAATCACTTAGCCTAAAATTTTAAGCAGTAAAGGTATATTAAATGCTCATGTAACTAAGGTGCTGCTGATTGTCCTTGCATTCTTACCTTTTGTTTCTCTGCATGCAACTATATGTAGGTTAAGATCTTAAACAAACTTGCGTCCACTAGAACTTCAGGAATCAGTGGTGGGAGCAAGGTTTTGACTAATCTTATAGAAGGACTCGAGGAACCTGCTTTTGCAGTAGAATTGAGACTGAAGATCAACCAAAATCATCCAGATCTTAAAGGAGGGTAAGTCAATCAATTAAGGCTCTCTATTCACACATATATCTTTATGCAAATGCTGTGAAGTCACTGACAATCCAAATCTTTCAGATCTTTCCGGGAATATGGAGAAGCTGTGCTGAAACACTTGGAGAACTCCATTGGCTCAGATCCACGGCTACAAAAGCCACCTGTAAACTACGAAGGGGTATGCTTTACGCTTGTTTAATCTATTCATTAATTATAAAAGTCAGGATGACTTGACTAATACACCTTTTCAAAGCTAAGTTGAGGATTTTCAGCTGGCCCCATTTTGTTATTTGCTTTTGTAAAGCTTTTGGTATTTTTGTGCTTTTCATTACACATGATGTTCCTGGATTTTGGTATCTAAGAGCCTGAAATGGCCTGTAGATTTGAACTTTTATTATATAGGCTGAGATAATTATGACTTGAGGATGATTTTTCTTAAATGGAATTGTCAGAAAGTTCAACTTATTGTCTTTATTTGAGTGACAACACAACCAGTGTGCAAATTTCCTACCCGTATTAATTAATTTGCTGGGTTTCTTGTTTTGTTGCCAACGTAATTTCATCTGTTGTTTTTCCAATCTGATCAACGAACAGGTCCGAGTTTCTGGATATGGTGGGTGGTTCCTTCTTAGACTGTCGCTTCATGACCCTGTACTTCCCCTCAACATCGAGGTAAGTGGTCCTCGTAGACTTGCCTCTATTCTACAGAAAAAATCAAAATATCGTGATTAATTGATAATGTTCATGGTGGATAACGTAGGCACCAAGTAATGATGATGCAGTAAAGCTTGGACTTGCCGTTCTTGCTGCTGTAAAGGAATTTGCAGGCTTGGACACATCTGCTTTGAACAAATTTGTAGGACTGGAAGCATCATAATCATGGATTATTACAAGTTTGGTACTGCTTTTGCTTCCATGCATGCATTATATAAAATTATTTTCGTCATGTGCAGTTTGGACTGTAAGTGAATAAGAGATAGACAATTTTGAGGATCTGGGTGAACACTTGCTACTACTAGGCCAAAGTGCCGCCATATAGATGTGCTGAGAATAAGCTCAGATTTTTCAGGATTAGAAATCTCTGAGATCTTTGTCATCAGAGTTTATGGTTTTACTGCAGTATGACTTTGGTCAAGGTGGTGCATGGTTTGACTGCATTACACTCTAATCGACATATATATGTATATGTATTCTCTTACATGCTTCTACTACTTCAGCATCACTGGTAGATTATCGCAGGAGCTACTCGCATTACAAATATTCATTTTACTAGAACAAGAAGGAAAAAATTGACAAACGAAACAAAGAAAATTTGGTAAGGAAAATCCCTACTGCTTGTGTGAGAATTTCATACAAAATCGATATATAGAATAGTAAATTGCCAAGGATTGGCCGAATCTGTTAAAAGTGAGAACTGTTTATTTGTATGATTGGTGTTTCAACGGCACTGTGTGGCAAGCTTATTTCGTCCAAAGGAGAAAGAAATGAACAGCACCTAATAGAGGAACATTTTTGCATTTTATAAAGAAAAAAAAAAAGATTGTACGTATTAAAATGAAATAAATATATCTCAAATAATAATAATGTAAAATCTATATAAAACCCATCAATTGTTCCCGGCAAGCACTACTATGCATTTGATAATTTTAATTAAAATTATTTTTTCTTGAAAATACTGTTTGATATTCAATACCACATGAAGCCTTTAGTTAAAATAACTTGCGCAAGTTAAATTATGTGTTTGGTGGTATCAATTTTTTTTTTAAAAAAAAGTGCTTTTATTTATATATTTTTTCAGAGGACTTCATAGTTAGACAGGTTTAACTAATAAACAAGTTACTGCGAGTGGTCTAATAATGAGGGGCTTGCTAGGATAATTTTTAGAAGGTAAAGAGTTCAAACTTGTTTACCTACATGTGAAGAACCTTCTAAAATAGCAAGGCCAAAGTTTTCACAAAATGACCAACTCCAATCTTGCAGGTATAGTATGTGTCTGTCTTTGTATTTGGTTACAAAATAATGGTAGTAACTTTACAAATGATTGTTATTGGTGCAATCTAATATTTTACAAGCCATTTTGCATCCAATTACTTGTTTCACAATTACACATAGCACCCCTTCCCAACGTTTCTTTTCAAATATGATCTGTTTTAACATCTAAGAAGCAGTAGAGGTGTTAAGAAGCTTCATCATGAAGTTGAACTTGATATCTGGCGAGGTCTTTGGTTGGGGCCAGTTTGCTCCTTCTGGCACCTTAATACACTTGAACCCTTGGCCTTGGTATAACTTAGTCGCCACAGGATTGTTTAAATCACAGTGCAATGCAATGGCACGACACCCCCAACTTCTGGCTTGAGACTCTGCCTTTGCTATTAATCTCTTGGCAATTCCCCTCCGTCTAAACTTTTCTCGGACAGCCACGTTAGAGATATATGCAATTCCAGTCCTGCAAAACAATTGAAACTGTAGTGAACAGAAATTATTCTAGTTTAACCATAGATAATTTACCACCAAACATGTAAATCAGTTAACGTAAAACTGTTCAAATATCTCAAATTTAAATTTTAAGAATGCAGCTGCCGTAAAAGAGAGATAAAAATATCAGTAATCAACAGCAGATAAAAATCCTCACTAAACCAGGAGTTATTGTTTATGCTTACCTTCTCTCTCGCAGTGGCCCCTTTCTTGGTAGAAAGTCTGCAACAGTGTCTACTGTTAATATACCAGCCACATATCCCCTATTAAGGCTGAATTTCCCATCAAAGAAGAAAGTGTCATCAAGTGAGTTGCCAATAACAGCAACTAAACAGGTTCGTTTGCAACCGCTTGGTATTGAGAATCCTGCTAGCATTCCAACCAATCTGTTAATCCTCAGCATAAAATCTAACGGGAAGGAATAATGAGGAAAGAAGGTGCTGCAGTGAGTCTCCGCCACTCCCCAACAATCCTCTATTCTGGCTTCTCGAACCATGATTTCAGGAGACACGGCTGGGAACAAATCAACAACTTGACTGGCTCTGCAAAATCCTACATCCATACACCAGAATTTTAACTCCGTGTAATGTTAAAAAGTTCAAATTTTCCTTATTTTGGTTTATAAGACAAGACGAGCGCGGCTTTCAAATTCTCAGACATCTGTTCATTCCCAGAATCAGCTACAATTCAAATGGTAAACGACTAGAGAATTTGACTAATTGAACATACCAAAAATCCCAGAATCATAATTACGTTTGAAATCCAACTGCATGTAATTTCTCAGGAAAGGATAAGCAATTATGTCAGAAGTACCTGGCTGGGAGGATAGAAGAGAAAATTCGATGGGAGCAGAAGAAACCCCAGATGGAAAAGAGCTTGATTTCTTCAAATGGAAAACATTTGAAGGTGGGATTTTGGAACTGGTTATGGGAGTTGAGGACACTGAAATTCCCAGAGGAATTGTCCACATTTCTGGGAGGATGTTTCTGTCTCTATCGTCTGTTCTACCTCTACCTTAGCAGCTGTTTACTATAAGGAGTGAGTCATGACAAACAAGACAACGAATTGGACAGCATAGTGCAAGAAGAAAACTTGGGTTATTATCACATCATGTTAAATGGTATATGGAGCATTTGTCTACTATGTTGTGTTGTTCACTAGAGGGAGGGTGAGTGACGACAAACAATGTTATCACAATTTACCACAGAAATGAGTGAGCTGAGTGATGTATTTGTAAGTTGCTTCAGATTTTTTTTTTTTTTGATTCCTTTAACTAGGAGTAGGAGTGGAGAGGAGACAATTATATGATGGCAGTGAAATGCTGCTGATTTTTCACCAAGACACATGCACCAAGGAACTAGAACCCCCTTGCATTTGAACTGGATTTGGAAGGGGAATTATCATGTTGCAAGGTGCCCACTACATTGTAAACCTACTTGAAACAATAAAAAGCTTCTCTTTCTTTTTAGTGGTGGAATAAGCGTATCTTTCTTTATATGACATATTTTGATATACATATAATGGATTTTTTTTAAAATTTTAATGCATATAATTTTAATTAAAAGGACTTGGTATAAGTACAGTTTTTACTTTTATGTATTTCTTGGTATAAAGTTTTTTTTTAGGTATTTAATTCAGCGTCATTTAGCACTCTTTTTAACTTTTTTGTTTACACAGAACCCGTGGTCTGTTTAGTCCTTTTTGTCATTTCCGTACCAGGTCCTCCTTCTCCTCCTACTTTATTTTTCTATCAATTTTCCCCTGTGCCTGCAGTATCAGCAGCAGTAGTCGTTGCTCTTACCCTTTATAGAAAGAAGCTCAAAACGGGATTCCCTTCCGTTTCCTAGCTCTCTTCATCGAGAGCTGGGCGATTCTGAAGTTTCCTTTTGAAGAAGTGAGAAATCTATGTTAGTTGTGTTTGTTCCCCGAAACCCATGTCAATGGTTCGTCCTTCAGTTCACCCAATTGAAGCTCCGCCACTCACAGATAATGCATTACCCAGAGGAAGGATGACAGACACACAGGGCATGCCGGGCACCCTTGGAGGTTTTGTGTTGCGCTTCATTCAGTTTGCTTTTGCTGCCGTCTCCCTGTGTGTCATGGCCACCACCAGTGATTTTCCTCAAGTCACTGCTTTCCGGTATTTAAAATTGTATTCATGCCTTATGTATTGGAATTGGCTTTCATAGATTGAATTATATGCTACTTTCTACACGCATGAATTAATACAAGTTTAGGTTTAGAGTGGGAGGCCAGCTCTTTGGGTTGAATGGATTTAGTAACAGGTTCCATCTTTTGGGAAATCAATGATGGTAGAAGATTTGATTTAATTATTGATGAGTCCATACATCTTCAGGTCCCCCAAAAATTTGTTATTAGGAATCTATCAATAGAAATAAATATACGCTTGGTTTCGTTATCAGGTTAAATTAATTCATGCTGTTTGACGTGTCATAACTCAAATGACTGCTTCCACGTTTCTCTTAGTTAATCTAAGTAAATTTTAATACTATACTTGTGATGGCATTTAATGCTCTCGATTTTTGGCACCACCGTCATGTTGAGTGGAAACTTACAAAAGATTAGCCTATTTACAAATGATGATGCCAAAATGTAGTCAGAGCGCTGTTTGCATATTCTTATGGTGAATGAGTTAACTTTTCAATTGTTTAATTTCTTCTTTTGACGAACCTTAGGAAATTTATATGTCATGATATATTCTTGGAATAAATCTCTATCCTTCTTATACTTATTAACCAGAGGCCGCCCTTAAACATTTACTTGTTCACTTTCCTATATGAACAGAGAAATGGCATTAATTATGCAAAAAAAAAAATAGTACTTGGGCCATTAGAGTTTATTTGAGAGTGCTGGTTCGAGTGTATCCATTTAGTGGTGGCTTTTCTTTCTAATACTGGGATGGCTCTAGTTGGTTACTTTTGGGGGATTCATAAAATAAGGAAGACAAATTTTTTTTGCAAAATCGGTTCATACATATGGTGATTAAATGAAGATATACCGGGTTTGATTTTGGCTGAGATATGATTGTTTTTTATACAGAACTATTTTTCTCTTTTCTCTGGTCTTTTTATTCCTAGTTTTCTCATGGAAGGTTCTCTTTAAGGGTGCTGGGCAATTTTGAGATGTAGTCAACTCTTTTTTCTTGTCCTTTGCAGGATGTCTCGTATTCTCTAGTGCTGTTTCTTGCTGTCCTGTTTAATACATGTATTTCTTATCAAAAGAAATAACAAAAAGAACGTATTGAGTGAACCTTGCAAAGGGTTAGGTTCTTATTATATGATAAGATCTCCTAATAATATTTGTTATTTCAAGTACTTTACTGAAATTCGTTGAGGACTTTGTTAATGAACTACTTTCCCATCTATTATTACAAACTACTAGAATATTGTTTCTTGAATTTTTCTTATGTCACTAGTCTTACAATTTAAACGGAAAGAAGGGCAAAAGAAATTACATAAAAAGACATAGAGAAAAGGAGGATTACTTATCATCGTCCTCTTTTGCATTACTCCTTTCTATCTAGTGAATTTCTTCTTCTGTCCAAAAGAAATAAAAGGACAAAAGGAAATGTTTTTTAGCTATGTTTAGCATAACTATAAAAAATTGGCCTGTATGCGGAGCTTTGCTCTTGTGAATTGTTGCCATGTAAGTTATTTTGGCTTGGTCTATTAGTTATTACAGAATAAACGGAGTGCATTTTTTTGGGGGGATAAAAACAGAATACATGCTATCAAGTGGAATTTATAATTTCTTCTCTCACATATTGCCTTGTGATCAAACTTACTTCTTCCTGGTTATCTTTAGATACTTTTTGTTTTATTAAGTGTATTGAATTTCTGATAGAAGTACTTTCTTGCCTGTTCTATGCCTATATAATACATGCATATTTGTGATTGTCTCTAACTAGAATTTACATTTATTTAATTGAATAGTGAATGTGAGAATTTAGTGTTATATTCAGTATTTAGCATGGAAGAATCTTTCTGATTTATATTCTATCTGGGTTCCAAATGATGATATGTCCAAGTCTTTCTTCATCTGCTTAGAAATTTTCATGGAAGATTAAGTATTCAGGATGAGTATGAGAGCCTTAATCTTAAGCATGAAATGGATAGAAGAAAAGCTTTGGGAATCACCCAATGATAACTGCACTTTCTCAAATTGCATTTATATCTCTCTTCTTGTAGATTTTTTTATGTGTAAATTCTTGCATCTGCTTAGCCTTGGATGGCTTATGAAGCAGCGAGCATGTTCACTGCTACCTCACATGTGAAAAATCAGGACAGAATAACACCATCATTCCTGTACATTCTGCATTGGTTAAGAAGGAAGAATTACAGTGAAAATCTTTACATCAGCAGCCAACTCAAAAACTCAATTGAAATAACAATGAGTTTCTTTATCATATTATTGGCCTGCAATCCTAACAAGTAACAAGTTAACTCCTCTTTTGCAAGAGAAAGATGAGGCTCCAATCAAGATTGCATATAGAATTTCATGTATGTGGAATAGTTAACATATCATATATGTACTTAATAAAAGAGAAAAAAAGGAAGATTTTTGTCTAATCTATTCTGATTGTAGTGTTTTCAAAGGTGATCCATGGTATTGGTTATGGGTCTATGTCATAGTCTTCATTTTTTTCCCTCAGTAGAATAACATAACAGCTTTTATGATATTGCTGTACCAGCTACTTGGTCGCTGCTGTCAGCCTGCAAAGCTTGTGGAGCCTCTCTCTGGCAATTACTGATATGTATGCTATTTTAGTTAAGCGGAACTTCCGAAATTCCAAAATTGTCAGCTTATTCTCTATTGGTGATGGGGTAAGAATCCGGTGAACATACTCAATTACTGCAATTTATCTTATAGTATAATTTGGAATTTGTACTCTCTTTTTATGTGGTGCCAACACACGCCACCTTGATGATATTAATGTCCTTTTACCATGTTTTTCAATATTGTAGCAAGAAGAATGGCTTTCATATTTAGTTATATATTTATTATTTTTTCATGGAGATTTGGGAGGTTGATGTGATAATGGACTAGACATCAGCGATGTTGTTTTATTATATGGTAGACTTTGTAAGCCATAAAAAGAATGCAAAGCTGCACACACGAATTCTTTTCTTTTTTCTGATTTCTATTATATATGGGAGAACCTAATTTTTTCCCCCTCCTAACTACAGATCACTTCAACCCTTACATTTGCTGCTGCATGTGCATCTGCTGGAATCACAGTCCTTATTGGCAATGATCTGAATAGTTGTGCAAAGAACCATTGCAGTAGGTTTGAGACAGCAACAGCCATGGCATTTATGAGTTGGTTTGCCACGTCACCATCCTTTCTTCTGAATTTTTGGACGCTGGCCTCCAAATAGAAGCAAGGAAGAATTTTCTGATAGTTGTTATGGCATGAAGAACTACGTGGGATGATTTACCATATTGTTATAAATCATAGTTTTGGGCCTTTGTAATCCTTGGAAACATAGCATCTGTATAATTCAATACGTATGAGCTTGGAACATTTAGTTCAGATTAAAATAGGTAACATAAAATAAACCACGAAATACTATATTTGCAAGTAACTTTGTGTGCATGCTGTGCTGTAAATGTGCAAGCATGAAAGTTAGCACATTGATTCGCCTCTCTTAAAAATTGCTATTATGAGATGACCTTCGTTTTAGAAATACCATTTTAGTTCTACCATTGCAGCCTCTTGTGCAGCAAGTCAAGCCAATGGACTTAAAAATCCAGTTTTCATGTCATAATCTAGAACCAAGCATATGTATGTAGACGCTTCTACTTAACACCCCTTTTTATACCATATTCAAACTCACTTGTTTGAAAGTTTTCTTTTAATTGTTCACTAGAAACTGTACGACACAAGATAGATTCTTTTCCAAAATATCCTCTCTATCAGTTCTCAATGAAATTTAGTTCTAGTACCTATAAGATAGAACAAATACTCAACCACAAAAGTGTCTCTTAGAAAACCAAAATAAAAATAAAAACTTTCTTTATGTAATTTATTTCTAAAGCATCATTGAAGTCCTAGAATTATGAAATTACAAGTGGGATCCTGTTATTATATGTGATTATGTCATTCCAACCCCGTCAGATATAAAGGATCACCTTCATTTCTTTTATAAGACTAAAGTTTTCCAACCTTCATCATTTATTTAATTAAAAAAAAAAGTCAGATAAAAAGAATATGTAAGTTGTTTATAAATATTATTTTAAGTTTAGAAGTTTTCCTTGCCTCGAATTAAAGAAGCTATCCACTTAGCCAAATATTTATTCACTTTTAAAATGACAAATAAAATAAATAGAAACTTCTCTTGAGCTGGGATCCGAAAACAGAATTCAGAAAAACCGAAACCGGTTCTGTGGCTTCAACCCGGCCCCAATATTTAAGCCGTCGACAAGACAGACGGAGACGGTTTCCGGTCCGGGTGAGAACCATATGCCATTATTTGCTGCTTGTTTTTATTCAGTCTTTCAAAACAAAGCTTTTCCGGTGAGAGACGCGAGGAAAAAGAAAAGAAAAGTTTATCCATTTGGTGAAGAAGAAGAGATTATTTTTAGAAAAAAAAAAAATTTGTTTTTAGGGTTTGAATTCAAAGCTGGCAAAGTCATGTCCAATCTCCCTCGCTCTTCCAGCGCTTCGTCCAAGAACGGTCTTCCACCTCAAGAACTCCTTGACGATCTATGCAGGTCTGTCATTGTGGTTTCGGTTTCCCTTTCTTTGTCCTTTGTTTGGTTCCCGAGAAAATTTTACCAAGAGCGATTCGCACATTGGTAACTTTTTTTTTTTGTTTTTTAAGCTTTATATTGTTTCCTTTTTTCTATTATTTACCTGCATAAAAAAAAAGTTGTCGTTTATGCCTTTGATTGTAGTATCGCAGGGTAAAGTTTATGATACATCTATGAAAAATCTGGAGTTTAACTTGACTGTTCTCTTTACGGGTAGTCACTATGTTGAGGAATAGAATGTATTAGGTTTTTGTCCATTTCTACGATGTTGGTTTGAGTTGTAAGAAAATGAGTATAGTGGTGAGCTAAGACTTCTGTGTGGAATTGTTTGTTATGTGCCAAATTGCTATGAGATGTTTGACAGAAAAAAGCTTAATTCATTTGGTGACTAGTTATGCATTGGTTAGAAGTTCAGTTTTGTGGCTGCTTAATTGTTTACATGTGCTCTTGGCTGCTTGATTCGTAGCAGAGGTTTAAACTCCTAGTTCTGAGAACTGAAAGCAAATTTGAGAAAAGTGAATTTGTTCGTTACTTTAGCAATTACTAAAGAACGAAGAGAGTTCCTGGTGAGCAGTTATAAAAGCCTGACCATCTCTGGCAAAATGGGAGAATTTACTACTTGGGAGCTGTTCCTTACTCAGTTAACACCTGACTTCTTTATGATATAAGTGGTTACAAATAAGATCAAGTAGTCTAATAATCAGCCGCTTGGAGACTGGATGATCTGAAAGACTTAAAAACAATCATGTGCATGCTTGTTTTAGGAATTCTTTGACTCATAAGACATGAGGATAACACAATCTTATCGAATTAGTCCTATCATATTATGTGGTTGAATTGTCTTGATATTCAATTGATTTTTCAGTGATAATACCCCGTCTTTACAGTGAAATTAGGATCCTGAAATGTCCCAAATGTAGATACATTTATAATGGAAATAAGTATTTGAGAGGTGAAATTTGCTTCCTCTTAAGAGAACTCAAATTCTTTCTCTAGGAAATTTAATTCTTCTGTTTTGATAACTGCACATATCAAAATTTTCACTGATTATGCACCTTCTATTACTTGATAACCTACCATCTCCCATGGGGTTAATTCCCTTCCATCATCCCTACTGAAAACCCACAGTCAAATTACATCTGGATTCTAGGTCATCCACATTGCAAATATTGTCAGTGCAAGCATTACATGCTTATGAAACTTTAGAAAGTTGTTGTTAAGACATTTAACTTTCAAACTTATATGCTAATCCCATTTCTGTGGAAAATATTTTCCTTTGACAATATTGTCTCTCTGGTGTTATTTCTGATGGAGTATATTGAGTTGAAGTTGCTAAGAGTAGTTCATTTATGTGTTGTTATTATAATAGTTTGATTTTTGGTTTTCTTTATTAGTGGTTCATAAGTTGTATTGTAATTTGTCTTACTTCTTTCTGAAGAATATGATTACCCACTACTTTTAAAATTGATAGACTCTTTGTTCTGAGACTGTACTCTCACTATTTTACAAACTGAGCTAACTAATCTTGTTAGTAAGATTCTATGCTTATGATTCACTTTACTTTTGACTCAATATATATTTTAATAGCAATTGGAGGGGCATCTGGCTTCCTTTATTTGAATAATTTGACCTTATCATATGTTGTTCTATCATATTCTGTGTCTTTTGTACTGTTGTAGCCAGTTGTAATGACTTCCTTTCTCTGATTTTCATGTATAATTACATTATTCAACATAAGCATATTGTTATTTGTATTGTTAATTTCTGTAGTATATCATATTTGTTGCAGTCGATTTGTGTTAAACGTGCCAAAGGAAGACCTTCAATCATTTGAAAGGATCTTATTTCTCGTGGAGTACGCACATTGGTTTTATGAGGATAACTCTGTAGAAAATAATCCATCTCTGAAGTCATTCAACCTCAAGGAGTTCACTTCTTTATGTATCCTGTAGTGATATTTCTTGGTTTTTCCTCTTTTTGTTTCAATAACAGAATATATGTTTTGTGCTGTTAGTATTAGTCAGTTTGGATGACTCAAAACACCAGTTATCAAATTTATGAACTACGGTTTTCTTGAACTTTTTTTGGTCCCACTTTTCATTAGATAGAGAAAAGAGCATGGTATTATTATTATTATTTTTTTTATATTAGCAAATAACATGGAACGTTCATTGAATTTTTTCTTTAAACATATTTATTCCGGAAATGCTATTTCGTAAAATTTGGGGTTGCCCCACAAGTAGAACATTCTATTTTTCTCTCATACCATCTCTTTTAATATATGAACCAAATATTCAGAAAGAGGGTAAATGAAATTATTCTTTTCTTCCTTTTATTTGCCTCTTCATCTACTGCCAATCAGACATAAGATCATTGGCTCCATTTATGATAGCATTCTGTGTATATCTAGTTGTAAGTGCATAATCATACACACTTGAAAACAACTATTCTTGGTATTCTTCCCTTACATCGTAGAATTTAAAATGATGGTTAACAAGCGCCCATCTGCATTTTTTTTTTTTTTTTAAAAAAAAAAAAAGAAACCAACAGATGATGCTGTTGATTCTTTTGATGAGGATTGAATGTATCTTTTGCCAGGCTCTTGTGCCTGTAAGTAAGCAAACATATTACAGCAGTGGAGATTGAAGAAATATGTAACAGTCTAGTTTTAAATTTTGTTTTGTCATACTTTCCATACATATTATCATGTCATTCTACCTACTTTCCTTAATTTGTAGCAGTGTTTAATAGTTGTGATGTTTTGAAGCCATATGTTGCCCATATCGATGATATATTCAAGGACTTCACTTCCTACAAGGTTCGAGTCCCCGTAACTGGGGCAATAATTCTGGATGAAACCTATGAAAGGGTAAGTTTGTAAGGATGAATGCCTGTAGCAATCCGTTTGTCTTCTGGAATCCTTTTCTTTCGTTTCTGTTCTCACGTCCTTTTTACATAGCCATTTATGGTATTCTGAGTCATATTATTTAATATCTACCATGAACAGTGCTTGCTAGTGAAGGGATGGAAAGGTTCAAGTTGGAGCTTCCCTCGAGGCAAAAAGAGCAAAGATGAAGAAGACCATGCATGTGCCATAAGAGAAGTAAGCATACTTGGAGTTCTCACTCCCTATAATCTATTTTCTCTACATGTACTTAATGAATCTGAACCAACAGTTTCTGTCAGCGTTGGAGAGATAGATACCCATTCTTAACAAATTTATACAGATGGATAAAAACTAAATGTTCTATGAATCGGCTAATTATTGTTCTCCAAGGTATTTCACCTTAGTTTTTCTTTATTTGTTTGTGGTGAATGCAGGTCATGGAAGAAACGGGTTTTGATGTTGCAAGACTCCTTAATAAGGATGAATACATTGAAGTTATCTTTGGACAGCAAAGAGTGAGGCTTTACATTATTGCTGGTGTGAAGGATGATACTCCATTTGCTCCACTTACCAAAAAGGAGATCAGTGTATGTGGTTCTTTTCATGAATGCATATATCTGGGAGTTTCCTATGCACTTAAGTATAAGCATTATTATTAAGGAAATGATACTTGATTCACTTTTCCAATCGCTCTCATAGATATTTTATTTGTATTCATTGTAAAATGGTCATTGAATTAATCATGTTGATATAAACCTTCCATTGGGGTGGATCTTAAGAGGTGCAGGGTCCAAAAAATTTTTTTAATAGATATAATATAACATAATTTGTATATATGTATGGCACTCTAAAAAAAATTGCAATGTATTTAGCCCCTCAATATATTTTGTTCAAGCTCCCCTATAAGTTTTATTTGAATTTACATGTGTAACGTGGTATTTTTTATTTTTATTTTTTCCATATTTATGCCCAAAGTTGTTTAATGGGGCTTCTTTTAGGACTTGGGTAAACTGATTAATGTGAATATGTTGAGAGGGAGTAAGATCACTTGTTTGTAGTCTCTCATTTGGCATGAATGCCAAGCTTCATAGAATTTATCACATTACTTTAGTAGTGTAACGGGATGAAAATAGAAGTCCAAATGTATCTTCTAACCATCATGATTATATGAGAACGGTTCAAGATTCAAAAGAGGCACTTTATGGCTTTGTAGATGAAAAGAGGAGTTTGCATTTGGCTTTAGACTCAAAATCTAATAAAATGATAAATCTGTTGGTTTATTAAGTAAATTTCTTGTGTTTAGCCCCAAAATGTGTGGGCATTGATACTGTTTAATTAACTATGATGTTGAACAAAGTTAGGTGCATAATAATATGCTGTGTCATTGTTGTAGGAAGTTTCTATTGTCATCATGAGGTGAATGGCGAGGATAATGGTTACAGTTTATTGTTAACGATGATGAAATCATTCTTTTTATAGTGCCTGTTCATTTTAGTCCTAAAATCTGGATCTATATTTGGTCTGCATTATTTGGTTATTACAATACAACTCTTTGATGGAATTTTTTCTGGCCCTCAGGTTGAAATAGTAAATGCTATTGTTTTTCTTGGTTCATATGCTCAAATCATGATAATCCTCATATTATTGATGCTGAAAGGGGTATAAAATCTCTAGATGATTGCAGTGCTGATAGAATTGTTTGTTCTCTGTGTGCAGGAAATTGCATGGCAGCGGCTTGATGAACTTCAACCAGCCAGTGATGAAGTGATATCTCGTGGTATCACTGGCCTCAAGCTTTACATGGTGTCCCCTTTCCTGGCGTGAGTACAACTGCATCTAATTTTGATATTTGGTAAATGCCATTGTCTTTTAAGGTTTATAAAGGATTCAGTGCCTTAATGCAGATCTTTGAAATCATGGATTTCTACACATCAACCTCCTCAAGCTCCAAGGCCCGATATGCCTCTTAAAGGTAGGCCCTATTTTCTCTTGCAAATGCTGTTGGTTACAAATACCACCGATCTTATTGGTGATTATAAAGTTCTTATTTAATCGCTGCGATTGTAGGATTATGAAGTTCTTATTTAATTGCTCAGATTGTAGGATTATGAAGTTCTTATTTAATTGTTCGGATTGTAGTGTTAAGCTTAGTTACGCAAATTCCTTGTTGTCATTAAGCTCCAAGTTAGTTTCAAGCAAACTGGATTAATGATGTGTTTTACATTTGTATGTGCATTGCAGTTCCACAGAACCTCGTCCTAACCTTTTAAATATGAGATTTCATTTGTCTGGCGTGCCAGTATAGGGTTTAGTAAACTAAAGAGCTGTACAGATAATGTCTTTAGCCACAATCAAATCTAGTGTTTGAGTAGGTTTTGTCAAGAACCAAGGGATTCAAAAGGAATAACAAATTTTATGGATGGTCTTTTTATATGTGTTGCTTGTTTCAAATTGAGTACTTAAATGCTATTTCTTGTTTGATCCTCGCAGAATTATAACTTTGTATTCTTATAACAAGCTTCTCTTTATGTTAAGGAATTTGCGTGTGGAGAGCTAAAACCAGTTCTACTGGAAGTAGCTCAATGATAATGGATTACCAACCAAAACCTGAATCTGATACACACTCTGTTGACATGCCCGGCAAGAGCTTCAGGAACTTTAGATTTGACACTGCACCAATTTTACAAGCACTGGGAGCTGCATTTTCTTCTTGAAGGTCCAGCAACCAACTTCCTGTAAAGATCAAAATGCTAAACTATTTTCCGCCATTTCACTGGTTTGTCAAGTTAGTATAGTCATTGGTTGAGCTAATCAGATAGCTGTACATGATGTATCTCAAATTGTCTGGTCTGAGTTATGTACATTGTGTACAGGAAGCTTTTGTGCCTAAGTAGTAATATTCTATGTTAGTTTGGTAGTATCAGTAGAAGAACTAGAAAGATGTAGTCCTTTGTAAAATTTAATGTCAGCACTCTTTGTTCTTCCAAGAACAGTCACAGAAACTCAATGAAATTGCTTTTATGATGTTACCTTCTATAAATTTTTGCCAGTTGCTGTTGAACATCAACTTTGTAAATGTTTGGTAGATGTGGGGGAAATTGTAGGTATCATCTCCTCCAGTAATAAAACTTTCTCAAACCAACTCTTCCTATTCATCCGTATTCTCTATTTTCCTTTTTCAAGAATATAATAATACTTTAGCACACTTGTCTAAGGTTTACATGAATTTTACTATATTTTATTCGATGAATAATTTTTTAAAATTTGATTTTGATCAATATAATAATTGATTTACAACACATAATTATGATTTTGTTCAACAGATTTTATGCATACTGCTCATTTTAGAGACTTAATCCAACAATTGGTAGTATGTATCAAAAATTTAAAAAGTTGATATATACCAAATCGATACCTGCTGGAAAAGAAAAATTAAAAGTTGATACATGATAAAAATTTCAATTGCTAAAAAACATTTATTATATCTTATCTTATGAGAACATTATTTTCCAAAGAAGTTACCACCTAAAAAAGTTACCTATATGAAGTAAAAGAATTTCCAAAGACCACTCTATTTGTGAATTTAACGTGGTAATTCTACTAATAAACAAAAAAGATTAATTAAGAAAGAGAGAGAGAGAAATTAGCCTTAACCGGGTTGCCCTCATTTTACTTCATTAGACAGCAAAAACCCTAGCTTTATAATTGGCATAACCTAGCCGCAGTTTCACTTGGTCTCCACTTCCTTTCTTCTCTTTGTTTAGCTCCTGCTCCACACAGCACCATGCCGCCGAAGTTGGATCCCACCCAGGTTGTTGACGTCTATGTTCGTGTTACTGGCGGCGAGGTGGGAGCTGCCAGTTCACTCGCCCCGAAGATCGGTCCTCTGGGTCTCTCCCCAAAGAAGATCGGAGAAGACATTGCCAAGGAAACCGCCAAGGACTGGAAGGGACTAAGGGTCACTGTGAAGCTCACCGTGCAGAATCGTCAAGCCAAGGTCTCTGTTGTCCCCTCTGCTGCAGCTCTGGTCATCAAGGCCCTAAAGGAGCCCGAGAGGGACCGGAAGAAGACCAAAAACATCAAGCACAATGGTAACATTTCGCTCGACGATGTGATCGAGATTGCCAAGGTAATGAGACCCAGGTCCATGGCCAAGGACTTGTCAGGGACTGTGAAGGAGATTCTGGGTACCTGTGTTTCTGTAGGATGTACTGTGGATGGGAAAAACCCCAAGGATTTGCAGCAGGAGATTGCTGATGGAGATGTTGAAATCCCACAAGATTGAAAGGTTCTGTTTTGAGCCCTCTTGTTCTCTGTTCACTTATGATGAAAGTGGTTTTAGAATTTGATGGCTCGACTTTCGAATTCGGGAACCCAATTGAGAGATTGATTGAAATTATGTATCTTTTAATTTTTCTGGTTTTTTGTTTTGTTAGTTTGAAATTTTGGATGACTCTGGATTGGTAGTGAGCAATGCTGGTTTAATAGAAGTTTCAGTTCACTTCACTTTCAGTACTCTGGTCATTTTTTTGGCTTTTTTTTTTTCTGTTTTTCTAAGTTTTTAAGCGGTGAAATGGATGGCCCAGTCCTAATGAACAGTATTGAGAAAGAATCACGTTGGGGGTTTAGTTCCTTGGATGAGTAATTGGTGAATCTATTGTTATTGGACTAGACATTTGCATGTTATTTATTTGCTTATAATGGAACATGCTAATGTAGTATTGTTTGAAAGTTTGTCCATCGGTCATGCCGTTAAAAGTGGTGCATCATAATGGACACTTATATTGTAGTTGTATTGGTCTTGTTACACCGTTCCCTCACTGCGTTAGCTTTTCAACAAATACCTTAAGTTAATATTGATAGTTCTTGAACTCGGATACTGTCCCTCGTAGGCGCACTGTTTGATTACTTTGGAGGTCCTAGGGTGAAGAGACCTAATTCTTTTCATCATCGTACCTTCCTTCAATTTTTTAGTTTAAGGTTTCCAATTCCATGCATGGCATTGAAGGTAATCTCACACTGACTTTGAATAGTTGAACGATGAGCTTTCCTTTATATTAGTTGGACCAAAGCATATTGAATGTAATCTTTGTTTGTGGCGTGTTTGGAATTGGACACAAGGGATATTGCCTCTTTCTTTTGGACATTTTCGTGAGGATTCATTGAGCAACGGTACAATCTCGTAAGGATAGATGTTTGAGGCCTGTCAACACCTCTGTTTCAACACCTGAACCTTCGAGCTAGTAAAGCAAGCAGTAATCGATTGGAAGGGAATTGTTTCTGGGGCAAATATTTAAGGATTGACAGCCTCGTAGGCATAGATGTACTGATATGTTGTGACCATTTGCTTTTAAGCCATTTTTGGATGGTTTTAGACATTTCCATCTTTTCGTTTCTGTTCTGCAATGCAGAAGTAACGTTAGGCTTATGTGTAGTTTGATTATTCTTAATGAAAGCTCATATCTTAAAAGATAATATTGGAGAGACAAAATATTTCGTACATTTGTGATGATGTATAATCTCTTGCATGAAATATTTTCCTTGATTGATTTGTCTATGAACTATGTTATAGACATAGACACAACTTTTCTCCTGGATTCTCACCGCATTCCTTTTACTTTTTCGTTGTTTTCCTAAATGGTGTATATTCAACCACGGCACACAGTTTTCTGTCTTAAACCTACTGTTGGTAACTCGATGAATTCATCCACCAACACAATGGCCACTTTATTTCATGTAATTGTGGGATCCTTGCTACTTTTGTTGTAACCTTAATCAAGATAAAGATCAATCTATCTCTCTGTTTCTGTTGGACCTTGCTTATGCCTATCCTTAATTCATCTAATCTAAATGATAGACAGACCCGTTTGTTTGCTTGCTTGAAATAGAAATAGTGACGTACGTAGTATTTATTCTTTTCCATTGGTAGATCAAACATATATGTATTGATTAATGAATGAATAAGCAGCCAGCCAAAGGAGAAAGTGCAGATGCAGAGTATGAAGATGTGATGTCATTTTCATGCATTTGCCCATTCCATGCCATGCGCAAGTTATGGATCCACCATGACCATCTATTCAAAATATTAATTACCCATATCACTCACTCAATATTCATCATTTTGTCTAAGTAGATTGTCATGTTCCAAGAAATGAGGATCTGACACCCACCATTTTCCATCGCGTCAAATTCTTTTTTGGCGATAAATTTGTGGCTTAGATGAAATTTCTATCCACGAACATATATAGCTAGAGTGAGTCTACTCTTTGGAAAACTAGAGTGAAGTCCCTGTAATTAATATTTTATCAATTTTGGAATCCGTTGCTTTCCTTGTTAAGTGCAATTTTGGCTTTGACGAATCGAATGCTTTAAATGAGGAGAGACTTTATGCACTCCAAAAATTGGATTTCCAAAATCACTGCATGTATAGTTTCCAACCACGTAACAAATTATTTATAGGGAAGAAAAATTTATGATTAAACTATATGTGTGGTGGAAGACGAACCGTCAGAGAGAGGCATGCTTGGGGATAAGGTTTTCCTGCTGGCTAACCGACCCATCTATTGCAATGATGTGTTTTTTATTCTTCTTTTGATGTGATGATTTGGTTGTTTTTAATAGTTAAGTGTCACCTAATCCCCATTTCTATGCAGCAATGTAAGGCCCAGAGGAGAGTCCAAAATTCTATATGATCAAAATAAGAAGAACTACAACTTCAACACATTGGATGATGTTGATATTTAAAAGATGAAGACAACATCGTATACATGTGTTAAATGTTCATACATGGTACAAAATAGCAGTCCAATAATAATAAAATTAATACTAAGACATTATTTTTCGTTGTAATAACATATTAATTCTTGGTGGAAATCTACTTAGTTTGTGCTTCATAGTATATTATTTTATTTTGGAAAGGGCATTTACATGAAAACTGGTAAAAGGTTGCCACGGATGGTCTTTATTTTTTTAAAGTTAGTATTTGGCCAAATTAAAATTGTTGTGGCCATTGCTTCAATCACCATTCACTATCATCATAATTTTACAAATCATCAAAACAAAAGATGCTATAGTGTGTGTATTGTCAAAGTTTGGAGGCTGCTTTCTTGTAATCTCATGTCTTTGAGTTGGATGCTTCAAATTAATTGGCTTTGCTGCCCACCCCACCAATCATTGATTTTTCTTTTAGTATAATATATGTCTATCTCTTCATAATTATTAATTCTATCACACTCAAACCTTAATAACAATTAAAATATATATATAAGCAAAAATTCAACATGCATGCTTATATATATATAATGTTAATGGATTTTTTATAAGGAGTTAAATTTCAAATTTAGTATATGCCATTTATAATTAGTTCATACTTAAAGCCTGAAGTAATAATAATTTATATTATAAAATATTCTATTTAAAACAGAAGAAAGAAAAAAGAAAAGGAAGATCATTTTCAACCTTATTCTAACTTGTGGCCCTAGAATGTTATCTTTGAAGAAATGGGACATGAGATTCTACTTTTGGGATTACAATTTTGATTTTTGTTCCCCATCTTTTTTTTTTGTCAATGCACCTTCAACATCTTTCTTGTCTTTAGCTTTATGCCTATGGCATATATTTCCATCGTAACATCAAGAAAAAGAAAGCTTAAAAAAAAATTCCCTCGTTTCGTTTTATTTCAAAGAAAGAGTTAATTATTTCCATGTCTTGACTTTTTCCAAAGGAAAAAAATTCGTTTTTCACATAAAAAAGCATTATTTATTTCGTAAAAAGAAAATTCGTTTCTCACATGAAAATAAAAAAACATAATTTAACTAATATATATGAATTACAATTAAAAGTTTATAAAAAGTATATGTCTGACAATACAATACTTTAAAGTAGAAGTTTTGGTTATCGATTGTTGACTATTTAATATGAGTAATTATATACATATCATATTATATTAAAGTGAAACAATGATTTTTTTTGGGGTTATCATAAGTGAGACAGTCTTAACTCAAATTTGGTTTAATTGTTTATGAATTACTACATCCAAATATTAATGTGAGTGATAAGATCTGATACAATTGAAAAATGATTAAGTCTTTTTAAATAAATATGTCTATTATAATAATTTTTGTGCTTTTTTTTTTTAAAAAAAAAGTTAAACTTCAAGCGTTAACTTTGTATATTATATATATTGGGAGGACAATGATGACACGTCCAATAGTAATAATAATTCCATTCCATGCATGTATCAAATTATGACGCCCGAACAGGAACAGGAACAGGAACAAGAACATGGGTTTGGACTCATTTGTCACTTTCTACCAATTTCATCATTAATTTAATTTTATAGCCAAAACAACTACAGAAAAAATAAATAAATGTTTTTTTCCAACGTTATGAAAAAATTTTGCTTACTCCGCCCTCTTAAATAATGCCCCATTACTTTTCCTGATTACAAAGTAAAAGTGAGAAGCAAGCAGCACGTTCGCGAGGACTCCAACTTATTCTGATGATACGTGGAAAATGAAGTATCCGTTGGAAAACCGTCACACTGTTATAGTGGGCCCAGAAATCCCCCGCGGGCCCACGCTGTCACCAAGCTCAACGTTCATCGCCGAACCGCCAGGGCATTCCACGCCACAACTTGTAGCCACCTGTGATGTTTTGTCCACTTAAGAGTCTAAAACCACGTGTAGTGGCTAACGGTTCTCCACGTGTCCTGTCTTTGTCCCCATTTCTCATTTGATGGATTTCCGAGAAGATTATAGGCTCATAGCCTATGATATAGCTGTCATGACCAATTAGCATTAAACACGTATGCACTTGTAAGAAGCTTGGCTTTTTTCAGAGTTGATTTATTTTTAACTTTACCCCGTTTAACACGTTCGTATACTGTAGCAATGGAAGTATCGAGGTTTCCGTGTTCTAACCGCAGAACAGAACCCAGACGAGACTGATGGACGTGGTCAAAAACATTACAAAGCCCAATAACAGTACTAATTGCACGCATTTAATTACAGCAGTTAAAAATTGATTCTTTTTTTCAAGCAATGACTTAGATGGAACTGAGAAGTGAATTCTACGAGTGAAAAACTTGACCCATAAATGCAAACAGCAAACGTTCCAATTACGGCACTGGGTTTCCGCACTACGCTCCATTAATCCAGTATCAGTCTAATCAACCGAGTTACATGTTCATCGCCGATGTTCAACTAGCAGAGACACTTTCAAAAATTGATTTGCTGCAGGCAATTTATATGATGGACAATCCATCGTCGACTACAACAACTGTTTCAACCAAAATGAGCTAGCTACATGTTCTAATTACTTAAGATTCCCTTCTCCTTTTTGTTTTCTTTTACTCCGGTCTCTTTACCTTAAACCACTTGACAAATCATTTCAAATACACACAAGAAATTACGACTTGTCTAAAGTGGGTAGTTAGTTTTGGCTAAAACAAGTTTAAGGGCTTCACAAAAATAAAAACTTGGGTGAAAAACAATTGACAAGGTGTGAGAAGTTTTGAGAAGTGACTAGCCCGTGACCCTGAATGCAAGCTAAGGTATCTACCCAACCTATCCTGGCTATCCATCTAGATTCTTAGACGGGAAAAAATGACAAAAGGAAAAATGAAAAAAATTAAAGAGTGGAAGGGAGGTGGAGTGGTAAAGTGAGGTGGGGGTCGGTGAAAGCGAAAACCAAACCAAAATTAGTGCATTTTCAATTAGCACCAAATTGCTGTAATTAATTCCCTCTAATTTCTGCTAACCACCCACGAGCCTACCATATATACCCCTTCTCACTCCCACTCTTTCTCACACTCGCCTTCGCAATTTACGCTCACAACCTCCAAAGTTCCTTCCTTTCTCCATACTCTCTCAGCTCCTCTGCTTTCTCTGACCATTTTTGTTCCTTTCTGCCAAAAGGGTGTCTATGGCTAATAAGGACGTTGAGGTTGCTGAGCGTGGGTCCTTCTCCGCCAAGGACTACCACGACCCACCTCCAGCACCGCTCATTGACGCCGAGGAGCTCACTAAATGGTCCTTTTACAGGGCCTTGATTGCTGAGTTCATTGCCACTTTGCTTTTCCTTTACATTACTGTGCTCACTGTGATTGGTTATAAGAACCAGACTGATCCCAACATACACACTCTTCCATCTGATGCTTGTGGTGGGGTTGGTGTTCTTGGGATAGCATGGGCTTTTGGTGGCATGATCTTCATACTCGTTTACTGCACTGCTGGAATTTCCGGTGAGTTTGCATCATTTTTCAGATCCCTTCTTTAAAATGAAAAAAAAAAAAAAATGAAAACTTTTCATTTTTTTGACCTTCCCTTATAACCTCCTTTCCTGCTCTGGGTATCTCAAAGTTTCAGAAAATTTCTTCAATTTTTCTTTTGGTTCAACTAGAATTTTCTTTCTACCATTTTTAACATTCAAACAGAGGAAGTTTCTCTTATTAAACCTCATGATTTACAGCAAATGTTGCTATATTTAGAAGTTTCTGTCACTCAGTTACTCCAGTTATCAATATTCTTGTTCAGTAGCAAAAGTTGCCATCACTGGAAGTTCTTAAAATCCTTCCTTTGTATTCTTCACAGGAGGCCACATTAACCCAGCGGTGACATTTGGGCTCTTCTTGGCTCGCAAGGTGTCTCTGATCCGAGCCATCATGTACATGGTGGCTCAGTGCTTGGGTGCTATCTGTGGAGTTGGGTTGGTCAAGGCCTTCCAAAAATCTTACTACACAAGGTATGGTGGTGGTGCCAACGAGCTTGCTGATGGCTACAGCACCCGCACTGGATTGGGTGCTGAGATCATTGGAACCTTTGTTTTGGTATACACAGTGTTCTCTGCTACTGATCCTAAGAGGAGCGCTAGAGATTCCCACGTCCCGGTTAGTATATCAAATAATAATTTCCCTTCTGAGTTTTCTTTAACCGACTTGCAGATTATGAAGTAGAATAAATATTTTGGCTGATAAATTCCCTCTTCCCCCCCCCCCTTCTCTTTTTTTGTTAATTGATAGGTTTTAAAAGCCTTTAATAGATGATGGTTTTCTTTTTCTTTTTTTTTAATTAACATGGTTGGCATTGACAAGTATCTGAAATTTAGTAATCCTTATCTAGAAGACGGCATGCTTAATTATTTCCCTGTTTCCTTCTTGTTATGATTATTATCATTATTCATTCTCTTGAGAGGTATTATCATTATTATTAATAGTAGTATTTTTATCACCCTATACTCTTTTCATATAGGAAGTGGGAGGTTTGATATGCTTTTTTATCACCTAATTTTTTGGAGACACTTTCTCGGTTCCCTTCCTAGTCTAACTTGTTGATTAATTAAGTTTTCCATACAACCCTAAATAAAATAGGGTAAAGTTTAATTTATTAGTTGCCACCCTTTAACAAAACTAGTTTTCTTTCTCAAAATCAAATCTTCCCGTGACCATGTTGAAACTGATAAATTTTTGCTCTCTTTAATAACCAAGGAAAAATATATATATAGAAAGTAGATAAGCTTTTTGTTGTGGGTATAATCAAATTCCATAGTGGATAACAAAGGCATCATAGGGTACTATTTTTTTCCCTTTCTTTTCACCTAATTTTCAAATCGATTATGGTTATCAATTGAAAGTGGTACCTTACCATGCGCCTGCCTAAAATGGGGGGTCCATTTGGATCAATAACTTCTGTGGTTGTGGTTAAATTTCACCACCAACAAATGAATAACGTTACCAAATTTCTTTCCTATTTTGAGAAAAAGTGGATCCTACTCTGCCATTCCTTTCTTTTTCGGTTTTTTCTCCTTGAAACAAATCATATGTAGTGTAATATAATGGGGTTCTGTACTCGCTTTCAATTGCCTTCTCATATTCTCTCCCAAACAGTAATGATTTAATAAAGAAGAAATTATGGGCATTCACGTGAATGCATACCCCACTCTTATCTGTGAATCTCCCTAAATTTTTTTTATTAAATTTGGATTCATTTGCTTCAATTGGGAATGTGATGGTTTCATTCTACAGTTTTGCTTACTGTTCTGTGTTCTGTGATTGAAGGTTTTGGCTCCACTTCCAATTGGGTTTGCTGTGTTCATGGTTCACTTGGCTACCATCCCAGTCACCGGCACCGGCATTAACCCAGCTAGGAGTCTTGGGGCTGCTGTTATCTACAACCAAGACAAAGCCTGGGATGACCATGTGGGTATTTTAGTTCTTGATAAAGTTGTCTATTTGATTTGAGTTTCTAGCTAGAAGCTACTGTTTCAACAGGGAAAGTGAAAAAGATGATAACTTTATCTAATCTTTTTGTTCATTGTGTCTGGGCAGTGGATCTTTTGGGTTGGGCCATTCATCGGAGCAGCCATTGCAGCTTTCTACCACCAATTCATCTTGAGGGCAGGTGCAGTTAAGGCTCTTGGATCATTCAGGAGCAACCCCACTGTTTGATTTATCTTCCTCTTCAAGGTTTTAAAAGGAAAGAAGAAAGGAACTGATATTTCAAGTAGAAGAATAATGGCAAGTGCTTGTGCATCAATGCTTCCTTTGACCCTATTAGTTTCCTCTTGAAGGTTACAAAAGTGGATTTGAGGAAAATGGAACCATCTGTAGATTAAAATCTCTTTCAAGACAGACAGGGGACCCTTTTGTTACACCCCTTTTGTCTTTCCAAGAACTTTCCTTTTAGTTTACTCCTGTCTCTCTTTCATTTTTCTTTGGTTTTGCTGCTTGTCTTCCACGTACTCATTATATATTTTATGAGAAGAGTTAAAATGTGTATTATATTTATGCTTTATTCTCAATTGCCCCTCCGAACTGCTTTTAAAGCTAAAAACTATGCTAGCGGGTGTACTGTATTGAATGTAATCAAAGTTAATTCACTCTTTTATCTAGCACTAAATTGATTTCTTGGGAAACTCAAACCTGCTTGAATAGATTCCCATTACCAATATTTTATTTTATTTTAAGTTCCTTAATTTGTTTATCAGTTCTAATCTCTAAAGCTGATTAATTTTATATCAATGACAAACACAAACATCCTTATTCTGTCTGTCTTCTTGTGCCGAATTTTCCTAATAACATTTAAAGATTCTTTTGTCAGATTCTGACTAATCTTCTCAACTTAGCAATAAAAAGGTTAGGTTCACGGAGTCATTGAAAGGTTCTCTGGGCAGCCTCTTGTGATGTGATGCCTGATTTTATGTGATTTCCATTTTCCCACGAACAATTTAAAAAGTGTTAGATGCTATTTCACTTTGAGAGCTTGCCCTAATACCCTGGCTATGGCTAATCTGACCGACCACCTAAAGGTAGTTTTTTTAAACAAAGTGACTCTGAACTTTTTTATTTTCTTACCAATCTGGACTTTCCCTTTTATCTTTATTCCTTTCCTGATGAATGGGTTCCGTTGAATTCAAACTAGAAGATCTCACACTAGAACGGACCAAAGGCAAAGGCAACGATCAAGTTTTAGTTTGATGTTGAGGAGACGTATAAATTTGTAACTAATATTTCCTGTGCAGAGAAAAATAATGACGTTTGAAAACAGAAGCACAACATATGCTCACAACTCCAACATTAATACTAGGAAAGCTTTCATCATCCCAGGAACTCGTCGTACAATAAATAGACTGAAGATAAATAATCAAACGAAGTCGCCGTCTTTGCCTGCTTTTCTTGGGTAAAATTACAATCTTATTTTTCTTTCTTTGAAGCTAACACACGACACACAGTTTCATCAAATTCGCATCCATTGCAATATCAGTATGGCACCAATCACCACTTACTTGACGCTTCTCTACTCTCTGTTTGAAGCTTTTTGGGATGCCCACCAACAGTTCGATGATTTCACCCTTCGAGGGCACTCGTATCCTCAAATGGAGTATGGCCTAATCCACCCTTTCGTTCCAAGTCTTGCTCTGTAATCGGAGCCGAAAAACGAAAGTCCTCCCTCACTGTTCTGTTCAGGCAGAGTTCTACTTGAAAAATCATTTCCGGCAGTCCTTTTACTCTCTGGGTTCAGCTGTAATTACTAAAAAATGATTGCTTTTCTAGTCTTGATTAATGATCGTATAGAATGTGAATAGGGATGTGCGTCTTCTTGTGGGGGAAGGGGAGGCAAAGCCAGCCTAGCTCATATGTAACGAACAAGATTTTTATTGCCTTTTCTTATGCCGGTTAATAGGTATAATTCTACTTACTGCTCTTTTTTTTAATGTATGTACTTATAGAGCTTATATGTGATCTAAAACATATATTATAAAAAGGGTAGTTATTGTTTTATAATTCAGCCATCATTTTCAAAGTGTCACCTAAAATTAGATGGTATAGCAGGATCTTTTATGCCACTAAAATAGGATTAGAGAAGATTGTGAACAAGTGGATTTGAATTATACACACATGTATGTACGTTGAGGGTATTTTTGCATTTTTTGGTGTAGCATTTTTTTTTTTTTTTAAAGATAATACTAGTAATACTTGTCTCTAATGTATTTTGCATTTGACAATAGATGAATGAGAGAAACTTTAATATTTTTAACTTAAGCACTTTTTAACTTATCTTTTACTTAAGTCATACTTTATTGCATATATTATTAGAGAGATAGAGCTAGATATTTTTATTAAAAAAAAAATGTGAATTTCATTCAAATATGAGACTGAATATTTTCTGAAAATTCTAGGACCAAGCTTGTATTAAAAAAAAAAAAAAGAGCTTTATTGTGGTTGATTTACTTACGAGTTTTCTGTAATTCCTGATTTTGTTTGATTTTCTTATTTCTCGTATTTTCTTTTTATTGTTTTTACAATGCTAGAGTCGGAACCAGAAATCAGAGGAGAGATAAATAAATAGGATCATTGCGTTACTGTTGGCGTGTCACTCTGGGTCTGTTTCTCAGTGATTGCCTCGTTCTGCGCCAATTTCTTGACCAATATCAGAAATCTTGTGCAAATTCAAAACCCTAGTTTCGAATCGCTTGGTCCAGAGAGATGCATATTTGGCCTTCAGTGAGCATTAGGGAGAAATTCAAGTATGCTTATCTCAATAAGCTCGAATGGAACCTCCAGAAAATGAAAAGGGAGAAAGAGAGGGAGAAGCAGAAACAGAAGCAATCGTCCCTCAATGATAAACTGTTGGCCAATCAGAACGATTCTCAAGCGGATGAGGCACCCAAACAAGAAGACAGTGGCGGTATCGTAGCCTTTTGCAACGACTTCTTGTTGGTTCTCTCTTGCTGCTATTGCTGCTTCTGCTGTGGAGGTAACTCAACTAACCCCTTTTGCTTTTTTCTTTAATCTTTTATTCCTCCGATGTAATTTCTATTGGGTATCATTGAATTTGTTGTTTGTTTGAGTTTGGTTTTCTGAATTGTGAAATATTTTTTTGGGAATCTTTATCTTCGCAGCTCGATGTCCAAATCTTTCCGGTCTTTTCTGGATTTAAACAATTGAATACATTGAAAATAATGATGGTCATCTCAATAGTTCGATTAGTGCTTTGGGTATAAACGAAAATTGGTACTGTTTGATTGCTTAAGATATTGCGCAGAGAATTGACTCATTGCATAAGATACTCGGCTGTAGGAGCTAGGAGAGGTAAATTGTTAAATTAAAGCCAAGTTCAAGCTGGTAGCAGGATTTCAATCATAAGTGCCGATCAAACATCTATTTTCTAATAGATAAGTGTCTTAAAACTCTTGATAAAAATGAAATTTGAAGAGAGCAAGCAACTCTAACCTTAATGTGGTCAGTGGATAAGAGACCACATTCTCAGACCTTGATTAGACCCATTGTTTTGGGCTTCTGTGCCCCACTGCTTTCTTTCTCTTCTTTTATTCCAATGGAATCAAAGCTTACGATTTGCCCAGCTGGACTGTAGTACTGTCTATGCTTTGTTTGGGGGATAGATGATATATTAACTGGGAGGTCAATGATTCTTGTCCAGTAAAAATAATATCTTGCAAACTGAGGGTGGTGAGAATGGGTACGATTCCTGTGATTATGGTAGTCCAAATAGGCATTAAGAGTACTGAAAGGTGATGTTCCTTATATATGCTAGACTAAGTTTTGAATGAGTTTGCTCCTCTTATGTGGTCTTGGGCCTTTGCATCCTTTTTTGGTTCCTTTGGGAAATATTGATGGGATAAACGGTGCAGCCTCCATCTAGGAAGATATGCTATCGATAAAACAGTTGCTATTGTCTTAGAGCTGTCAATCCTATTGCCTACCTGATGCTTGGTAAGGTGAATTATGTCGTTCTATATATTCTCTTGCTCTAAAAAGATTAACGTATAATAGCAGATTCTGTTGTTGATCCCCTTGTATAACTAATTGGTCTATAAATTAGATTAATGACGTACCACTTTTCACTGTTTTGGGTTGTATTTGTAGTCATCCAGTTATTGATTAATTTAGAACTTATATTTGGGTTCAAAGAAGTGTCAATCAGTCGGATATAGTAAATTTAATTGTGGGTGAGCATAAACCATTGGAACTTGATACTGAAGGTTCAAATGTGTATGTTTCTTGAAGTGATGTTGGATTTAATTACATTTGTACATTATTTGTTTGTATTATTAGACAATGTCATTCTAAGCCTTTGAAAATCTTCAAGCTAGATTACATGTTGCAGCATATAAAAAGTATGAACATCTGGCCTTACCCGTAGCTTACCCTCAAATTTTTTTCATTAATTTTATTGAGAGGGAGATATGGAGGATGGTCGAGTGCATTAAATTTGCTCTTTTTCGTTTGGCCTCTTTTATCATCTGAAATTGGGCTTTTCTCTTTCAGCTTGTGTTGAGGAGAAATGAAGAACTACTTGGCATGGTCTCCGGTATTGATCATTGGACAAGACTGTAAATAAAAAACAAGGATAGATTTCTTCTCTAGATCTGGTAATTGGTCTTCTCAATATTGACCAAATTGTTATTTCGATACGATTCCTAGTGGCAGAGATGTGTCTAATAGTGATTTTCTTGGATTATGTTCTTCAAATTATTTTCTTGGACGTTTTCAAATGCATCTCCTGGCTCATCCAAATGCCATCAAGCGTGGCCTCAAAGAATTGTTTTTAGATCATTAGTGGAATTGTAGATATAAATCCAACTAGCTTACAAGTTTACGACATTGCAATTACTACCATTTAAATTCTGTTTCATCTTCAAAATTGAGATCTTGAGCGTGTTGCAAAAGGTATAGCAGTTTCCCAGGATTGTTTGTGCCTTACTTACAAGGGAAAGAGTTAGTTTCACAGCGCAGAATCGGTTGGCTGTTAGGGATGAAATGAACAAATGCATGTAGTACTCACTAGACGATAACAAGAAAAGGGGGTGAGTTTTTGCTGTGCCAACCACTCTTGGATGGTATATTAATGCTGTGCCTTCGCCCACCAACATGTACATTGTATTGCTGGGCACTAATTCATTTATTTCGTGCAGCATTTTATGGGTAGAAGCACCCTTCACAAACTTAATGAAAAGTGATTGTACCTATTTAAATGATAGTAGTTTTTTTTTCCTATAAGAATATCTAACTCTCAAGTCTCAGCCAAGCATCTCTCTCACGCACACGCAGCGTCGCTGCTTCTATATTGGGTTTCTCGATCACTCACACTGTCGCCTTCCACTCCAACGCCGTCATTGGCAGCGGTTTTATAATATACTAATATAATATGGTGCACCCAATTGCCGAAGCCAATGAGCACAGCCCCTTCGGTACCCTCACCGCCGACGAGTTCTACGCTCATCACTCGGTGAGTCACGGCTCCGAGTACATCACTAATCCCAGGGGTCTGAAGCTCTTCGCCCAGTGGTGGACTCCACTCCCTCCGACCAAGATCGCCGGAGTACTCGCCCTTGTTCACGGCTTCACCGGCGAGTCCAGCTGGTTCCTCCAGCTCACCGCCGTCTATTTCACCAAGGCCGGATTCGCCACTTGTGCCATTGACCACCAAGGCCATGGCTTGTCCGAGGGCCTCATCGCTCACATTCCCGACATCAATCCCGTCGTCGACGACTGCATCGCCTTCTTCGATTCCTTCAGATCACGGTACGACCCTTCTCTCCCCTCTTTCCTCTACGCCGAATCCCTGGGCGGCGCCATCGCACTCCTCATAACTCTTCGTACTGCCGGCGCTGGCCGAGTTGCCACCAGGCCTTGGGATGGCCTTATCCTCAACGGCGCCATGTGCGGGATCAGCGCCAAGTTCAAGCCTCCCTGGCCACTCGAGCACTTCCTCTCGATCGTTGCAGCGGTTATTCCGACGTGGCGCGTGGTACCCACTCGCGGCTCAATCCCGGACGTTTCCTTCAAGGAAGAGTGGAAGAGAAAGCTGGCGATTTCGAGTCCTAGAAGAACGGTGGCTCGGCCACGCGCAGCAACGGCGCTTGAGCTGCTGAGAATTTGTAAGGAGCTGCAAGGGAGGTACGAGGAGGTGGAAGTGCCATTTCTGGTAGTGCACGGCGGTGAAGACGTGGTGTGTGACCCGGCTTGTGTGCAAGAGCTGTACGCACGTGCCGCTAGTAAAGATAAGACGATAAAGATATATGCTGGGATGTGGCATCAGCTGGTTGGCGAGGCCGAAGAGAACGTGGAATTGGTGTTTGGGGATATGTTAGAGTGGGTTCGCACCCGCGCAGAACGCGCCTCCGGCGAGAGAACTGGCGAACGCGCTGCCGTAGACGGAAGCGCATAGCTGGCATTATTTTTAGCGTAGTATGGCATGTATGATAGGGAAATGTAAATTGACTTGTCCGGACGTAGTTTGTACGAAATGCCAATAGAATGGTGCCACGTCATCTGTAGAATATAATGGTTGTCAGAATAACATGGGCAAGGAAAGGATAGCAGGATGAGATTTGATTCGAAGAGATGGATCTATGTGCCCAACTATTAAACTGTACGGGGTGGGTGCATTATATTATATTAATAATTAAGTAAATTTTAAAGGGGGGTGTCTCTCTCTAATTTCAAACTATATATGGCTTATTGGAAGCATACAAACACGGTTGCTTCGTTAGGGGTGCCTCTTTCCGTAGCATTATCACTGAACAAAGCTGCAATTGTATTTGTATCACCATCTCCATCTCCATCTCCATCTCCTGGCATCCTGTAGTTATCTGCCTCTCTTGGAGAAATGGATCTTTCTAAAGTATCCCTCCAAGATTTCACTATGGATGTGCCAAGAACAAAGCTCAAGATATCCAAATTCTGTTGATGAAACTAGAAGGGTGTCTTCTAAGTATAAAATTGAGAGAGAAAGATACAAGTGTTGAGGAGGGAGTTCAAAGAGAATATTGAAGAAGCAGATGAATAGAGGCAATTGATTTGTGATGGATTGGGCCAGATATGGATGACTTGTCAACTAACATGTGAAATGTTTCCATCCAACAGTGCTGAATTCTCATCATATGGACCGGAAGACCACTGCCAAGTTTTAAATGCCAAAACAAACATTTGGGCCATGCAGTCAGTCCCTTTACAAAGTGGTCTAGGTCATAGAAACAAATGGACATGGAATAGGAGACGCTGCCTCGGTTCTAGTTTCGTAGTGCAGTTACAATGCCTATTGACTGATTTGTCAAGTTTGAAACTCATTAGCTCCACTTTGCCAAACTATATATGTTATTCTAACATTAAACATGATTAACACATTGTTTGCTTTTGGATTTGTGATTTTTGGCATTGCACGACATAAGAAATGGAACATCAAAATCAATCATTTCAACTGTCTGCTATTGCAGGCACGCATGCCAGAATTATGACAAAAACAAACATAACACCAATTTTGTAAAAAATAAATATATGTTGGCTTTTCAATTTGACTAATGCCACTTAGCCCCCTAACGTTTTGATCTTAAATTTAGATGATCATTCTCTCTTATTTCTGGTTAGTGGAGGTACTGTTTGCCACTATTGACTATGTAAAGTTTGATTTAATGGACCACTGATGGATTGTGCTGTCAAAATTAGGTAATACTAACAACAATGAGTATGTAAAATTCAAAATGGTTAAACATTTTGTAACCAATGCTAAAAACTAATTAATCACATATATTTTCGATTAAAGTATTTTTATTTGAAACATTAAATGTAATATAAGATTAATTTACCTTGAAAACACTTGGGATCAACATGTCTTTCCCTCTATTGCCAGTGCCACCCTAATTTTCTTTACTAATATGATTCTCGTAAAGTAATTAATGACTCAACCTCGTTATAATTGTGAGAGGCAACATTGTTCAAACTTATCCTCATTAAATTCCTTCTCAAACATCAAAATAGTAAGACTATAGAGTGGGACCCAAATCCGAGAGGACACCACTCAATATTCATAAATCAATATACCATTCTATTCTATTCAATTCTTTATTTCTTCAACCTCCAGAGTTGAATGTCTTATGTTTAGCATTTCTATAAATAAGTAGCACTCGTTCTACTCTAATCTCAACTCTGTACAGTACATTGCACAACATCTGCTGGGCCCCACATCCCTCCCTTGTCCCCGGCGATCCCTATCGAAACCCCAAAGGACAAAACCGTCAATCCACAGCTACCGCGTCGAAATTAGTGCTTCGCCATTCTCTTCTTTTCTTTCGTTTCCTCTCTCGCCGACTAGCCCATGGACCCCATCCTAACGACAGGCCCCGCGCGGGAGAATAAAATCTGTTTTTATTTAAAAATAAAAAAATTGAACGTTGATCACGGACCAATAGTATTCAGCTCTCTAAGCAATCTCAGGCGTTCGATCAAGAGAGTGACTCCATTTTTTTTTAGAAGAGAATACATTCATGAATTTTAATTTATGTTAATTTTGGTTGAGAAGCAAAGTGTACCGGCTAAATTACGGAAATTGGTAATTGCGAAATTGTAAATACTATGTCTGTAGACTGTAGTTGAGGTGGCCACACAACACACATTGTTGTTTTTACTTTCTTAATTTCCATCTTCAGACAGTGAAGAAAATCGGTGAGGACTTTGTCGCATTATTATACTATAAAGAAAGAAAAAGGAAAAGAAAGATTATAAATAATTTTTATAAATAAAGAAGCAGACATGCGTTGCAGGCAGCTGCAGCACCTCTGGTGGTTTGGCTTTTTGTGATTTTTTGTTCTTGGTGTGGGTTGGTTGGTTAGTTTATTAACGTGTGACTACGAACTGAACAGAACACAGAGGTATAGGCTCGTAGCTACCTTTGTTTGGCAAACAGATTAGAGGATAGTAATGGTTATAGAGAGCGAGAGTGTTGTGTTGTGTTGAGGTGGAGCAACGGCAAAAGGGTCGTTTTTGACTTTTGACTGAGTTTGTTTCTGTGCCTTGGGAGAGTGGAATGATTGGTGTGCAGCCGAAGTCGGGGTGAAAGCGAGTGTTAAATGGGTGCTCAGATACATCTATCTATTTTTTAATCATCAGAGAGGGGAAGGGAAAGTGAAATGGGACTGGTTTCTAGCTATATATCTTGGTTGGTCGAGGATGCTTGTCAAATGAGGTAATGGAATTTGGCATGTTCTAATTTTGAGTTTCCAACGGACAAACCCCTTTTATTTCCCGACAAAAAAATTTCATGCCCCTTGAGGCGTCACTTCCGAGGTTTCTGATGAATTGAAACCATGCAATCTGCTTAAATCATCGTCCTACGCTATGGGATGGGATTAAGATACTAGCCAGTCCAGACAGACAACAAAACAAAATTGTTAGTTTCATTTTATTTCAGCAACTCAATTTTTTCTCAGAAAAATGGCTTCCAATCTAGAGGAAATGCAGGAGCCAAGCATTGATACAGATAAGCTTAGCTATGAAATCTTCTCCATTCTTGAAACCAAGTTTCTCTTTGGATACGATGACCAGAAGCTCTGGTTCCCCAAACAACTAGCTACGCAGGTTGAGCCCAATCCCGAATCTTTGCTTCGGCCAAACGCCGACGCCGACAGCGTCTCTGCTATCAAGAACCAGAGAGGGAAGATATGCATACTCAGCATCGATGGTGGTGGCATGCGAGGGATTCTACCGGGAAAAGCTTTAGCTTATTTGGAAAATGCCTTGAAGAAGAAATCGGGAAATCCAGACGCCAGAATCGCCGATTATTTCGACGTTGCAGCCGGAGCCGGCGTCGGGGGCATTTTTACGGCCATGCTTTTCGGCACCAAGGATCATAACCGTCCGATTTTCGAAGCCGATGACACTTGGCGGTTCTTGGCCGAACAAGGCAAAAGGTTTTATCGTCCAAAATCTGTTGCGGGATCGAACAGTAACCGTGGCCTCTTCCGGCGGTTATTCAGTAGCGGAGCCACCGGTTCTGTGGGGTCCTCCACGGCTGGTTTAGCGAAAACCATGAAAGAGGCGTTCACCGAAAACGACCGGGACTTAACGCTAAGAGACACCCTTAAACCGGTTCTGATCCCTTGCTACGACCTATCGAGTACGGCGCCGTTTCTTTTCTCCCGCGCAGACGCAGTGGAGAACGAGAGCTTTGATTTCCGTCTATGGGAGGTTTGCCGCGCCACCTCAGCAGACCCGGTCCAATTCGAGCCGGTCCAAATGCGGTCCGTGGACGGTCACACCAGTTGCGTGGCAGTGGACGGCGGTTTAGCGATGAGCAACCCAACGAGCGCGGCAATAACGCACGTGCTGCACAACAAGCAGGAATTCCCATTCGTGCGAGGCGTGGAAGACCTGCTGGTGCTGTCGCTTGGAACGGGTCAAGTTCTAGAGGTCAGTTACGAGTATGAACAAATCAAGAATTGGAAGGCCAGGGACTGGGCTCGACCCATGGCTCGGATTTCTGGGGACGCTTCCGCTGACCAGGTGGACCAAGCAGTGGCCATGGCTTTTGGTCATTGCAGGAGCGCTAATTACGTGCGCATTCAGGTATGACATTTAATTCATTCTCCAATTCTATTCATTCCTTTTTACTTACCATGTCCTTTTTCTATTGTATCGTCTGTCTGCCTCTGGCTGCATGCATGGCAATTTTATTGAATTTAATGTGGGATGGGGAAAGTTGAACCACTTTTTCATCATTCAATTAACCAATTTAAGAAATAGTTGATCATTTCTCAATGAGTTAAATTTACCCAATTTTTCAGCTGGGCAATCGCATTGCCATGAGCTGCACCTGCACCTTGGATTTTCCTTTTGTTTCTTGTTTATTTGTTTAATATCTAATGGGTGTTGAGCTGCCCGTGAATATGGATGGTGTTAGGGATAGTTTCCTTTGATGGTGGGCTCAAGGGTTGAGGAGTTTTCTGGGGTTTCCCGTTAAACTGTGGGTTGTTTCGGTGATGTGGAGCAAGTGAGTATGGGTCAGCATTGTTGTTGGCCAGAATGCTGATTAAAAAAATGTAGAAAACTAGGAGAGAAACGGCCATTACCCTGAAACTTTGGATTTACTGGCTGTCCAGTTGAAAAACAGCTGATGGTGATCTCACAAACGTTAAGGCTATTAAATTTTGGTCAATTTCAACCAGCAGGGAGGGCAGCGAGTGGGGTTTTTGTAGGGGGGATCTTTTTGCCTTGTCTCTTTGTAGCAAGTTGATAGGAATGGGTTACGAGCCAGATTTTGGACTTGCTAGGAACAGGAGATATCAATAACTGGAAATTAATTAATGTGATACCTATTGTGATATAAAATATTTAAAAGTTGCTCTCTATTGTAGACTTGATTTTGTTATTAAGCTGTATATGTTTATGGCATACAATGCCTTGTGTGTTGTGGCTGTGACCGCAATAAAAACTACTCTCATAAATGGTAACTTTTCTGATCTAGGACTAAATGTCCATAGAGCATTGCCATTTGCAATACTGCACTGTATTTAATTTCGTTTTCTCATTTACATTGAAGTAATGCCTAGCTAAGTACACAAGCGAAGTTATGCCAAATTGGTCTCCCTCTCTCTTTGGTTTGCTTTAGCTTATTATAAGGGACAAAGACCTTTAAATCTTGTGCGTGAGAACTGGGAATTCAAGAGTGCACTCAACTTAATGAATATTTTTGAGCCTCTAGAATATTTACTGGTATATGTCTTATTCATGGAAGTTCTAAACAAGTCTAATATGACAGGCAAATGGGTCAAGTATGGGGCGATGTGGACCCAATGTGGATATGGATCCAAGCCCCAGCAATGTGAAAATGCTGGTTGGAATAGCAGAAGAAATGTTGAAGCAGGAGAATGTAGAATCGGTGCTATTTGGTGGAAAGAGGATTTTGGAGCACAGTAATTTCGAGAAACTTGACTGGTTTGCTGGTGAACTGGTTCGGGAGCATCAGAGGAGGAGCTGCAGAATAGCTCCCACTGTTGCTTTCAAACAAGCTAACCCGAAAGCGACCTAGACTATGGCCAACAGTACAAGAACCAACTCAAGAAAAGGTAAGCAGTCTTTGTTGTTTTGTTTTGTGTTACCTCAATCATTTTTCTACATCCTTTCAAAGAAAGCGTTCTGGGTGGACCCCCTGTATTGAATTGAAATGATCAAGCGGGCAAGCATCTTGGTTAAAGATTAAATCAGAAAAACTATGGCCATATACTGTTCAACAATCTAATTTTAAATTACTATCTTTGCCTTTTCCTACGTTTTTGAGGAATCAAAGATTGCCCAACCTTGTTTGACTACTCCCAATTAGCTGCATGAGAAATGGTTTTTAGTTTTATTGGTCACCTACTGCAGATTATGTCACATTGGCTGAGGTTACCATGTGTACCAAGTGGGAAAGTTGGTTAATGGGGTTGGACATGAGGGGTGGGGGTTGAATAGGTGAACCTCCCCTGCCGAAGTGCCATAGCTTAGGTGAATTCTTATCCAACAAAAGAAAATTCTGATACAATTCTAGTGCAAAATAATTTTATTGACTAGCTAAGACATGTAATCTTAAAAGGGTATTAATTTTGTCAGTATCTGTGTACCCTGGGGGGAATAGTATTGTCTTTTCTCTTTGCTTACTAGATCAAAGCTTATAATAGCAACCAGTTGTTGTTATCATATGTCTAATAGCTAAAAGATGAGCAAACATTGGTGCTGTCGGCCCACCGACACTCATTCACTATAGGTCAAGGGCATTATGGCCATTTTCATTTCAAAAATGAAAAAAAAGTTTGGAAGCATTTTGATCATCTTATAAGAATCAAACCACTAGGGGTACCCCTAAAAGGTATTTCCGTGGTCCTGTAAAGGTGTTTCTCAAGTAATAATGCTATGGTTGACTGTCAAGTTGTTAGTTCCCTTGCTCTCTCGAGTGAAACAAATAAAATATAACTGCAGAGGACATATTGGTAATTTGATCATTTTTATTTGAAATCAATTTATGCTAAGCCTTATTTCCTCCTTTTGAGTCTATGTGGCAGCATCTCTTTCTCACGTACTAAGGCACTTTTAGATACTTAGTTACATAAACCATTTGAAATTTGGAAATTATTAAATGCATAAAATACATAGCTCACATGCATTTTTTCTGATATTTGCCTTGAAGGGATATCCATTATCCATACTTCAATTAGGTATTGTTTCAATGAGTTGGCAATCTTGTGTTTTTTGTCGTTTTTGGTGGATCATATAGGAAAACTACTTTATTACATAATTTGCGCGAAAAGCATACCCTGCTCTTGTGCAGATTTTCAGAAATCAAATCTATTAGATGTGGAACTTTGACAAATCTGAGAATGAAAGTAGAACTGAGCAACCATCGCAGGGCGAATGCAGAGTGTTTGATTGTGTGTTTTAAAACAAAGAAAAAGTGGATAAGTCACTGCTCTCTTGTCTTGTCAAAAAAGAAGAGAAAGTTCAACATGCATGAGATCTCCAATTTCTGCAAAATTAGACCTTAATGACTTAATCCCCTTTATGTCCTTTTCTTTGGTGGTTATTGTTGGTTTGTTTTGAACCTCTTTGCGTGGATTTCAAACTCCTTGTTTTATTTCTAAACAAATTTTGATATGAAATTCCTTGTTTTCCTTTCCTTGCAGGTGGAAAACAGACATTAGGAATGAAAAACCAGAAGCAGCAGTAAATTTGTTTTTAGAGAAAAGAATGGTAGTATAGCAGCTTTAATTTGTCTAGTGAAGATAGAAAAAGGAAGTTAGGGAGTTGAGAGAAAAGGTCAAGTGGTGTAAAAAGGGCGGAAAATCTCTGTGGGATACTTTTGCTTACCAGAGGACAGACATTGTGGTGTCCACTCCAGCTTTCTCCATTGGTAAGAAAGAAAAGCAAAGTGAGTTGAAGCTTTTTAGGGTCAAAGGTGTGAATTTTTAATTTCAAAGTGAATATTCACATAGGGTAGAAAAATGGATTGCATTCTTCCCTTCCCTATTAGTTTTACTTTTCTTTTAAGGATATTTTGTAAATTTTTTCAATTGTAAAATTGTCATCCTGGCTTCAAAGAAACTTGGTGGGTGGGTGGTCTGGCATACCCTCAATATAATTTCATGAATGTAGCCACGATAAGATTCTCTATCTGATTTTTGTTTCATTTTATTTATTCAGTGTACAATTTATTATGGTAAAATGAAATATGAGAGAGTGGCTATCTTCGAAAAACGAAACATTCGACTTTGTGGAGTATCAAGTTGTTGTAAGAGTCAAAACATCCATTATTCTAATAAGAATGCTTCTCTTGTCTGACTTGCTTCGTGCTCTCTCTGCGTATTTGAACCCAAACGCGCAATTGACTATTTGAAATCATTTCTATTACCTTCTGCTGGAAGCAAGCACTACCTTTTGAGAGAAAATTAACCAAGGTATATATATGAGTTTGCCCTAAATGGTAGAGTGCTAGCTGGATTAAGTACCTTTTGATTAATTCATAATGTTGAAATCTGTCAATGAACAGTGAAGTAACAGGATTTGTGTAAAAGCCAGCAGACTATGGCATATGAAGATGATCTGGTTGCCACCATCCATCACCCCTTTCTATATGCAATGCAATGCAACCCCTAATTAAAGGGAAAGGTTTATTGATAAGTTGAGGCCTTCAATTTATTTATCTTTTGACTTGGAATTTTCAACAAAGCAAACGGCAATAGTTAAATGCACATTCACAAATTCTTCATCTTTTGTCTATTCCACCTTTACAGCTGAATACCAAATTGTTGTTCCAAAGACACTAACTAATATATTCAATAAAGTGGAGTATGTCCCTAATTAACCTTATACCCTCTTTGAACATTATTAAAAGACAAAATGATGACCCTACCAAAATTTCACTCAGTCAATAAATTAAATGGTGAAACTGAAAACACACGTTAAGGTTGTTAGATTAAACTGTCTAAGCTCCTCTGGAAATGAAATTCCCACACCCTAATGTTTGATCCTTTCCATCTTATCTTAGAAAGAGTTGCTTTTTCTTTTATCTTTTTCATACCTAATTAATTAGCCCTTTTCCCTCTCAAAATCATATCAAACGGTCATCACCAAGAATTGCTGTCTATTAATTCTTCCTTTTTTGACAACTTTCCATGCATTAATCACATTTTATACCTTATAATATAATAGGAAATTTCCTTATCTCTTTCACTGTTCAATTTGAAAAGATGCCATACGTTTAGAGATAATGCACCTCCAAACTAGTTCCACCTTATAGCCTTTCCTATTTTGAGGTTAATATATACTAGTTGTATTAAATTTTTTACATATGTATGTATGTAAGATAGTGTAGTATAACCAAAGTTATAGTTATTGGAGGGAAGCTTTTCTATTAGTTTATTAGATCATAAATCTTCTGATTTTTCTTGACTTTGTGCAATAAGAAATAAAAATTTACTTTTTTATCATACAAAGTTAAAAAGATAAGAATTCTTTCTACTCTTTCTTCATTTCTCTCTTATCGTATAAAGTTAGGAAAGTGAAAGAATCTATTGAAGAAGTAATGGAGCAGCTAATATGGACCTTGTGTGGAGGATGATAATTTGGACAATCTGTTGATTAATTATAATTATAGTGATTGGGGCTGTTGTTAAGTCCTTGTTTGAAGAGAAGAAAAATAATAGTGGCTCTTCCTTTTTGTCATATTCATTTGAGCTCTTCAATATGCCTTTGTCTGGTAACCTATATACCTTTCATTAATTTAGTCTCCTTCTGTTTGGTATTGGCCATAACCTCCACAGTGCATTCTTGTCTTAATTTGCCAAAATGGACTCATCCCCTAACCTCTCTTTCATGTATCCTGTAGATTATTGTCCTCTACTCTACTAATCAAGGGTGCCAATGGAATCTCCTTTTGCACTTTTTTAATCAAAATTATTGGGTAAGCTTATCCTTTTGCCACTTGGATTTCTCTCCATCTACTCAAATATTCAATCCCCGTGAGTCATCTATTCACACACATTATAATTATTAATTAATGGGGTTAGGATGTTTATAGGGCCCCTAACATGACATACTACTAATAAACTCAATTAAATCAATAATGATAATGGATGGCGACTATTTAAAATCCTCATCTATATTTAATCATTTTCCTTTCATTATATATAGTTTAGTCCATATATATAACATAACTATTTAAAAAGTCATTCTTTTTCAAGGACCCAAGCAATAATAAAAAAAAAAATATATAAATTTTCGATTGATTTTTTGAACTTACATGAATACATGTGATACAATTTGTGTGTAGCAGTTAGTAGAACAGCTTATGGGATCTCATCATGACATGATATGCAACTAATCATCTTGTAGTTAGCTTAATTAATTAAGAGAGTCTGTTAACTGAAAATTAAGTATGAAACCAAAACAAAATGTGAACAGTGTGAGCTTACGTGCCGTGGCTGCAAAACCTTCTTTCTGGGTTTGTTATCACAAGATTGAAGGTTCAATTTGAACAGACATTGAAGTGTATACGTTATACTATTGGCATTAATTAATATGAATTTGACACAATTCTAAACAAACATGTTTCGTTTTCAGTTTTGACAGGCCATTAAAAACTTCAAAGGAGCATGGCGGTTCGTGGACTAAGGTGGTTTACCAGACATCAAGTTAGGCGAAAAAAAGAAAAAATTGTTGGGATTATTCTCGTAAGAAAGATATTTTAGTGTAAACTAAAAATACAAAACTAAAGTTGATAAATAGTAAAATTTTATTAAATATATAAATAGAGTTTTGATCTTTAATAGTATATGCGAAGAATGCTCTGTTTTAAAAAGATTATTCTTTGATTATCCAATTAAAAAATACTTTTTGGTGAAAGGAAAAGTTAATCATGTGCAGTAACGGCATCTTATTTTATTTGTTGATTGTTTTTCAGTAAAACATTATTGGTCATTATCTTGAATATGATAGAAAAACGACAGAGATACAGAGATGTCGGAATGGAATTGGTTAATTTCTGGAGGGGAAGGACAATAGATTTGACCTTTATATGTGAAAAAAAGGCTTCTGTTATCCAAATTTGACCTCTTAACATAAAACCAACTTTGATTCTTCAACTTCAACAACCATATTCGGTTGTCAAATTTAGTCTTACGTACTCAAAGTTTTATCCATCCATACTATTCTTAAATTTGACAATTCAACCATAGGGGGAAAAAGACACCTTTATAGTCATATAAAGGTCAAACATATAGTATTCATACAAAAGAACTATGCTTTTTATTCAATTTCATTAATAATTTATCAAGTTTTTTATTAGTATGATGAAAGTCTTCACATTTACAATGAGTGGCAACAAATTCGCACTCGTTAGTTATGTGGTTTTAACGGTTTTATTTTTCTAAGTTTACAAGTCGAGCCAAGGCATAGAATTAGAATAATATAACAAAATTATAATATGCATTAACTTTTAGTACTTACAAATAATTCCCATTAGTTGAGTGATTTCTCTTATCAAGTCTTAAATCATAAATTAAACAGATCTAACGAAAATTCATGAGTTCCATTGAATTCAGGTAGTGTAAGTACAAATAATTTGGAAATAGCATTACAATCAAAGGAACCAGCTAATTTATTCAAAAGAAAAATTGGCCTGGCAAGCTCATAACAAACTAATTTTTTTTGACATTGCCAGAATACATCCACTTCATTTATTGAAATACAGAGTAGCATTTAGAAGAAAAGATACCTTAAAACTGTTAAGAGTTCTCCAGAGCCTCAAAAAACAAAAAACTTACAATTCCCTGAATATATTCAATGCATCATATACTGCTAGATACCATAAATTTTTGTGCTTACAGCAAGACGATCAGAAAACAATGTTCCAAAGCAAGAAAATGGGGGACAAAAGACATTAATTGATCACATCTGCAGCATGGTCATGCCAACATGCAAACTAGAAGAAGGAACCTCGAGAGTGAAGACGGAAGAGAATGAGATTTCATGAACTTGTCTTGTGCCAGAAAAAAACTGTTTCAGCCAAACACATTGACCAGAATGAAGAAAAAATCAGATGGAGATGACATGACTACTATGTATGCGCCCCTTCATCTTATTTCAAAAAAATGCTTCTTCTGGTTCCAACATCGGCGACATGGGCTCTTGTAATTCTGGGTTGATTGGAAACAGATTACATTGTGCATATTGTGCCATCAACTGGTCCACAAGCACCAAAGCTACCATTGCTTCTACCATGGGTACAGCTGTATTACCAATCCATCAAATGATATCAGAATATTTCTTTTGTCTTGATGGAAATACATACATATACAACCAGATATCTCACAGTTTCTAAAGGACAGTTTCAGGGAAACTTCTATAAATAATTTATTATTAGAAACAGAGAGAACAAAAAAAGAAAAAAAGAAAAAAAAAAAAAAGCCACTGGGGTGTAGATAGATCAACAGCAGTACGAAGGGGATTAAAAGCACAGTATTATTTACCTCTGGGGACGACACAAGGATCATGGCGACCACGGGCTATTAGTTCCGTCTCTTTCATGTCTCTAGTCACAGTATGCTGCTTTTTCTGCACTCGTATCACACCATGTTTTACTTCATATGAAATATTAAGGGCAGTGTAAAGTCAATTTTCATATGCATATATATATATATATAGGATATGATAAAAGCAAATCCTTGTAACATATTTCTTAAAGCTTGGATTAGGGATTCAAGTAATATATTCCAGAGATTTGACATTAAAGCATGATACAATTGCCATTGTTACTTTCTTCTATTTGTTTCTTTGTATTTGCACATTCTTGACATAATAAAAGTTATTGAATAATTATTTTGTGCTTTCAATGTGATGGTATTCTCCAACATACGTTTCTCCCACTCTGTGTGTCGTTTATTTACTTTCTTTTAGGGGGAGGGGGGGGGGGGGGGGGGGGGGGGGAGAGGAGGTGGTGTTGCAGGTAATTGGGCTTACACCAATTGTCGCTGTTGGCTTGAAAGCTATCCTCATATTTATGATTTCCCCATTGGAAATTCCACCCTGATTGTCAATATAGAAAATATCAGTAATGTGGAAACAAATATAGACTCATGATCATCAGTCATCATACATCTAAAAAGTAAAAACAACTAACTGTAATAGAGAATAAATACCTGTATACCACCAGAGCGGTTTGTTCTTGTTCTCATCCTTCCTTGTTCATCTAAATAGAACTCATCATTGTGTTCACTCCCAGTCAAAAAAGTACCTGATAATAATTTTATAAGCCATCGAAACACTCCCAAGATACAAGAAATAGAGCAAAATAGCAATGTTTGGACAAACTGATGCTGTTCATTCACATCAATTTATAAACTTAGAAGGAAAAAGGCATCCAAAGAATCAAAATATTCACTGGTTCTGCTACCTGCAAATCCACTACCGAATTGAAAGCCCTTGGTTGCCGGCAATGACATAACAGCTTTGGCCAGCTCAGCTTCAAGTTTGTCGAATACAGGTGAACCAAGTCCCTAAAGAATAATAATGTCATCTCTATTCTAAGTAGAAAACTGAAAGAAATTTCTGCGGTTCAGAGTGTAAGACAACAGATTTCTTAAGACAGACTCAGATAGTCAGGATGAGAAAACACTTTATACAGTATCAACTATGTGAAAAAAGACAACAGATTCCTTAAGACAGACTTAGATAGTCAGGATGAGAAGACACTTTATACAGTATCAAACATGTGAGAAAACATAAACAAGGACATTAAAAGCTGTCATGTTTTTCCTTCTGATGCAGAATATGTGGCAGAAACATTCTAGGATTGTGCTTACAGACACACACAAGGGATGAGCTTGGGAGTAGCCTGATTTCAAAAGGCATCAAGGAGTGATAGAACATGCTATACAAGAATCGAAATCTCTATCAATATGTAAAAGGAGATCGATCATTTAGGTCCAGTTTTGGCCAAGTTTCTACTGTTATCTTCAATTTCCGTAACATTCTTAGTCACATGTCTGTAATGGCTTGATTTCTGGATCAATGATTGAACACATGACAGGGGGTCTGATTTCACTTTAGATTTAAATATCTTAATTATTTTACCTATGATGTCCTATTTTCTATTTTCTATTGAACATTTTGCTTGTTTCTTGCTTTTACAAGTTAGACTCACACGTGGACAGTTCCATCATTTTTCCTTGACAGAGAAAGATGAAGATAGACTCACACGTGGACAGTTCCTCACAATGCATGTGACAACACCACCAATTGAATCACCTCTGACCCGGACATTATCAATAGCAGATATCATCTCCTCTGCATATTTTGCGTCTGGACATCGAACAATATTACTCTCAATCTGGCAAAATCAAACAAGAATTGGCCAAAAGGGGATTGAATCCAGAGTAGAAGGAAAAATAACAACAACAACAACAACAATAATCATTGTCATCATCATCATAAAAACAATCAGGCAATTTGGTAAACTGCAGTAAGTAAATGTCTGAAGGGATCAAAGCAATGGCATCAATGGCTTTATTTGACAATAACATCAGGATATTTAGCCATATAGGTGCCTATTTACTTAGTTTGAATTCAAAATTATTTTGATTTACTAGACAATTAATACCTTTAAGTGCACAAATGTTAATGATGATCCTGCTTCTGGTTGCCAATGAACCTTCTATCTTATACAGATAAAAAAAGATTAAAGATTTTTCCTCCTTCTCTTAAATTAGATAAACAGGCTTGATTACAAGGCTTGCTACTAAACCAACCATCCAAATATCCACAAAAAAGTTTTATGTATAAAGATAGTCCCCCCATGTTTTAAAACACAAAAGTCCACTCCAAACAATTGAGAGAAGTCACTATCAAGCTTATATAAAAATATAAAAGAATATTAGGCATTAATACCTGATCGAGTGTCAGAGTATAATGATCAACTAAATCCTCGGGAAGGACAACCTTGTGAACTTGAGAGACATAGGCAAGAACCTAAGGCATGAGATAACTTTAGCCAAGCATCTTGCTTAAGGAATTTATAAATAGAAACAAAAGGGATGCATATACATATAACCTGAGTGGTTCAAATCAGGAATTAGCTAGAAGTATAATGCAATAATTAATTTTGGTTGGGCTAGTTACCCTCATAATTCCATCTTTTCCTAAAGATATATAGGAAACATACCAAGACTCATGCCAGAAATTCCTAAACAAAGTATAGTCATTCTGACAAGAAAAGCAAATGTTGGCATGGGCACTAAAACCAGATGAAAAGTAACACACCTCAGTTCCTGAAAATTGCTTCAGGATTTTCTTAGCAACAGCGCCAGCAGCAACCCTTCCAATGGTTTCTCTAGCAGAAGATCTACCACCACCCTTAAATATTAGGAGTTTGGATTTATGAGCTCAATGGAATAAAAAACAAAAACTTCATAATATTGTAGTATAATAGCAAATAAATTCCTACTCCCATCACCATAATGTATTGAAAAAACCAGTACCTGTATTGCTCTGACACCATACTTCATGTCATAGGTTGCATCCGCATGTGATGGCCTATAAGCTAATGACATCTCTTTATAATCCTGAAAAATGAATGATGTGAAGTTTGAAAATAATTTTAGCATGACAAAATCAATTATATATTACCTGTTTCTACTGTCACTGGTAGAAAAACCTAAACTTTTCATACAGAGATTTCATCCTGCTGCATATTTTCAACAGTCTGTAATCTATTTTGCTTACTAACCAACTAGTAAATGAGTTCTAGGAATCTCATACGAGAAAATTCTTCTATGTGATCATCCAGCTTGTAACTATTCATTCATATGCTAGAATGTTTCATATATTTGTAATCAAGTTACCAGTATGATAGACATCATACAGATCCATCGCAAATGGTTTACACAGTAGGAGGGACATCTTGTTTCATTGTACATCAATTTGAAACCAGTATTAGCTTTCACACTTGAAAGCAAACTTGGCAACTATAATGCACGTGTTCCCAATGGTCTAGACAGGTGTCCTAGACAATTGTTCCATGACAAAAATTTTCTCCAAATTATAATTTTTTGATATGAACCCCCTTCCGTTTTCTCCCCGAAGGTAAGGATGCAAGGAAAAACCAAAAAATAATTCTGTCTTTATTTACAAATACTTCTAGATACAGATAAAAAGAAGTTCTAGGATTAGATACTCACATGCCCTCTTTGATCAGTATTGGGTACAAATACATGAATTGGAGTTCCAGTAGATACTCCTGCAATTAACAAATTAAATTTCAGACAATTTTCAAGAAACGTATAGGATCCCAGCTGATAATATAAGAACAAATATTTCACCTTCAGAGATTCCAGAAAGTATTTTACATGTATCAGTTTCCTTTCTAGGGGTAGTGATCCGGCTCTGACCTGGCCTCCTGTATAAAAGAACTGTGCACTGTTATTCTACAAAGATGTGTTGAATCAGAGGAAACATTACCCAGTACTCATAATTAAAGAGGTGTCAAAAAAATTTCTTAAAATAGTATCGATCATTAAAAAGTTTTTTGTTCCTTCCACCCCCCCACCTCCCCAAAGCAGGACTAGCTCAGTGAAGATAATGAGATGTTATCAGACGGCGTGTACCTTCTGTCAAGATCCACTTGCATGTCAGCTTCAGACAGTGGAAGGCGAGGAGGGCATCCATCAATTACACAGCCAACACCCCCTCCATGAGATTCTCCATATGTTGTTACACGAAAATGTGTTCCAAAGGTGCTTCCTGTTGCTTTTATCTCTGCAATTCAACACTGATATTAGAAATTCAAAAGCCCGACACTCAATCATGAGTTTTCAAACTCTTTATCATATAACTGGCACAAGAATCAATGTCTAGCATAGACCCCATCAATCTGATTTTAGAATTGACATTGCTCTGCTGCCACAGATTTTCAGCAGAAGTTACCACGTCTAGAAGTATTCAAATTTCTCTCGTACTAGCTACAATGTCAAGCCATTATTTGTTTATCATTCACAGAAATGCTCCAAAACTGTTCCTATAGTCTCCAAAGTGCATGCATAACAATATATGTAAAGCTTCACAGATAAAAGAAGTTAACTCGTGGATCTATTTGGAATGTAAACAGGCAAAATTAACCCAAATTCATTCATAATGTTTGATCGTCTATCTGAACTATTCCTACCTTGTTAAATTCGAGGAATTTATAAAACAATAACAACTGCTAAAGAAAAACAATAACCAGCAGATTTCAGCATCTAAAATTCTCTGTAAGTTCATACTTCAAATTAGTTTAAACAATTAAACTAACAATCCAGTGAAATCGAAATTCAATATATGAAAACAAGATAACATTAACTGAGCTGGAATAAAGAGAAAGAAAGATAGCTCACGGAGTCTCTTGTGAATACGCGGACGAATTGAGATTTGTACAGACACGGAGGATAAATACGTGAGATCCGAATTGAGGGAACCAAAGCCAGAGAAGCCATCAGTTCTGGAAGCAGTGAGGAATGGTTTGGAGAAGACAGAGGACGCCATTAGATTACAGGGAACCAAGCAAGGTGGAGAAGAAGAGGGAAAAAAACGTTAGGTGGTTGAGGTCTGGGGCTAAAGGTGTAATTATAGAAGAATCAGTGGCCACCTACCCCAACATCTGGTTTGGTACACCGCAGACTCCCATAGCCAGTGGTGTTTTCATGTTTAGAAAAAAGTGCTACAGCTTGTATCATATTTTTCTCGTCGATTATAATTATTAAAATAATTTGTTTTGACTAATATGATAAATATGGGACAAAGTATAAAATAAAATGTGAGAAAGAATATATTATAACAACTATTTGTATTTATAATTATTACTATTACTACTTAAAAACGAGTTAATTCAAAAATGACATGATTTTCTTACTGGAAGATCACGTTTGCACCTACTGCTCAAATAAAATAATTATAAAAAGAAATAGATTTGACCATGATGCACTCAAGAGTCTTGTCATTCTTCAGGTCATTACAATTTCAATTGGGTCCACAATAATCCAGTGTAGCTAAGTAAGACATCTCTAGTGGTGTTAATGAGTATAGAGCGGTGAGGTGGAAGAGAGAGAAGTTTAGGAGTCGTTGGAATACGATGCTAATGTATAAAAATAAAATAAATTTCACTTTATATTTTATAAAAAAAAAAATTATAAAAAAAAATTATAAGAAAAAAGAGAATAATTATAAAATAAATTAATTTAAAATAAAAATATAAAATAAACTTGAACATTGGGGACAAAAATTTTATTAATTTATTAATAAATATTAATTAATTAACATAAAATGAGACACTTAATGAGAGACAAAAAATTTAATCTCATAAGTTTAAACAAAATGTAAATTTTAATATGGAACTGATTGAATAAACTGACAGTTGAAAAACTGATTCATCCATACATATATTTCTAGTTTTGTGAATCAAACAAAAAAAAAATCTGCAGGCAAGATGCCTGCGTCTATATGTATAAAAAGGAAAACTATCAGCTTGAACAAAAGAAAACCACTTTCCTTCTAACCGAAAAGCAATTGAATCTATGCCACATATTCTTCACGTGAAAATATAGAACCTTTGATGAGTAGAACTACTGAAACACGCTATGTTATTTTGGGATTGAGCCTTTTGACTTCTATTCGAAATGTACCACAGCATTTGCTGGAGCCCTTGTTTTCAAGATCATCTCTTCATACTCATCTTCAGGATTTGACAGAGCAACAACTGCCCCTCCAGCTCCTATTGAAGCTTCACCCTCATGTATAATCACTGTTCTTATAACAATGTTGAGATCAAATGTGTGATTATATGAAAAGTATCCAATACATCCCGAGTAGATACCTCGAGAACAACTTTCAAGAGAATCAAGAATCTCCATTGATCTCAACTTTGGTGCACCCGTCATTGAACCACCGGGAAATGCAGCTTTGACACAGTCTACTGCGCTTACATCTGACCGCTTCTTCCCTCGAATTGTACTCACCATGGTATGAACAGTTGCATATGATTCCACATCCATGAGTTGGGGCACGTGAACTGAGCCGGGATCACATACGCGACCAAGGTCATTCCTTAGAAGGTCAACAATCATAAGATTTTCGGCCTGATCCTTTTCGCTGGAAAAAATAAATAAATAAGGAAGAACATGTCAGTTCACAGTAGTTCTGAGTTCATTAGGCTAACTATAGGCAGTGCTTGTTAGTAAATTTAAGAAACAAGAACTCTTAATATCTGTATAAGATGGCATGTTAATATGTATGCAGGCATTATATTTATATGAGAATGAGAAACGGCTACAACATATATATATATATATATATATATACCAATTACTGCATATTAAACACCTTAAGGGAAATAAATTCTTATGTCAATCTAAAGAAGCTACATGGCGGTTAAAATGCTGATGGATATTAGACATGCCCAGAAAGGAGATATCCTTTACCTGAGCTGTAATTTCAATTTGAGTAGGTCATCTTCCTCTTTTGTAGCGCCGCGAGCTATGGTTCCCTTAATGGGCTTAGCTTCCAGGATATCATTCCTGTCCAACTGCAGGAACCTCTCGGGGGAAGAACAGCAAATACATAAATTTTCCTTTGAAAAATTAAGCCAAGCAGCATAAGGTGCTGGGTTCCTTTCTCTCAAATGTAAATAAAGTTCAATAGAATTTAATTCTTCAATTCTTTTTCTTATCTGAGTTGTGAAGCACAACTCATAGCTTTCTCCATCTTTAATGTAGTCTAGACATTTCTCAACATCCTTCACATACTCCTCTTTAGATTTGTCTGCAACAAAACCAGCCTTAAGTGGGGAAAAATTAAGAGGACGTGAATCTTGCTTTGCCACCTCTCTTGTCACAGAGCTTTTCAAGCTCAGAAGCTTCTTCTCTGTATCATCTAACCATGATGTTATAGTTGCACTTCCTTCACGTACAGACATTATGTAAACATCATCATTTTTGTGGTCAATAACTACAAAATTATCAGCAAAGAAAAAGCTTGCATCTGGAGTTTTAGATCTGTGACGGTTAGATGTGACACCACATTCAACTTTAAGGTTATACCTGGAATACAGGAAACCAATTATTGGATCAAATGTTGATTTACTGGTGGGCACGGGGGTGGGGGTGTTTCAAATTTTTATCTAATCACATTGTGCAAGTAAAAATGCTTGGAAATTGGAATGATCAGGAGTGGGAGAGGTTAAGATCACACATTCACATAAGAAAATGGTTCACAGTACCCCACTTTTCAAATAAGTGTAGGAGTTATCAAACTAGGTCAGATTATGATAATTATAATCATGTTATACTAAAAGAAAAAGATAAAGAAAACAAGAACAGTGAGTGAAAGTAAGACTTCAACCAACAATACAGAAGGAGGGAAATAAAGGTGAAAAGGAGAGAGAGGGTATCCATTAAGCAGAAAGTAAAGGCATTAAGGAATAAAAAGGCATTATTAGCAAACTATGTTTTATAAACTTGAGCAGTCAGATTGAATCAACCTAGACTGTTATTTGCTTAAAATTTATTACATACCCGATGTAACCAACATATCCACCATGAAAATCAAATGGCAGACCTTCATAATCTTTTTCATCATAACAAAATGATAAAAGCTCCTGCAGTGTTATCAAGCAAACATATTAGATCCAATTCTGTTAGGAAAGCATTTAAAGATGCACAATGAACTTACTAGTTATCAAAACAAAAGCATTCACGGCAAGCCATGTATTAAAATGACAAAGGACAACACACAATTCAGCTATACCTTGTTCAAAAAATCAAGAAAGCCTTCTTCCAAGAATATGCTTTCCGTAGAACCTTGGAAATCTTCAATTGATAGATATCCTGAATTCTTCGAACTCCCATTGCTGAAAAAGGAATGTAACATGTATCCTCACATCATAGACAAGTAGGTATATAAAATGCTCAAAAGTTACTAATGTAGAAATATTTTATGCAAATAAAAATATCAATGCAGAGAACTGGTAACACTTACAAAGTACGGAGGAACAAAAAGGAAAACCAAATATTTTGCCAGAGCTAGCTAAGTCACCAATACCTCAACATCTCAAAAAAGGATGAAGAAAACCTAAAATATGGGAAAGAATTGAAGGATGTAGACAAACGCACACAATACATAGCAGGATTATTTCCAAACCTTTGATCAGACAATCTAAATGTCAATTGTTTCCAAAGGAATCCACCTTTTCCTCCCATGAATGAGAAGCGTGCTCTCCCCTAGCAATTAGGATAGAAAGAATATCAGCATGTATAAGATTAAAATGGAAAAGAGTCTGCAATAGAGTATAATAGCGCCACAGTGAAGATTCCATGGTGTCCAACAATCAAAGTTCAAAATTCAATTGAAATAAATCTATCTACATGTATAAGGAATAATAGTCCATAAATGAATTGATGATAACAGACCTTAAGGAAGGAAAAGAGAAAAACCTTCCACATAAGTCAAAGAAGTGGAGTGATAAACATACCTTTTCTGTAGAGGAACTATCCAGCCAAAAGGTGTTTTCAGCATTATGATGTCCAAACAACTCACAAAATATATTTTTTATCCCACCAACTTGACCAACCAAGTTGACCAATTTCCTCCATTTCAACTTCAGGTGTCTATAACCAGTGCTTGAATGATCAACATTCACCATGTTGAAGGGTTCAAAAGCATTCATATCAGCAGTATCATCTGCTAAACGTCTGATTCCTGGGCTGACTTTTTGTAGCTGATTCTTTGTACTATTCTTTGAATGTATACTTCTGTGAACTTCTCTACACAAGTGATTAGCACTTGAAGCCTGCACGCATGCTAAAGAAAGTTTACTGCTCAGGGTACATTACAGTCCCATCAAAATTTATGATTCAAAGGCCAATAAAAATCAAGGAATGCTTAAGGGAAAATACAGGGTTGGTAAAATGGCCTAGTCTCTTAAAGATTTACTGGACACGAATGGAGGCAGGCATAATATTTGTATCAGATCAATTTATTCATCTGGCACACATAACCAAAAAGTGCTAGGTGACCTTTTAACTAAAAAATTCGAGAAGAGAAGAAAAAGGATAGACAACCATCAATCTCCCAAACTATTATGCATCCAAAATAATTTGACCAGCCACAAGTTGGGCATAATGCGTTTCAGGGAATAAAAGACTATAGTTTACCAGCAGAATGATTATATTTTTCTCTGTTGTAGGATGACCTAACTCTCAGCCAATAATCCTTTGTAATCTCTCTAAAATTCTTGAATATCTGCCTCCCATGGTAGGTTCCAATGCTCTCTGGATGAAACTGTGAGTGAAAATTCTTAGGAGTTGAATCAAATCAACGTAATACATAGAACATGAAAAGCTGAGACCAAATAAGGATTACTTCTTTAGATAGTACCTGCAAACCATAGTGCGGTCTTGCAGAATGCTTGATACCCATGAGAACTTTTCCCTGTCTGGATTTTTCAATATGACTGGAGAGTTTTGAATTTCCTACTTTAGCTAAAAGAGAATCAACAAAAACACCTTGTTGGTCTGAGTTACACAGGCATTGAATTTCTCAGACTCCTTGTTGGACCCAAGAAATGAAAGTGTACCAGAGGCAGAGGTCCATGCTATGGGAATGAGCTCCTCTGGAAGCGATTCATGGTCTATTACCAAGGAATGATAGCGAACCACCTGCAATAAGTGACAAACGATAATGTTAGACTGACAGTGGTAAATTAAATATGTTTTATCTAACATGTGACAATTAAAAGGAAAAGAAAAGAGAAACTAATTTATTGCAAAAGATAAGCTTGCTTGACTGCCTAAGCTATTTCTCAATTGAAGGATTGCATCAAAGGTAACCTTTTCAGCAAATATTGAAAAAACATATATATTTACTTCCAGAGGTACTTTGCCGAGCTCCCAATTGGGGCAATGTATTTAACTGTGTTCTTGCCTTCCTCACCCAGTCAACCTCCCCCTCCACAATCCTCTCCCACGGTCCCACCAAAAAAAATTGCAGGAAATCCTACCAACAAATTGGACTGAACCCTGAAGACATCTTCCTTACCTATAATTTAGCTATGTAAATAATTTGGTCGTACTCTAAACTTGATTCAGAAAAATAAAGATGAAAATTTAGAGTTTCCTAATGTTTGATTAGTTGCATGTCCTAGGCATAATATATTTGAACCACTTACAATTTGTTTTAAGGATTCAAATTCATTTTTTTCCCCAGATGTATAGAGGTAAACCAACCTTGAATCCTGATTGTCCACCAGCGGGAATATCATGAAAAAGCTGGCACCCATTATGCTCAACTTCACTGGACAAGGAAAAGAATTAGTTAAAGGAATAAGAAAGAAATGTAGAGAGTAGAGACCTTTATGGCAAATGATGAACTGATTGTTTGTTTTCAGTATGTTCTTCCTCCAGACTATAGAAAATACTAAATCTTAGCCATAACCATACCTCAAACGTCCATGGATTGGTTCAGGTGCATGTACAACTTGAGCTCCATGCACAAAACCTAAAGCCTACCAAATTAAACATTAAGCAATTAAACTATGAAAAATGTAGCACTTTTAAAAGTAACCATAGCAGGCAATAAGTACATGATCAAATTCTTAGATTCATAAACATACATGAAAACATTAATGAAAATGAGATTAAGTTCAAGGTTGTATATAAAAGCATATAAGACATGATATGGCATTAACATAGTAGGTGGCATAGGCAAACAACTTAAAATTCAACATGGATTTCCTCCTTCGTGTAACCAAGACATTCAAGGGCATAAAAAAAAAATCATGCATTAGTCTTCTTATACTTCTTACTTCTTGAACTACTCAAGACATGGACTTTTGATGGCTAGAGTCCTTGTTTAAGTTTCATATTATTCTTTTAGGAGTAATTTTATCTCAAGTTCTGGAAACCCTGTCAATAAAAATAGAAAAATTATATACAGACAAACAATAGATGAGTGGTATTGAGGTCGCCCTCAAGGCTTGGGGTTCTATGTTCAAACTTGGAATCACAGCCAAAGTACCAAAAGACAAAAGGAAGAGAAAGAATATGTATTCTAGGAGAAAATACCTGGTGTCCCAGACAAACACCTAGAACAGGGATATCCCAGCAGTTGAGCAACAGTTGAAGACAAATACCTGAAAAATACAAATAAGCTTCCAATATATAATCATAATGAATTTGAAATTTCATTATTACAAGGTCAAGAGAACAGCATTCAGTTTGACATAGAACTAAAAAAAAAATTAACAGCAACATAATAAATTTATTAGTAATATAAAGTTATACCAACTATATCAGGTACACCAAGTGTTACATTAAACCCCTATGAAATTTTTTGATACATTAAAAACCCAATATGGTTCATGAAACTGGGACATTATTCAATTATCATTTCAAAGATCATGAGATAAATTACTGATTCATGTAGTAGACAATAACTTCCATCATATCTGTGTGCGTGTGTTTTTTTTTTTGGGGGGGGGGGGGGGGGGGGGGGGGGGGGGGGGGTTTGGTGAGTGGAATAAAATCAAATGTCTCAGATACAAAAATTTCTTCAAATCTGATTATCTTTTCAATTTGCATCTGGGAGACTAGAAATGACCTTTGAGCTTATGTTTGACCACAAGAAACAATAATAGATGTTTAATCATGAATTTCCTGCTAGGAGTCACAATATACCATGCTACATTTACCCCTAAGTTTCACAGGTGTAAGTGAACTTCCCATGAACCATGAGAGGAAGCGTAGTTTCACCATAAAAATATCATTCTATGGTCTTTAAGTGTGATCAAAACAAGGAACATACCCTCAGGTAAAAAAGTTTACAACTACCTCCGTTGCAAATTATTTTTCAGATGTAACAAATAAAGTTGGAATTATCAGACTATAAGAATTATCATTGATTCTCACCTATATCTGTTGGGCAGGCTGGAGAACCGGGCCCAGGTGATATTACAATGTTATCAAATGCTTTTTCTTCGTACATGTAATAGTAAAGTTCTTCCCAGGTCCAATCATCATTTCGGATAACCACAGGTGGCACTGGCAGAATGAAAAACCAAACGACTGTTAAAATGGTCATCAAGTCCTTGAGTTAACTTCTTCTAAAGCCTTTTCAGCATAGAGTATCCTGTAATGTCTTTCATGTGAATAGAGTGGGCTATCTCTCCATTCATAGTATCAAGATGAATAAACATTCATGAGAGATGATGTTAACATCATAAAAGCACTAAATATCTAATAAAGCAATTGTGTAAGCCCTAATAGATTTTCTAAATTTCAGATTTTAATTATTGCAAAAACTCACAAAATTCAAACAATTTTTGAACCATCATATTTCAAGCTATAAGCTGTCACTAATAAGCATATTTATTAAATTTTCAACACATATAACATCTGTCATTTAGTGCAGCTTAAAGACTCAACAAGACTGAATGTATGAGTAAAATTTTCTACACATAAAAATTGAGATTCTTTAATCATTTCAATTTCATAAACACCTTAGGTTTCAAACTAATAATTTAGAGTAGTCAAAAGGCTCAGATTAAGGAAAAGACGCTGAGGCAGGGTGATCCAAAGGCTCCTCACCTTTTGAAGTCCCCAGCAGCACATCTTCTGTGCTGTGCTTGCCTTCAGCAGGTAGGACTATAGGGAACCTCCACCGGGTGCAAGGAGCTAGGTCAAGTGCCTCTACGTTCAAGTGTGTGTGCAGTCTTAGGTGGCAGCAATGGGCAAAATGAGGAAAAGATAGAAAACAAACGAAGTTGTTCTGTATCAATTTAGAGATAAGTCAACTAGAGTAGGAAAGTGTGATTTTGGCTCTTCCACCTCATCTAGTTTTAGCCTGACAAAGTCTGACTTAGATCAGAAAAAGAAGCTGAAAGGTATAGATCCAAAAATGGATATGAAAACGAGAACTATGGCAGTGATGATTCCAATAATGAATCATCGACTATCTTTCTCTCTAAGATATAAATCTTTCAAGACTGACTCACTTTTTTATTGTAAACTTGAATTTATCTTGTTTTTATCACATTTTCTCTTGAACATGTACCCTTTTATTCTTTAGTAGTTAGGCCTTGGTTAATAATTTATGCTTAAAAATTTAAAGCATAGTTGTTCACTGTTCATATTATTTTTTCTGCTATTTTAGCATCTTATCTCATATAAGCAGGTGCCTTGTTTAGCACCTCAACCTCATAGGCATTTTTCACCTTTAATAACTTGCACTAGCTATGTTATTGCATGCTACAGGTCAGTGCCAAGGAGTGAAAATGCCTCTATAATTAAAATGCAGGTGTTATTTTGTTTTGCCTCTCAATGAGAGCATGCGCACACAGACAAAAGTCTGCATGCCAAAAACTAGACTATCAGTAATAAATTGAACCCAGACATGTAAAATGGTAGATTAGAAATATCATAAATTTGTAGAGTCTAAGGAGTGGTTGTATCACAATTATTTAGAGAGAAGTCAACTAAAATCTCCACAATACAAAGTTTACAGAGGCTATCAATAGCCCAACAATTAAAAAAGAAACTAGACATACAATTGACAGGGAATAAGTCCATGCACTCATGTAGACATATTCACAGGAGAGAGAGAACATACCACCATTAACAACTGATAACTCTTGGTATACATTGTATGTGTAACTGTCATAGTTGTCGATCAATAATGTCCTCACAGAACCTGGCTTCTGTATAGGCTCTTGCAGCCATTTCTTCATTTTATATGATTGTTCTAAATGGCTAGACATCAGTTGGCCTGATATTACCATCCTTCTTGCATCATTATCAGATACTTGCACATTATTTTTCTTAATGAAACAAGAAACCCTCATTGGAGATCTAGACAACAGAAAGTTCATATTTGTGTATTGCATGCCTTCACTAGTAGGACAGATGAGCTCATTTGAATATGAACGCAAATGAAGGTTCATCTTGTAGGGAGAACGTCCAAATAATTTATATAAGCAGGTAACCTTCCTCACCTACTGTTAAACCTTCTGAAGAAAAATAAGAAGAAAGTTTAAGCTTTCAATGCTCCATATGAACAAGCAATTCAAAAATTCTATTATAAACTCCAAGCTAGTACAGTATAAGAAATCAAGCAGCATGTATTCAAAGCGGACATAGAGAGTCAAATTTAGAAACAAACGAACTGATGCAAACAAAACTAAAGTTGAGAATTTGCATATTCAAAACTCAAGAACTAACCAATAGTCATTGCGTTTGGATTTACAAGATATACAAAGCAAAATAAAAACTTATAGGATAGGAAAGCATTAGAAACGAGGCTAAAAGCATAATAACAAATAAAACAACAATTAGACATAGCTGAGAAGCTAGAGAAAAAGAAAAGCCTTCGTTACCAAATACCTTTTGAGCAAAGGCGAAAGCAGACAGCTATAAGAGATCTGTTATGGCGGACCCAGAACGTGTCTTGGCAAGATTCGTCGTGGGCGAGAAAGGGTATGGCGGTGAGGATTGGAAAAAGTGAGTGGTGGAGAGGAGGCTTCAAAGTTGAGACCTTTATTAAGAGACTGAGGAATAGAATAATCGTATTCTGGCAGTAATACTATTTGATGCTGAAATGGACAGTTTCAGATTCCAAAATTGGACCTTCGAATCCAAATGGTCAGATTGTCGCTTACTCATCATCATACATCAATAACCAATGGTTAGGGAACTTTACGTTGATGGAGGGAAATATTATATGACCGACATAGATTTGGATCCTAGTAAACACCAAAGTGCCCGTTTGGTTCATTGGAATGAAATTTATGAATAAAATGGAAATAAACCTGTAGCAGTGGATGAGTCGCTATTTTTTGGGGAAGAGGAAAATATACATAAAATTTTTAAGTCTTTTTTATTAATTATACAACTCAGCAGCAGCACCGCGGCCTCGCCATCTCTTTTAAGATTCCTCAAAATTACATATTGACACCAGTTCAATTTCTCTCTCCCTCACCTACCCGGCGGATTTGGACAATATGAAGTCAAACAAGGCGTGCATTGTTCTCCTTAGAACGACATGACAATTAAAAATCTTAGATAAAATGGAATGGCAGAGAGCTTATTAACTGCATGACCCATTCGAAATTTGTGGTTTTTTCATTGAGGACTTTTGGCAAACAGTTGGCGACGAAAGTGCATCGTTGCTTACTTGCTTTGCACCCCATTTCATAAAGCAGAGCCATTTCTGTTTCCCACACTCGTTTTTTCCTCTCCTTAATCAACATCTTGCGTTTTTCTATTGAGTAAATTGATGTAGTCATAATGTCCATAACTGACACCTATCAAGTGAGGTTGGTGAATCATTCATTCTTTTTCCAAACCACCAACCCACCGCATGATGATCTGTCTTGATGGCTCAAGTTATAGGTAGGTTAAGATACTATTATTTTGTGGACACGAGAAATTTATTTTAATTGCAGATAATCTATTTTGAGTTTGAGTAACATGTAATTCACAAAATATGTGAACTCTTATAAAGCTAACTTGGGATGGAATATATGAACATATGCTACTCTACATGTGCATTGTTTGTACCTATGTCAATGTGAGAGTAAGCTCGCATGGAACAATAACTTTTACTCTTCAATCACTCCTCTAATTTGCACCCATTATTTCATAAGACTATTAATATTGCAACACTTTGATTACAATAAACCTGCATCATTCCTCGCTATTATCTTTTGGGCCCTTTCATCTTCACTTACCCATTTGTCCATGGCAATTTCTTTTTATACACTCACCCTTTTTGTTTTCACACTTCTCCATTTGACAACCGATGGAGAGTGCAGGAATTAAAAGGGGGAGTGCAAAGATTAACTACTATTTTGGATTTGATTGTTAGGTAATAGCTCACTTCACTCTTAATGAGCACTTTGGATAGGCCCTTTAAATCAATTTTCACTTACAAAGTACTACAAGGGCATGGCCTCTTTGCTGCTTAACTGTTAAAATATTTTCTTGAAAACAAAATATCAAGTCCGGACAAAAGGAAAATAAGAAAAAAATATTTTTAAGAATGCTATTTTCTTTCTTGAAAATTATGGTGTTTAACATTTTATAGGTAAGAAAACTCTCTTTATTAAATAATTGCATTCCTATGATACATACGATTAAGTTAAAATAGCCAACTAATTTATACGGTTGGCCATTAAAGTGTTATGTTTTGTTAGTAGAGTTGCCGGAGCACTCAATCATTAGCACCAAAAATTAATTAGGAAAAATATCAACTCAATTTTTTTTTTTTTGTAAGAAATCCCTCCTTTATTTTTGTTTGAATTTTTGGCGTTTGAGACAGAGATATTTGTTTGAAAATACTTATTTAAAAATTTAAGATGACTAGTTCAGATCAGTTCAATTTTCCATGCATATTCATAGAGGGTAGCACTCATTATGTAATGTATTATTCTCAAGGCTTGAGGAACTTGGGTTCATCATCTTAAGCAATAAATTGAATTGGTTTTTAAATAATACTGAGATAATTTTTAAGATTTATTAAGCTCATATTTAAATTTGTAAAATCGTATCTATAAGTATAAAAAAGAAAAAGCTGAATTAATTTACATGAGAAGGTCAAAATAAAACTATTCATATATCTATTTAGCACTTTTAATTCTAAGTTGTCATTCTTTGTTAACTCATACGTACTGCTTAAAAGTTAAAATCCTGTACAGGTATAGCTCTGTTCTCCATAATTATTTTTGAGTAAAGAAACACAATAATTAAGATTTAGCTTTACTATATGGTGCGTGGGGTGAAACACAATAATTATATAGAAGAATGATGCATACTTGTATTCATGATTTGACCCAACACACATATAAAGTTTAATTCAAACTTTTATTAATGAAAGTGATTTTTTTGCTTTCATCATTTTCTTTGGTTAACCAATTGATTAATTATTTTAGTTTAATAAGAGATTTTAGATTTAATCCTTATAAAAATATAATTATGTTAAAATTTAATTAAAAAAAATTTATTATCTTTATAATCAAATACGAAAAGTTTAGATATTAAATAATTCAGGTCAAAACACTTTCCTAATTCATTAGCTTAAAAATTAAGTCGAGTATAGAAGGCGACATTGGCTCCTTTTTCACTACACTAACTAGTTATGTTATGTCAATTAACTTTTTCTTGCCTTCAATGTAGCCATATATATATATATAGCATAGGTCGTCAATTGACTTAATTGACGCCACACAATCATGAATCATGATGATGTTCCTATGACTTTTTGAAGAATAATATATATACTAATTGATTTGGAATTAATGTAGCTGATTTTGATACGACCAACTTTCTATATTACCATTTTCTTCAATGTCAATGTGTGCCTCACATGCTACCTAACTTAATTTCTCATTACGTTAACCCAATCACATGGTGGGTTTAAATATATAGCAATTAACCTTTCAAAGTTGGCTTCTCTATATCCTTAATTTCAACTTTCAGCAAAGAAACACAAGTTTAGTTTATTAATGGACATTCAATTAACCCTACGGATTTCAACCCTTACCCTTTGCTTAAAGCATATTTAGAAACAAGTATTGAAATTAAACACACACATATAAATCTAAAACGTGATTTGTGTTCAACACATTTCTTAATAAAAAAAAAAAGTACATTTTTTTTTTAACCATCCTATATTAGTATCAAATTAGAATTAACTAATTCAGATTTACATAGAGGGTACCCCTATAAGTTTGGTGATAAAGAAAAATGGTAATATTTAAAATATATTCGGATCATTTTCAATTTGATTTTGCTTTTTTATATATGGATAGCATCTAAGAATGCAGTGAGATATAAAAATGAAACAGAATAGGTAAGACTCATTTTATATTTTTCAAATCGAGCCTTAAAGCATGACCTCAACCTTCTGTAGCTGACAGCAAAGCCGTGCATGAATGTCAATGATGAAGCTATCCAATTCCACCATGATTCATGAACTAAATTTCTCCATTCTCTGCAGTTTTCCACAAATTAAAACACATTCCTGGCAGTTTCCTTGATTAGGAAATGCATGGTGTAACTGTAAACTAGTTCACATTTGTTCTCGATCGTATATATCCAATGTCAAATCAACCAGTCCAAATATTCATCTTCTAAACTTCTAATTAATTGGCTTTAAACACTTCTCATCTAAATTAAATCACATATTTTATTTTGTTTATCTTTTGAGGAAATCAAATTCATCACTAATTTTGTATCTTGGTATATAGTATAGACCCCAAGAAACAAGTAAAGAAAATAACAGTACATAGAGGTTGCCTCTTAGGAGAGACAAAACAATCACGTAAGAGTAATTATAACTTGTTAATTATCCCCAAAACTAAAATTATTAGAAAAACTTTAAAAGCAGTTTTATATATAATATCACCTTTTAAGGTTGAATCATGAATAAGATATATATCCAATCAACAGGATAATGTTTCTTTCTGATAATATCTTTATACATCTCCATGATTGTGTGACTATAAACAGTTTCTTAGATATATAATTATCTTTATTGCCAATATATGAACAAACCCTAAAAAACTATTCAGTTAAATGATCTTTTATCTAATATTTATTTTTTGGGTTAATGATTAGAAATCTCTCTCGTGCGTGGGCGTCGGAGGGAGAGCTTTGTTGAGGTCCATATGCATATGCTTTTGCAGATGATTGACACTGAAATGAAAAAAAGACAATGAAATCTTATGCTTTTTCAAAGATCGAAGGATTTAGAGTTTAATGAAATGTACTGTTATAAACTTGTAAGTGGTACACTGTTTAACTAGCTAGTATAACATTGCAGGACTACTGCACACAATTTTAGCTATATATATATATATATATATATATACATATATAAAGACACTGCAGACTGCGTTGGCAGTAAGTTATCATCTTACATAATATATCATATGTAATAATACGTAGTACATTTTTGACTCACTCTTCCACTCGAAACACGTTGATTGAAACTCGTTTAGAGGACAATAATGGGCGCAGATATATATATATATATATATATATATATGAGCTTGAACATAAACAATTAATTTCTTGGTTTGTAATAATATCTATCTAGAAAAGAAAAAGGGAACTAACAAAAATAAGGGGAATAACAAGAGTTTAGAAAGTCATATATATGGCATTAATTTAACGTTAATTCATACAAATCAAATGTGTAATCATTCTTCTAGATGTATATCACTGATCAGTGATGGTCCCAAATCATAGAATATAAAAAGTTATTTACAGTTTTACCATGATGGAAACCAAAGACCAAAAAAAAAAAAAAAAAAGAAAGAAAACTTAAAGGTAAAGATATATACAATGGATGATAGCTATAAATCCTATCCATTAAAAAAGAAAGCATAAGATATTCCCATCATCAGAAATTGAGACAAGAGAAGCATAGAATCTACTTTCTCAGACTTTTAGAGAGTACAATTAATAATCTGCCAGCAGAGGCATCAAACACTGAGGAAGCAGGCCTTCACCACACACACACACACGCCTCTTCCCCTTTACATCATATGATTAATTATTCTTGCTCTTTAAATCTTTACTTTCGATTTCTTTTTTCTTCTTTTATATGCAGGGTTACTTGGCAAAAGCTGCAAAAGTATGTAGTAGCGAAGTGAAGGGATTGGGATTGAAATTGAAACTCTTCAAATAAATTTTGATTTGATTATTTATTTATGGTTTCCCATGCAATGCAACACGAAAGGGAGAGCTCAACTGAACCCAAAATCCCAAGAAATGATTTTTCCAGGAGATGTTATGTTAACGGGAAGGGGGAAGGGAAGTCGTGGTCCCTTTTATAGCCCTGACTGACCAATAATGTCCTTTTGTATTCTTTTGACCTGCTTTGACCGTATACCATATTCTCTGCAAACCAATTAAAACTAGAGAGAGACAAAAGCTAGCGAGAGTGTGCGTGGTGTGGTGTGGTCCACTTCCTTTTTTATGAGATTCCCTTTCCTTTCCCTAGTTATAGTAGCCATAGCCATTTATCATAATCATAATATCCATGATCTTCTGCTTCTGCTGCTGCTACTGCTACTACATTTATGCTTTTACTTTCCCCAGAATCCATACCTTTCTTTCTTTCTTCAAGCTCTTGCCAGACCCAACATGCGTGTGTCTTTTATAGAGAGAGAGAGAGAGAGAGGTACTCGATCAGAAGAGGGAACAATAAGCTCAGATTGAGCTTATAGGCCATATATATATCCCTATGCTACATATCCGGTGGCCAGATAAGCCTAAACATGGAGTAATAATCACTGCTAATGATAGCCACGCATCTGAACAACTCACTTGAATTAATTGTATGTCTGTGTCTGCACTTTATACACAAAAAATCTTTTTAGTGTTATTAAAAAAAAATTCAGATACTATATCATATCATCTATTCTATATTTCTATTTGCCACCTAAAATAAAACAGAAACTGATCTGGGTCTGGGTAGTGGTTAGCAGGGAAGTAATTCATAACTCTCGATAATTAATTGGTTTATTTCTTTGTCATAATTTACTATTATTTTCTTTCATTTAGCTCTATATATATATATAGTAAGGACATACCAAAATACTGAGAAAATATCGGTAACTATAGCATACACTATTAGCTGCTATCAGCTTGGGATTTGATTAGCAAGAACATATTGATAACTCTGAGCTTCTTTATTCCTTCTCCAAAAAAATACTAAGATAAGTAATATGTCTCAACTAAAAAACCTACTTGGGATATGGAAATGAGAAGGGGGGAGGGGGGAAGGTTAGGTAATGTTCATATATAGATTGATTTGATTGTTTTGGTTTCTTCAAGAGCGGGCTGGTTAAGAAAACAGTTTAGTTTATTGATAGGCCACCAATCTCCAAATTGAAAGGACAAAACAAGAACAAATTTAGAAATAACTCTTCCAAAATATACTAAACATTGATCAGATAACAAAACAATCATCCGAAATATGTTTACCAAATGATGCATTTAAGAGAGTTAATAACTAGATTGTGACACATTACTTCTTTTAAGGTCCTTCTTAGAATAAACCTTAGTCATATGAAATATATATCCATGACACAAGCTACTCATACAATAGCATTTCATAAGTCACATGAAATAATATCCATAAGAACGAAGAAATTAAACTTCCAGAAGAAAATTAATTAATATATCTCTATGCGTGTATATAGTAATTTTCGCTCTAACTATACTGAAAAGAAGTTTAGTTTGACACTTCATCAATAGCCACACAGAATAGCTTCTTTTTAGGTCATTTGCTAGTATAACCAACCATCATATATAGGTCAAATGAAATGTCTGTATGAGACAGACAAGCATGGCCACAAAAATGAAAAGGATCAGCAGCAAGAAATTTTCATAACTCCCATGAAAAATTGTCAGGAACAATTCTAGATAGTAATTTTTACCGTAACTCGGGCTTCTTGCAGTTTTCCCATGAAAAATTTCCTCGTTTCAAGTGCTGTAGTGAAATATGATCTCATGGGGACAAGTCACACACAATAAGCCACATGTGAATGGATCCCAAGTGGTAAACTAATGGAATAATGCTCATATATTTTTTTTTCTGCAAATTAATTATCTCATGATCACCCACACACATGTATATATATATATATATATATATATATATATATATATATCACCCACAGGAACCCTAACTGGCTAAAAGTGGTTGCAAAGGAAAAAAAGGAAGGAAAATATTTATATGTACCTTGTGTGTTCAGGCTTGAGGTTGCAGAACCCTGTTACTCTTGAAAATGACAATGCCGTGCTTTGTGGAGTAAGACCTAGACTAATGACCTCAATAGTCAGTTCATCACCCAAGTACTCTCTCTAGCTATAAGAAAAGAAGAAAAGCTATAGAAAATAAATTAAAAATAACAAAAATGAAAAGAATAGCAACATTTATGCTTGATGTACCAAAGTTTGATCTTGATCTCCATGTATGTACATGGAATATGCTTGGCTCCTCATACGCCATCCACGGAGGCCATCGATTCCCCGGTGGACTCTCTGCAAATGGCATACAGGGAGCCAGGCACATACTCATATCTATGCATGATATCAAAATCCCTGAACTATATTTATAACTAAATATGCAATGGGTTTTTCTCTTAAATCAATTCTAATAAGTTTCAACTTAATAATTTATATATGCGTATGCAAAGTGACGATTTGAGCTGCAAGCCACGCTATATTTGCGCTTCTTTTGAGCTATTTTCTGGGGAGTGTGCACTGCATATGTATATAAACGAATGGATAATATGATGACGACGATTGGTGACCATGAAAATAAAACCTAGCTAGCTATTTCTTCGCTTCATCGTGGGGAAGATGAAGTTTTAGAGAGAGGGAGAGAGAGGAGTGGGGAGTAAGAATGGAGAGGATGGGAAGAAAGAGGTATATATTGAGGTTGGGAGAGGGGGTGGGGAGAAGGGAAGAGGGAGATCTATTGAAGATGGTGGCCATGGGTTTGTTTTCCCTTGATAAACCCCACAAAGGCCTACTGAATTGGCATAAAACGAGCAAAGCAGTGGGCTAAATTAAACATACATAGGTAGGGGGATTAAGGTCTGGCTAATAATAGTGGGGTTTGTATGTGGTTTTCAGAGGGAAAGGAGGAAGATGTGGGGTTGTGGTTGCACCCTGGACTCTCAAAGCTCCTCACTAAATATAGACACCAACACCAACTGGGTGAAAGAGAGAGAAGATAGAAAAAGATAGAAAAAGAAAGAGAAAGAGTACTGTGTGTGGGTTGGGTTACTAACCACGCAATTTCCTAAGCTAACCTTATGGTGTTTGAAATCTCCTTTTCTGGGTCGTAAAGCTAAGTGTGCTTTTCTCTTCTCTGAAGCTCATTTTGTCTGGGAGTGCTTGGAAAGACATGGATTCCTCATCACTCTCTAACTTTCTTTAAATAAAAATAAAGTTAAAGAAAGATAAAGGAGGGCAAATATTACCATAATGTATCCTCTTTTTCTTTTTTCCGCCATCACCTCTCCTTCCCTTCTCTCTTTATCTTTACTTTTCTTTTTTTGTAATCATATTTTATTACCAATTGATTATACACTCCTACTTGCTCCATAGACACCTTCCGACTAACCCTTTTTTGTTTACATTTTAGAACAATTCCTTTGCCCTTTGCCCACTCCTTGTCACCTAATTCACTACTCTCATTTCTCTCCATTAACATAGCAACTCTCTCCTTTAATGTGTTTTTCCTTTTTTGCTCTAACATGCTACAATTGTATATCCATGGGGTTAAGAAGTTGTTAGGGTTAGAAAATGTTGTCCCTTCAAAAAGTGGTTGAGCTCTCTTTTAATTATTTCTCTTTTCCTATTTGAAGATTTACTATATATGTACTTCATAGATGGAAATATATATTATATAATAATGTTAAAGAGTTGAGAATTAATAAGAAGAATTAACAAGATATAACTTCATTAATAAATAAATTGAATTTAATATTTAAAAATTTTATAATATCAAAAATTTAAACTTATAAAAAAATAATTATAATTGTTTCAATATTAGAATGCGAATAATTTCATCGTGTACGGTGTGAGGATACTCATCGATAAAAGAAAGTATAAGAACAAATCATTAAAAAAGAACAAACCTTTTAATTTATTTTTTTATGTGCAACCGATTATATCTTTTAGTTTAAGGTGATATATATTTTGCAAGTAATAATCATTGTGTTTAATTTGACAGATCTTGCCCCTTGCGTCTGATGGAATTACCCCTTGGATCTTAATTTGCACCATAAAATACTGCAATCATTATGCACACATGGTGTTTATACATATTTTAAGTGGAGAAAGGAATATTTGAGGGAAAATGAAAGAAAAAAAGCGAGAGGTTAGGAAAAAGAAAGAGAAATTGGGAGACAGGAGGGACATTGTGAATTATGATGTGATTTACAAATTGATTAAATATATTTTGTTCATTTGAATTTTGCAACAACTTTATAAAAGTGACAATCGATTTATAATTAATGTTGATGGACACATTCTACAATTTTTGACAAATAATCACTTTGACTGACTTTTGTTCCGCAAAAGTAAAACATTTCAACCCATGAGCGCAATCATATCACACTGCTTAGAATATGGAGAAAACTCATTTAATTAAAAAGAAAATGAAAATAAAGTCCAAAGAAAATCTTGACCAACCTAGCTAGAGCCTATCAAGATTAGGAGAAACTATTTGGACACTGAATGCAGAAAGTGAAAAAAAGAAAAATACAATAATGCTGTGTAATCCGACACCAAATGTCTAAACATTATTATTTTATATTACTCTTATATTTATATAATGATGAAGTCTAATTTAATTTGATTAATATATTTTGAATTGATATACTTAAATTTTTTTATAAAGAAATTTTCCAGTCTTAAAATCAAAGGGAAAATAAAGTTAGGGTTAAAAAATTATAATCAAATAGGTGCATACAACACTAAGTGAAATGACAAAATTTTCTTTTGAGCTTAATTGGTTTTTCTTCTCTTTTTCCTGTTGTTTGGCTTTGTGGATTCCAACATCACACAGTAACTGGGAAAATTGTAAGTCAGTTGAAACGTTAAATTAATTTACAGTATCATTTGATATAGCTAGCTAAGCTAGCAAGTGCTGGCCGTAGACAAGTGATGAGATCTGCCAGCCTCATTTGTACACGGCCTTGTAGCCAAAAACACCTTGTGTAATTGATCTACGAATGGTCGTTGTCTTCAAGAGAATCTTTGCCTGTAGTGAAAAATATGGCCACCAATAGAATTCTAGGGTTGACAACGAAAACAACAGGGTGTCAGGGGTTCATCTTCCATTTTCAACCTTTTTGTTTATTTTCTTACACTTTACACAGCTGTTAGTTTTGGGTGTACAGAATTCTTTTCCCTTCATAGAATGGTTTTTATCTATGCTTTAGGTTGGAAGAAGCAAAAAATGTGACAAATCTTGAATTTTGTTTCTCCCAAGGATCTTTTTTTTTTTATGTACTAAAGTATTTTCAGTTAACAACTTAAGATTAATTTTTATTAAAACACAATGATTATTAAAAAGAATAATTTTTTAATAAATTTTTTTATACAATAATTATAGATAAACCCTTATTAATATATTCAAGAGATTATTTATTTATCAATTATGTCGAGCTTACAAGATTTGGTTTTGATTATATTAGCTGTCCAGAATATGAAGTCACATGGAACAAAAGAAAGGAAAGAACATTAAGATGTGACATTATATGAAATTAGATTGAGGAATCCCAAACTACTTATATCTGCTTTCCCTTTCCTCCCTCTCTGTCTTTGTATATATTTGCTGTCCTCAACTGTAATTCTAGCTCTTCACTCAAACTTGAAGTCACTTTCAAATTCAAAGCTATAGCTAGTATATATTCCATGTATACGGTTAATTACAAGTGGGGGCAATTAGACTTGCAAATTAGGGGAGTACAAACAAATTTGATGTGCCGTATTTTCTTATGTTTTACTTTCTTTTCGTCTGAGTAGGAAGGGTAGGAGAAGATAAAACACCAACCTTTATTTAATTTTGTTGTCAAAGTATGACTTTGACTCTTCAGGGAATCATCCAAAACTTGAGCTTTAAGCGTTCCAATAGATCTAGGTTTCGAGTTCAAATTTATGATTATGATTGGGAGATGGGAAAAAAAAAGATATAATTATAATAATTAAGTTCTTATTATTAAAATGTTCCAATAATGCAATCTTTGGGGAATGGTCTAGTTGTAAAGATTAGGATTATTTATAAAACTAATCCAATTGGATCAAACCAATTCTTTGTATTGAAATTTTTTTTAACTACTAATAATATTTTTGAGATACTAATTTATGATTAAGTCTTTTAATCTGTTCGAATAAAATCATAAAAGTAATAAAAAAAAATTTATCAAATTTTAATACAGTTACAGGATTGAATGATTATTTGAATAATTTGGTTAGATTTTTTTTTTTTATAAAAAAAAAAGTTATGGTTTAGTTTATCTTTTCAAACTGATCTTATATATTTTTATATGCATAGTAATTAATTATATTCTTTGGCATATTTACCTATAGTTGTCCTTTTTTTTTTTTGTAACAATTTTCCCCTTTTTGATTGAAGAACATCTCACCATTTTAGCATCTTAAATCCTTAATGCCTATAGCAGGAAGGAAGCAAAGTGATAAATGGTTGTTTATAAGTTTACGCAATTCAATTTGGTGGTTATAATTGATAGTCCAAGTCATATTTGGAGGCATATAACATCTTTTATGTTTATCGCATAATTGCTCTTCATTGGATTCTTAATCCTCCTTTTATTTTTGCCGTAAGTTTAGTCTTATCTGCGCACGAGATTCATGGATATATAGAATCATATGATACAGTACTTATATTTCTTTATATAATATTGATTTTTCACAAATTCTCAAAACAATTCTACCCGAGGTGAGGTGAGGTACGCTAAATATAGATGCATTTTCCAACCAGTTAAATAATTATATGTTGTTTTGCTAAGTAGAAATCTCTCAATTCAGCTTGGGACATGTATGAATGATAAAAGAAGATGAATGACGTTTTCTTTTATTGTTTCACTATCTCCTTTTATGGATCTTAGTGCTTAGTGCTTAGTCAGTTTTATTGTCCCCACCATGTTGGATATTTTGAATTCATCACAAATTATATATATATATATATATATATATATATATATTGCAACTCAACAATATTAAGATGAATAAGACACGTATCCCCACCAAACCATTCCTCCCCTTTTCGAATAATAAAGGACTGAAAGGTAGAACTCTATATATATGATTTTTTTTTTTTTTATTGTGAACTCTGTTATTTTGATCCTTAAAAGTTGTAGTACATTTTCATATTGGATCCCTCAATTTTAAAGTTTTTAATTAAATAATTAGAGTTTTAATGTCTTTTAAAATAGATTACTTCATTTTACAAACATGAGCATTTAATTGAAAAAAAAAATTAAGTTAACAGTTTAAATTGAGCCAAAAAAAAAAAAAAAGACTTTGTAAATTTCAAAATGTAAGAGTAAATGCACATAAAAAGAACTATGTTCCCAAGGTCTCAACCATCTTATGGGTATGTATATATTGCACGAAAAAAAAAGAAGAGATTTCTTATTCATATTGAACTGTTTAGATAGTTAAATCTTGTTTTTTTTTTTATTTTGGTACATGATTACTCCTAAGAGAAAATTAAGTACAAATCCACAAAAATGTAAATATATTTTGATACCTATTCATACATTCTAGTTTAATTTCAATTTAATATTCATTCTATAAGTAATAAAAAAGATTGAGGTATTCCAATTAAAAAGAAGGATTAAGGTGACAAATTTAAATCCAGAATCCGTAAATCACATCGTACTGATAAGCTTGAAAAGAACCAACAGGAATATTCCTAATTCGATCTTTATGTAGAGAGAAACTCAGAATATATATAAATTTCAATAAGATCGATGACAATAAAATGTAATAATTAGACCTCTTAAATAAAAAATTTCTCTAGTATGTCTAACTATATGAACATACATGTATCAATATTTTAAACAGAAATCAACCTAAATTAAATTCTTAATTAAGAACATATCTGCAATGAATACAGCATATCATAAAATCATATAATATATATGACACATAAAAATCTGACTTCCCAAGTGATATATCACTAGCTAGCTAGCATGTTCTTGATCAAAGTCTTGGCTCAAATTTTATTAATTTAATTGCATGTGGGGTGAAACATATCCAAAGGGTCATATAGCAACCAACAAAGCATATAAAGCCAGATTTGCTTGCATTAATATTTTCAAAGAATAGCTAGCCGGCCTAGCATAGCCCTAGAAAACAGTAAATGAACTTTGATCTATAGCTAGTCATCTAGTGCTAATGCATGCTCTGGTATTCAATCTGCAATCAGATACATTCTGTCTTGTGCCTCAAATATGAATATTTAATTCCTTTTAAGTCAGAGAATTAGCAAGCTAGTTACTAAAATGGCATAGAAGGTAGACACACACTTTCTACATACTTCTTATGCATATAAGACCATCAGAAAAGTTAAAATTCATGGACAAATATAATAGTAACAAAGGGTGAACATGGTACTGGGGGGACAATAAGGAGAAGGAAGAAGAAAACAAACTTAGATTTGTATTATTTATTGTAGTAATGCATTGTGTATGCCCTATATAGTGAAAAAGTACAAATATTAAAATTCAACAATGGCAGCCCAGGAAAGTTAGTATAATTGTTAAAATTTTAAATCATATTTCATAAAAATAAAAGTTTAAATTTTATTATTATTGTGAAGATCTCAATAATAAATAAATTATAAATATTTTTGTAAATATTTTAAATTTTAAAATATATTCTTACTCTAATAAATTTTAGAACCGAAATCATCTAAACTCTTGTCAACCAAATAAATAATTAAACAATTGCAACTAACGTCCATTGGACCATTTGAAATGTACCAAATGAATGATTTAGTGGTGGAGTTAAACTAATCAATATATATATCCCTTTACAGAAAAGACGTACAGAAGAATTAGGTCTGCATAATGTACCGTTTTCGTTGGTTCCTTCTCTTAATATAATATATATTTCATCAATAATATAGTATGTAGAAAGAATTGGTAAAGGATTAAGAAGAGAAAGATAAAAGAAATGGATTAAAAATGGCTGGTGGGTAGCTAGCTTTATCGTGTAGAGTGTTGGAAGCAACAAGTGTGGGAATCAATCAATCCTCGTGTCAGATATGATATTGGACCCCTTGCCTGGGTTTTGTGCACTCAGTTTGGGTACTGCCTCTGGCTGCAGTTGCAGTCTTGTGTGTGCCTCAGTCAGTATTCCCTCTCATCCCTCTCTCTTTTTCCTTGGTGTTTGTCTCTCACGGTTAGATTCTACTGGTCCATTCATCCATTATTTCTAAAATATATACATAAAAAACCATAAATCTCCCCCTTCAATGATGTTTTTAGTACTAGACTAGATTGTGTCCTGTTGAATGCTTAGGTTAACCTAACTGATAGAATTTAAGAGTTAAAACTTATAATTTAAGGTTTTATGGTGTAAATTTTATAATTTTAAAGTTTAAACTTAAAGAGTCTTAATATCTTATGATTTATGATTTTAAGATTTTACGTTAAAATTTAAAGCTTAGAGTTTAAGTTTTAGAACGTAACATTTAATGTTTTTTAGATTTAGGGTTCAGTGATTTAAATATTTCATGATTATAATTTAGTATTTTAGAGTATAATGGTATGATATTTAGAGATTAGGGTTTAGTGATTGAAATATTTTTTATTATGTATCAATAAATGGAGATATACATGCATCAACCAATGAAACTGCGGTGTGATTTAAGGAAAATGCATTATATATAAGAGTCCCTTATACATGCATCAAAATATTTTTATAATGCAAATCATCAGTATCTAGTATTTAGTATCATATTAAGTATCAATTAATTTAATTTAAGTTGAATAAAACTTATAATAATGAAGTTCTCTTTATTAAATTTTAATGTAACTACAATCTTATAACTTAAACTTAAAATGTATAATTAAGCTAAAATAGCCTCTCACACTGTGCATTTGCATTTGGTGGTATAGCATTCAAATGCTGGTATAAACAGAGCATATATCCAATATATAGTTGATACCTGGGCACTAAAAAAAATCTAATCAAACATGCACCATATTTTATTTTATTTTTATCATCATCTCTGCCAATTATACCCCAAGTAAGTGCAGTGCAGACATGAACCGAGTGGCATTGGCATATATGATGTTTTCTAATATGCTTCTTTGCTTCTATACGCCTCGAAATGCACAAACACTCTCAAGCACTAGCATCACTGGTTTTTGTTTATTAAGTGTATGTGGGTGATGAGTCTGATGAGGGAGGAAGTGTGCTATGCTGTGCCTGTGCCTGTGCCTGTGCTAGCTGCACACAGCCATGTGCTGCGCAGCACTCTCTCTGTTTAATTCTCTTCCACACAGGCATGCATGCTTACCATATATAAAAAACTTGAACTACTGCTATGCATATAGTTAATATACTCGTAGAATGAAATGAAAGAAAGGGCCTGCAGGTTGATAGTTTGAGTTAGAGGATCAATAAAATAAAGAATTAATTGTTAGTTGGATTCTTTCTTTCTTGGATTTAACACAAAGCAAACACGCATGCATATGATACTTGTTATTTGTACCTTCCCCCATACCATACCACATAACCCTTTTAGCTTTGGCTCCCCTTTTGAGGAGGACAAACAAAATGTTGGATCAGACTCTCTCTCGCTTACGTTATTCTGCCGTTTATCTTTCTCACCCTCTCTACTCTCCATGTCTTTTATTCCCCCAGCTTCCTCGAAACCCTAACATCATTTCCATCCCACAAGAGTGCTTTCTATTTGTTTTCACGTGTTCTTATGTTTTTTTTTTTTTTGTATATTTGAGAATCTATGTGCATCAATTTGTTACAACTATACTAGATAAATGAGCGAATAGACAAGCATAATTAGACAATCCAATTTCGTCTCACAAACTCATAGTTTTATTTTATATCAACTTTAGGGTTTACATTTGAAGTATTTTTATATTCTTTAAACATATATAAAATTAATCACTTTTTGTTTAAAACGAAAAATAATAATTAATAAATTCCTCTAAATTTAACTCTGAGTGCTAAATATGAATCACCAAAAAAATTAAATTCAAACTAAAAACTTTATTACATTGTACTCTCAATATTTACACCAAGTTTTATTGAGCACGCCTACACTTTGCTTTTTTTTTTTTTTTTTTAATAGGCATTAAGGATGTTTTACTAATCTAAAAAGAAAATCCTCAAGGGGCCGGGAGACCAATATTTCTCAATAAAGCCTTTACTATCTTTTTCTTTGGACAAGTAATATAATAGTGGTAGTAGCTAGGTTCAAGTCTTCAAGAATCAAGATTACTATTTATCACCAGTTCCATTGCCAAGTAATGAACCCAGATGAAGAGGAAAAGGGGAATAAAGTCTAAAGAACCGAATCACGTAAAATCATAAAAGTCAAACGATAAAAAAGAGAGTGGGATTCTAAAAGTGATGGGGCAAAATATAAAGGGGTCCATCCAATTTACACACCCAAATGTGAAGAAGGACAAGCAAATAAAAAAGGAGCTGCTAGAGCAAAAGGCAAAAAGGAATGATAAGTCGTCCTTATGGCCTTTGTGCAAGATACAATATAAAGCTAAAATCTAAGGAAAGCGATGATAGAGGGAAAAATATGATAAAATTATAACCAACCATACCCTAACTTTTTAGATCGATGGGGTTCCACGTAACTCCAATGCAAGCCACACAAAGGATATAAAATTAGATTAATGGTGGCCGGTGCATGCATGTATCAGACTTTTTTTTAAAAAAAAATTATATATATAATGAACCTTTTTTTTATGATTAATGTATAAAAAAAGAACAATGATTAATTAGAGAATCATACACAAAGTAACTATATTATGTCAGAATATGACTGTTAAAAATTTAATAAAACCAATTGAATTTAAAATTGCATATCAATTAAATGTTATGTAATAAAAATTTAATTTGTTTACGTTATAGCTCAAAAGATCAAACAGCATCAAAATGAATTAAAAGGCTAGTATATTCAAATATTATTATAATTTAAAAATATTCTAGTTTGTGAATATTGGCAAGGTATGTGGTAATTCCAGGTTGGAATGAGACATCAGTAGAGTCCACTTCGTTGGCTTCTCCTTAAAACGTACAAAAGAGAGAGGATACTGATTAATTATTTCTTTGTCAAAGACAGTATAAAGTTCATCTTGATTTTATATATATCTATTAAACTAATTAAGAGTTTCATTTATTAATATTGTGAAGAAGAAACTGAGCAAGCATTGGCATTTTTTTTTTCCGATCTAGTCGTTCCATCTAGCTCCACCTACTCTTTTTCTTATTTTCTTCAGCTATTTATGTAATTTTCTCTATTATTTAATTGCATGATTCAAAGACGAACAAAGATCTTAATTTAGGGGTATTATAGAATAGAGATAAAGCTCGTAAGTTTGATTTTTTATTATGTAATAAACAATTTCTCAAATGATACTAAATCATGAAAAAGATAGAATTAGGGTCAGGTTTCATGCTCAATTCAATACTATGACAAATATTCAGATATGAACACTCTTCTGTCTCTCCGCTTCGGTCTCTTCCTTCCTTCTTAATTCTATGTATCTCTGCTCACTCTTTTCTGAACTACTGGTTCTGCTCTACTTCTTTCATTTCCTGCACTTGTCTCTTGTAACTAGCTAGCTAGCTTGCTTCTTGTTTAGTGTGCTTTTATACTTTGTGTGGTGTCAATTACAAATCTCACATTGCAACAAAATCGTTCATATTATACTAAACCAACGTGATATAAGCACCATTAAGATATAATTTTAACATTTTAGTGGAATTAATTTAATTTAATTAATCTTTCTAACAAACTTGAAAATATATTGTCAACTTAGAGTTACGACATAACACATCCATACCCATAAATATCTAAAAAAGTCTCCTCTTAACTGATATTAGACCGTGTCCTTCTCCCCCAAACTTCTAGTAAATCTTTTTTTCTTGAAGATCCTTAAATTGCTTGAGTAGTCCTCCCTTACAATTAAATTATCTGACTTTTTTCATATAAGTTACATTTAGCGAGCAGTTAAAACTCAAAACTTCACATAACTAACTTATACGGATAGATATTCACCATTTTCTCTTGCATCGAGCTAGCTAGGTATTACTATTTCAACCAAATTAAGACTTTTTACTTGAATCATAACCTATATATTCTAATTACCCCAGTTAAGTTTAAGTTGCATAGTTTTCATTAATTCTTTTGAGTGAAAGTTATATATATTATGACTACTTCTCAAGAACAAGAAGGCACAGTAAAAAGCATCTCATCTTTTAAATGCAATGAAAGTAAATGATGCATGATGAGAGGTAGTAGCTAGCGGGTAAGGGTAACTTTGTTAAAGGTTGAATGATGAAGGGTTTCACTAGTTTGGTCAAGTATAGTGTTCAGACACCAACTTGATATTTTGTTTCTTTTCGTTGTGATGTGCCCAAAACCAACAGAAAGTGGTCGGCATAGTTGCAACCAAAATCAAATATCAAGGGGCAATGTACCAAATCTGCTACCTGTCAATGGGCAAAAGGACCATATATCCCACCTGTCAAAGCTAGGGAGTTGGGGGCCAACTCTTACCCTTGCCAGATTTATTTCCAAGAGTCCCATCCACATGTCACACTTCACTCTTCTTTTTCAGCATCATGATGATGATGTATATATATTTATCCCTCTACTCATAACTAAAACTTGATAATTATTATATATATTCTGATCTCATCCTTACTTTATCCCCATGGTAAGCTGAGTTAAATCAAATGTCATTTCACACTCTAGCATTTTATCAGCATTCTTTGCATCGATATATAATAGTTTAATGCATGTTACTATGTAAAATCTCTTTAGTATTTTAATTTGGTAACTTTCTCTACTGTGAAACCAAACATACGTTCATTTGGGATTTTGATTTCATGTAATCACTGCACGACCCAGCAGTCGTACAGTCGACTATAAGTTATTTAATTTTTACAAGCTGCACAGTCAGCACAAATCGAATGACTTACAACAAATCACTGCAGGAGATCCAAATCCGTACATTTATTTTGCTGGATTAGTGTTTTTGGGTTTGTTAAACACTAAAGTGTTACATTTGCTGAAAGTGAACAAGGGCTGTGATGGGCTTGGACGGTGAACTTGATTAAGCAATTTGTGATAATTGAGATAACCTAGGTGTATTGGGGTGTTAACAGTATGAGGAGGTCCTCAGTTACAGTGAAGCTTCAATGGCGAAGTCCCATGGGTATTTATTGCCGATGCCTTAATGGTGGACTATGATAAGCGCCTAACGATGAGATGAGTAATAAAACTACTTAATGCCAGAATTTCAAGGCGAGTAATGAGGATGATGAATGAATGCTGCTCTGCTAGCGGGTGCTGTATTTATAGGAGAAATTGTGAAGTAGATTCAAGAGGTAACTTCATCAAAGCTGCAGCCTCAAAATAGTTTTTTGCTAATTAAAACTCTGAAACCAAACATATATAGAATTAATTGCTTTGTATTGGAAAAAATGGGATAAGTTTACAGACATATATAGTATAAAAACAAGAGAGCATACGATTAACTATATATAATTATAGAGCATAATGAGTTTGACTAATGTAAAAGTTATAAGTTGGAGGATCAATATGAAATTTATATTTCTCGGAAACAAAATATTCAGTTCTCAAGAATCAAGCTGGGTATCAAAATTAGACCTAAATATCTTCCATTCTCTTGCCTCCAACTCCAACATAATTTAGATACGCTTATTGAATTTCATCAATAAATTTTACTTTTTTTTGTTTTCGCAAAAGTGGTCCTTACGAGAGTTTTTAAGATGAGAGTATGGGAGAGAGAATTCTTCCACGGGGAAGGGTGTGAGAAATGCTGAGCCTCGATTTCGTTTTTTTGGAAATTCATAATGGTTAGGGTGCGAGGAAAGTATAAGGGGGAGTGAGAAAAGAATCCCCCTTGAGTGCACTACAACCTATCCCAGCCCTGCAATCATTGGGCTTGTTAAACCTTGAAGTCCATGAGTCTTCAATGAGTGTGAGAGAATAATCATGAAGATGATTCAAAAGTAAGAGTTAACGCTTAACACAATAAGGAAGCCAATCTGTAAGAGCTATCTAGGTTTGGGTAGATAAGACAATAGTGTTCGATTTTGCTGAGGTCAATTTTCATAGCTACTTAGAATTACAAGCGATATTCAAAATCTCCAATTTCTTACACGTTCTTCTCTGCTCTAATCCCAATTAATGGATGATATGCAGCTGCCATATTACACAGATATCCTTATACAGTATAAACAACACTCTCCTCTCCCATGCAAGCCCTTAAACAAACAAATATAAAGGATTCACCAATTATTCAAGATGCCATTACATATTTCCTGAAAGGGAGTTCAATGCTGCGTAAAGTGGTGGTGTTTGCTTTGCTGCCCATGACACTTTTGTCCAGCAACAACAATGACATGACCTTGCTGAGGGCATTCACCAGCAGGGACGGATCCGGATCCAAAAATTAATTGAGCAGGGCAAAAACATAAAGACTTCTCCTTTAGTTTAACTTATTACCTCATAAATGGAAGGGTGATGTAAAATAAGAGGACCAAGACCGATACTCAAAGACTTTACATAAAACAATTAGAAAAATTTTAACTTTATATGACGGGGTTTGAACTTTTAACCCTTAATGCTGCTTTATAATCTTCAACCGGCAGTTGCAAAGTTTTCTCCAATTAAATATAAAGTTCTTCAGTTTGGCCAATGAATCGTTGATTCAATTGAGGTCTCCATGTTCTGTTAACAAAGCAAACCCAGGTTTTTTTCTATGCAGAGAGAGAGAAAGCAGATTCTTTCTCAGTTTAATTACAATACAGAGAGAGCAACGCAGCAATGTCTGATCGCATAACGAAATAATACATGGGAGTTTCAGAGGGAGGTATACATGATAAAGATTCAATTTTTCAAGGATAAATCGATCTGGGGATAATGATGTTTCCAATGTTGTTGTGCCATGGATCAGCCAAGTGAGAAGCCAAGTTCTCCAGTGGTCCAGTGCCAGGGTAAGCTGATTGTTGAACAACGAATCCCACACAAGCCAACATAGCGAGACGGCCTATGCATTGAAAAAACACGAGATCAGATTAGGCAAAACCAAACCAAAGAACAGACATCAGAGTACAAAGTATATACTAACCATTTTTTATTTCCTTGACTTTGTATTCGTGGAACTTTGCAGGGTCTTTAGAGTAGCCCAAAGGATCAAAAGCACCACCAGGGTACTTCTTCTTCTCAGGGTCTTTCTCTAACGTGCGTTGGTGCTCCACAAAGGCAATGGAAAGAAACTCGATGACCAAAATGGTAGGGAGGTAGCCCCATGGAACTGGGTTGCCCAGGTAGGTTGCTTGACCACCTGGAACTGCAGCCCACTTTTGAGCTTCCACCCAGTTGCCCAAACCCAATGCTTCTGGTATCAGAACCCCTGGCTGCAGCAAAAGATGTGCAATTTCAGCATTCTTAACTGTTAAGTGCAGAACATAAACAGATGAAATCTTAAAATACAAGTACGGAAAATGACAAATTTCAAAGGTTTTAGAGTATAAAATCCAACTGTTTTATACAAAAGGGTTTCTATTCAAAGTTTCTTATAAAGTAAATCTAACAACTGTGCAGAAACTTACAACAGCAAGCATAGCCCATCTGCAGTGGTAGACCTCTGACTCTTTGAATCTCTCAAGGTTCTCTGGGACTTCTCCTAGACGAAGAGGGTCAAATCCAAAGTCACTGAGACACAGAATAGAACATTCATGCCCAAATTTTCGTCAAATGTTATCTATAATATCAAGTTACTGATCAAAATACCTTAAGAAATTTCTCAACTTTGCAGAGAAATAAGGCAAGTTTGAGCATACCATTTACAATCCACAACTATTGACAAATTTCCTCAAAGAAAATTCTCAACTTTGCCAAGTAAAATGGCAAATTTAAGCTCATCCAACATAAATCATGACAAGTAACTAACAAGAATCGTCTAAGAATTTATTAACATCACTTTGAAAGATTACTTTTGCTTAAAAAGACGGAAAATCAGTGCATACCCAGGTGCTGAACCGTCAAGGTAAGGTGGCCGGGGCTGGCCGGGCATCCAATCGGCGGACATGGAGACACGTCCGGCGACATTGCCAACGGCAGGGAGTGGAGTTGCAGTGACGAATTTAGATTTTGAGGAAGAAAGAACAGATGGGAAGGAAGAGGCGGTTGAAATGCCGTAGCTCATCAATGTATTGGCAGCCATTCTCTCACAATTGGAACGTAAATTCTGAGAGTGAGTTGAGGTGGAAATGGAATGGAACTAAAGAGGTGGAAGGGAGGGGTGCGGTGCTAAGTATGAGAATGAGATTACTAGTATACCAGAGGCGAGATATAGGCAAATCCAATTGTGGATTTGTATTGGCTGATGCTGCTTTCATCTGCCATGTTATTGGTCCGCGTCGGTTTTGGACATCCACTTTGGAATATCCTGTGGATATCAAGGCAATTTGTGTGTGGTTGTGGTCAGTCAGCAGATCCAAAAAAAATCAGCTTGATTATCTATTAGATTCTTTTTTAAAAAAAAAACAAAAAAAAAATATTTGTGTGGGTATAAGTGACCAAGTGTCTTTGATTCACTATTTGTTTTTTGTTAGGGTGAATTCTCCAATGTGACCTTGGTGATGATATTATCGTTGCGGCAATATTGAAATGGTCCCATCAGCAGTTGTGCTTGTTAATAATATTGTAGCTTAGCGTAATTTAAATATGAGTTAGGTCTATGGCCTCGTGAGGAGATTATTCTAAACTTTTATCTTACTAAAAAAGATGAAAGATCTTTATATAAAAGTATTGTGTGGTTATATTAATATATGCAAATATCACGCATAAAATGTATAATTATATTTAATATGTGATTAACTGATTATTATGCTTAAATATAGCTGATAAATATAAATATCCAAGCAAAACGATGATGTTGCCGATCAAACAAACTCCTATGAACATGGAAAGTTTCATGCTACCAAGAGACGAGAGAAAATGATATGTATTTATTTATATTTATATGTATGGTTACTATATTTTAATATTATATATTTATCCTCAGAAGATGAAGTGAATAATGGTTTCATGATATTCATAGGCTATGTATTGAGGTCAAGGTGTAGTCTTGCTTTCGCATGGCAACAAGGTATTTGGAAGGTAGAGGTGAATGTAATCAGTTTTGCAGTAGGCGAGAGAGGCATGTTTAATGAATGATTGGATTAATGCATCAATTGCATTGTATTGCGACTTAATCATCTTCAGGAACTATTAAAGATGGTGAAATTTAAAATGTTTGATATTGTTGGGTTTTGCATTAAATTAATGTTTCTTCTACTGATATTTTGCTTTCAGGTTTGAGTTAGCTGCCCACCCTTAATGTTGAAACAAGGAACATATTGTATTTGGTAATTGGTATTAGAAACCCCAAGCTAGCTGATCTGCTACAACATGTTATTATTAGCAACTGTTTAGTGATGTTAAAGTCTGCTGGCTCGAAATGCACTTTTTGTGACATTAAGCATTATTAGTGAACAGATTAGTTCAACTATTGCTAACTCTTTCTGTTTACTAGTTCATTCTCATAATTAAAATAAAAAAATTGTTTATTATTATTATTTTAACTTCTTAATCATGTATAACTATTATAGTTATACCAATAAAATTTGGTACATAATTGATAGAAACTGTATCCTTTAACATTAATAAGAGTTTAATTTTTTATTATGTGCACCAAGAAGTTGTATCTGCCTAAATAATCTTTCCGCCTCAAAAGATTAATTTCTAGGTGTAAATCATTTTCTTACCGGACAACCAATAAATATTTTGGTAAATCTTTATTGCGGCCTACTCTATTGAAAATGTGATAATTTTCTCTCATTTTAAAATTTTTATTATCAATAAAAATAAATTCAATACAATCTTCATAATTTGACGAAGGAATTTAACATAATAACATAACTTTTAAAAATAAAATTTAAATATTTTTATGTCTTAAGTTCAAATTTGATTTTTTTTTATTTAAGTTAATATTTTTTATTTATGATAAAAAAATTTGATTAATATTTTTTTTTTGAAAGAAATAAGTCTGAAATAATAATAAAAAAAAAAAATCCCTGTTCCCTGTTCGGCTATTACTGTCATAAAATCAATTCTTGGGAAATCTGAAACTCAATAAATGGACCGTTGCAAACAAGTCACCTCTCCGTTTAGCAGTAAGATCCAAATCCAACCCGTTCGTTAACTTAGTCGTGACTCCAATCAACTTGTGCTTCTCCAACTCCGATCCCTTCGCTTCCCGGAACCTTTCCAATTTCCTTCTCGTTCTCACGGATTCCGATTCCGAGCTCCCGTTTTCATCTGCCATGAGCAATCCAGCACTTTCAGGGGTAAGACTGTCCTTCTTTGTCCGTGACAACTGAATGTGGTCATTGACCGTGAATCGGATCCTCGTGCTGAATATTTACTGCGTTTTCTACTCTTTCAATTCGGATCACGGAATTCGACTTCTTCTGTTTGATATTCAAATTTTGAGTTTTCCCATTTTGGATTTGATGGCAGGGCACGAACTTGGTTTCTGGGTTTACTCGGCTATGTAAAGGGTTAGCTGTGGTGCTGGTTGGAGGCCACATTGTCATTCAGTTCTTCCCGGCAGCTGTTACTTACGTTGCCCTTATTCCCGCCAGGTACTTTATCGTTTGATCTGGAGCTCACAGCTTAAATTAACTGTCTTTGAACTTGGGTACGACATATTTGCTGGATTAGGAATTATGTTGGATTCAATTAGTTATATCTGCATTCAAGTTTCGGTCGTAGAAATTGGATGACAGTAGCTAAGTTGTTGGTTCTGAGTAATGAATGCTACGGATAGCAAGGTAACGACCGGTTAAAGATTAATAATGGGGAGGGTGAAATTTCTTCCCTGCAGATTTGAGATTGAGAAGTGATTTTTATGTAATTGATCAAAGTCAGCTTTATGAAATGTGTTGGGGAAGCATCATGAATTCAGGATTTGCAATTATATTTTCTTTGGATGGTTAGTAGTCTCATCGAAAATATTTTGATTTGATTAATTTTCATTTAGGTCCAAAATGTGGCACAATTTTGTATTCTATAAATTCTCTTATTCCAGTGTTATCTTAAAACTCTGCTGGGCCATTTATCGAAGTAAACAAGATAGAAGGCATTGGTCTCTGTATTTTGACCCATTTTGCAACTTGTTGGAATATACATTACTTGCTTGTAGTTAGCGTATATATATATATATATATATATGTGATTCAATATATAACTTGTTCTTTGGGCACATATGGTTATTACATAATTGTTCAGATAAGAGTGATTTGATAGCATACTTCTTATAATTTGTAATTTGTTTGCAGAACAATCCCATTTGCCTGGAATCTCATTACAGCTGGTTACATTGAACAGACCGTATATGGGGTATGTAGTTACTGTTCTATCAAAGTGTGTTTGTTTGCTGCATTGATTGTATTTCCTGAAATATATCTGTGACTTTATGGAATACACCACAATTAATACAGGTGGTAAACATTTTTATAGGTAGTGGTCAGCACGATTGGTCTCCTTTTCATTGGGAAGCTGCTTGAACCTATTTGGGGCTCTAAGGAATTCTTAAAGTTCATTTTTGTTGTTAACTTTCTAATATCTGTGTGTAATTTCGTCACTGCTATTGCCTTGTACTACATTACAAGGCGGGAAACTTACCTGTAAGTATATGAAACTTACTTCCATCTGAGATGATATTTTTGTTTGCGTTGCGCATGCTGTTATCTGTCTTATTTTCTTTCTGATGATTGGATTTGCCTCTTTCCTACACTTTGCCCTGGACTTTGTTTTTCCATTTGTTCTAAAAAGTTAAATAATGGTCTTTTTGAAACTTGAGTTCTTACGTCCTTTTTTCTTTACTGTATAGACAATGTTGTTGGTTCAATATAAAATTTTAAGTTCTATGTATTGAATATATTGACAAATTGAGTTAGAGTATTCTTTAGGCCGCTGACCTTCAAGTTACTTTGTCTATGTTCATTGCTTGTATCTCATGGCATGTGCCATTTTATTTCTTTGGACCAAATCTTTTGATTTTATACTCTTTTTCAATATTCTAGTTATATGCCACTCTCTGGATTCCATGGAGTTATATCTGGCTTCTTGGTTGGCATAAAGCAAATTATACCAGATCAAGAGCTGCCATTACTCAAGATAAAAGTGAAGGTTTGATACCTTTCCCTGTTATTCTAATTCATTACTTTTCAGTGGTAAGAAATTAATTTTGACAATCTGGATTTGGTGCAACTTCCAATTCCTTTCAGTGGTTACCATCTATCACTTTATTACTATCTATTGCTACGAGCTTCTGGACTGAAGAGGCAGCATCTTATCTTCCAACTGTAATATTTGGCACATATATGAGCTGGATTTACCTTAGATACTGGCAGAGAAAACAAGAGACAAAGCTCAAGGGTGACCCAAGTGATGAATTTGCATTCTCTACATTTTTCCCAGATTTTTTAAGGTATATATGATTTTAGTAGACTATTTTATATTTTATTAATTGTAAGTGCCTGCGGGATCTTTCTCCCTAAGCCATTTTGTTCTTATCTGCAGACCAGTTATAGACCCTATCGCATCAATATTTCATCGACTTCTCTGTGGAAGATCTGATGCTTCTAACGATGCTCAAGGTTACACTCTCGGAGGTGCACCTTTGCCAGGTTCTGACCCCATTGAGGCATCTAGGAGACGGTAATATCAAATTGCTGTGCATTAATTTTTAATGAAATATATATCTATTGTTAAGTAGAAATTCCAACTGAAAATGATTGGTGAGGAAACAATCAAATAAATATACAATAAACAGTTTCTGCTCCGGATCCCATTGTGCTTTTGGTTGTAAGTCTTGATTCCAATTAATGGTCTCAGCTTGAAAAAATAAAAAAAATTTCAACACACTTGTTTACTTTCCTTGTCTTTGTTTTCTTGTTTCATTTGATAAAATAGTAGTTTACCCTTCTGGATGAAAAATAAGTAATATACCTGCCCCCCCACAAGAGATAAAGAAAGAAAAAGCGGAGGGGGGGGAGAAGACAAAGACACACTTTTTTATTTAACTACTACAAGTTACAACTAATATATCATGACAGTGAAATACAGACCTTTTGTTTGCTCTGAAAGTCTAGTGAGGATAAAAATGTACTGGAGTTTAGAGAACATAATTGCTAGAATGTTTCTTGAACGCAGGAAGATCTGTGCATGCATCATTCTTTGTGCTAGCCATAAAATTGTTACTCCACTCTACTTAATACGTGCCTGTTAACTATACTTCACCAAATGACAGTTCTATCCTTTACTTGAAGGAGTTTACATATTGGAGTTGTATCCTGGGAAAAATAATAACAAATAATAACATTGATAGCATTAATGTATCAATTACTGTGGGAAAAATAAAAACTTGACATTTTGACTGATCCTGTTCTTGCAGAGAAAGAGGTGCCCGGGCACTGGAAGAAAGGTTGGCTGCGGAGAGGTTGCCTAGTGCTGGAGAGAAACAAAGAGATGCTGCTGAAAATGTGTGATCCCTTTGATTTTGTAGATTTGGATCAAAATCAGCCAATATAAGACTATCATCCTGACATAGTCAGAGGTGGTGCGGTATGAGATAATTTTTGTCTGGGTCTCGAAGGAAGATTTTGATGTGCATTTTGCCCTGGACCATGATCCTTATTAAACAAAATGCTTCTTTCCTGTTCATATAATTGGCTTACTTGAGTACTTACCCCAGTACACACAGAATCTAAAATATAGTTGTTGCCTTGATATTGAATATAACTTGATTATGCAGTTCTGTTTGGATGAGGGGTCTGACATTCAACTAAGAGAAATTTTATTCATACACCTTGAATATACGCACTCAACTTTTGGAAGCATTGTCTTATTTATTTAAACTTGTATCCTGATACATTAGTTCTTTAATATAAATCCAATATTTAGAAGGAAAATCAACTGGAGTGTGTGTTTGATTTACAGTGAAGAGAGTTGAGTTGAAAGAGATTCATACATAAGCTTAGGGAGCCTTGGGTCGACCTCTGGGAGGAGTCTTGGGGCAATCCTGATTTCGTTTTGGGAATAAAGGGCGAGGGAAAATAGGATCATCATCACAGTTCTTGGCCATATTGTTGCAATCTATGAATTTTTGTCCATTGTAATTAATACACTGATGGATCTCTACGAGGTAGACATTGCCAAATCTATCTGCTTCACACACAATATCCACCAGGGCCCCTGTCACCGTCGCAAGAATTTCCAGTATTTTGTTTGGAGAATACGAATTTCCGTTGGCTCTAATGCCTGAATCAATCGCCAACTTACAATAATATTAAGCATGCATCATAAACTCGATCTCAGTGCACTAGAAGATCATTATATGACTTACGTCTAACCCAGAAACTAATAAATAGAGATCCTTGCCTTAATGTTTGAGAAATAGGTAGGGTGGGCAGAATGGAAATTCTCATTCATTTCACCCCTTTTTGGGTCTGTCTTAATATAAAACAAGTAAAAATGATGTCAATTTTTAAGATATTAAATTTTCTCATTTTAGTCTCATCTCAAAGTAATTTAGATTCTTTTAAGAAGAGATAAATCGTCAAATATGTATAAAACTAAAGAAAATCAACATTAAGGAATAGTTCCTTGGCAGTTTTGGAATTCTACAACCATTTACCTGCATTTGTCAAGATCCTGTGTAGGTTATGGTCTTCTCTGCGGTTTAATGCGCAGGTAATGTATTCTTCTGGCGACAAGGTGACATTAGAGCATGATCCATGCCTCCTCCATTGTTCTATCCACATATTTTTGCTCTCTTCAAAATCACATGTTGATAGATCAGGCCAGTACCTGAGCAGCTCAGCTCTATATTTCTCAATCTAAAAGTGAAATATTATATTATATACATGAAGATTCAGAAAACACAAAGAAAATTGAAGATGATGACAGAATAATTAGTTATATTATTAAGGGTGTCGTTGGAGAGACATACGGTGTCGTTTGACAAGTAGTTGCCAGTTGCAGGGAGACAGTATTGTGGTTCCTTGCCGTTGGTCTTCTCCGGCCGAAGGCCACCAAGAGTGAAATATTGCGGCAATTGTTCCCTGCAGTGTTCAACTTTTGTCAAGCAATACGAGTTTGGCCACACCAAGGCGAGTTTGAAATAATCATAATAGCGATAAGACTCTGTTTCAAAGGACACAATTCCCAGCACCAACAACACCATAAGAAACCTGTATTTCATCTTCTTCTTGTTATATGTGGCCATAGATAGCCTTTTTATAGCGAGAGTGTCTCAATATAGTTACCAAATGGCTGTAGCTAGGTCTTGTGAATTGAATCAAAGTGGTATATTAATATGGTTGAAGTAAAAAAATAAAATAAAAAAATGTTTCAACTGTTTCATGGATGAGCATTTATTGTGGAACTTAGCTTATAGTATTAGTTATCCATTCATGTACTGTTTAGTTTAAGACTCAAGTTGATAATACACAATTCTATTTCTTTGGTAGTATAAATAATTAATTTTGTAAAATATTATTAATTTTTCTGATTTACATAAACAATTATTTAGAAGAATTAATTGCACTATGATCTAACTGGATATATCAGCTTGATCATTGCGCTTCCCTTTAATTGGAACACATATTTCCCTTATATATATTTTTGTATAACGTTGCAATTGGAGCAATATATAGGTGACTAGCTGAGGTTGGATAATTAGTATAGCTTTTATTTATAGCTAGGGTTTAATATTACATTCAGTAGCTTTAATTTTTAGGAGAATTGGATTCAGCCATTGGTGGTATTTAATTAAAATATCAGTGCAGGTAGAAACGTTAATTTTAATTTGTAATTAATCTGGCAGATCTTTTGAAGAACCGATTAATCGGACAAGAATAAATATAGAGTCCCATTCTACGTGTCAATGCTGACAACAATGAAATAAAATTTATAATAAGAGAAAAATCGTGAGGGTTCAAGTCCCTCTATCCCCAAAAGTCCCGTTTAACTCCTCCATTTTTTATCCTATATCTAGTTCATGATTACGGAGTGAAAATCATGTGCCACACATCCACAAAATATAAAGAACTGTTAACTGGGAATCTTAGGTCAAATCCATAATCTTTATTAATCAACCACGCTAGGTGTCATTTTGTAGCCATAAAATTCGTTGACTCCTAGTGAGTTTTAATAATGGTAAGAAGTTAAGACTACTTATGTATATTGATTTGAATTTAAATTTATATATATATATATATATATATATATATATATATATATATATATATATATATAAAATATTTTTAATAAAATTTTATCTTCGTTTGAGTTTTTTAATAAATTTGAACAAAATCAATTATAAGTAAAAATATCTAATAATAAATTAGTGCTGTATAAATATAATTGCTCAACATAAAAAAAAAAAAAAATACTGATATAACTTGTTAAGTCATGAAGGTGGAAAAGTGACGTAGTAGAAAAATATGCCACTGACTTGGATTGAGACTAATTGTGGTTGGGGTTTTATTTACATAAGCTTAGAAGAAAACATGTGAAAAATGTCCGATGTGCACTGCATGACATGTCCAAGGTAATTAAGTGGGCTGCTGTGACTTCTATATGACAGCAATAATGGGTGCAGCAAACAATACAGTGCATGGACAATTTAAAAAATTGACTTGGAAGAGATGCATTTCAATGAGTTAGCCACAAATTTAGTTTAGTTTTATCATGTTGGCAAGTCCAAATTAAGAGGGGTGGACGGGATTGTCCCGAACGGAAACGTTTCATCTTGTATCTGGTAAGCAAAGTACTGGATTGATCCTGTGAAATTAAATAAAACATGAAATACTTAAAAAAATGTTAAGTAGCACTAGAGTCAAAAGTAGGCACTTATGTATATTGCTACTTCAAATTTCAAAGTGGCGCCCTCCTAATGGTTTCAGTGCATATACATAGTGTCAATATCACCGATTAACAGCTTATAAGGTACAAAGTTTTGGCCCTAAATGGGTTATCAGTTGCATTTATAGCTCCAACCATTGGCAATTGCTACGTGCATGCCTTCTATAAGTGCTAGCCTTAATTTCTTTTCATTTCTTTTGTTCAGTGGCAACAAGAAAAGGATTATAGTGCCAAGTTGACTCAACTAGTCCTGTAACTTGTACTTAAAGTTATTTATTTCCAATCCAACACATAAATTAAGGAAAAATCATCCAATGGGCTGATAAGTTTTTGATATATAAATCGAACAATGAGATCACTTAATATGCTAAATATTAATTATTAGATATACAAATGTGAATTATAATAAAAAAAATCTTATATTAAAAAATATATGATATGCGAGAGTCTAAAAGATATATAAAGAAAAAAATCATTAATTTAATGTTTTAAAAAATTGAGTTGAAAGTAATATCAAACTTATAATTTCAATTGATATTAATAATTCGAATATCATTTATGTTCACTTTGGATCAATGAGAAATTTAGTTTGAATTACATATTATTAGCTTCCATGGTGTTATATTGTCATAATTAATTACGATACCTATATTGCTATGGGACAGTTCTGTGGATATATACAAGATCTTCACCTACCCTGAACATAAACATTGTTAATGAAATTGCGTATGGACGCTGTAGAGTCTGTAACCCTTTTTGGAATTTACAAGTTATATTTAAGCAACCCTTTTGAGTTTATATATACCAACCAGTACACAAGTACTGTTGAATTAATATTACATATGTAATATGTATTGAGTAATAACAATGTCTTCTCTGAAGTATGTTGATATAGTAGCTAGGGCTAGAGGGTATACTTATGAAGGGGGAAAACCAGGACACCTGGGACCAGTAGGTGGCTGGGGATAGGGTTTCTTATTTTTTGGTATGAATTTTTGATCAGGAAAAATGGCAGGCTCGTCACCACAATTCCGCAACAGATCTTGGCAATCTATAATCTCTTTTGCTTCATTGTCAACACATAGATGGATCTCTGAAAGATAAACATTGCCCAATTTGTCTTTCTTGCATACAATGTCCACCACGTATCGTGTAGCCTTGTAGATAGCTTGCTCTATCTCCTCAGCTGCATATGAGCTTCCATCAGCCCTAATATCTGAACTGCCCAAGATATCATATAGATTGAGAGATTGTCTGAGGTAGAATGCCTTGAAGAAATAGAATTCTGGTGGAATTGTGTCTGAAGCACAAGAGCCATGTATTTCCCACTGGTCCTTCCACAATTGTTTGCTATCTTCAAAATTGTATGTTGATAGATCAGGCCAGTACTTGAGCAGGTCAACTTTGAACCGCGCAAACTAGAAGAAAAGAAAATGCTTAGTAAGGCAATTTAAAGTCATAGGAAAAGGAAAAATGGATAGTAAAGACTTACTGTGAGATTTGTGACTTGTTTTGTTGTTAAGCAGTTTACTGGTTCAGTGTCATTGATCAACTGAGGCCAAAGGCCAGCAACGGTAAAATATTGAGGAACTTGTCGTCTGCAAGGTCGGAGAGACGTTAAGCAATAAGAGTTGGGCCATTGCAAAGCAAATCTGAAATAATCATGGCGAGGATAGTCTTGTCCTGATACGCAGTTCAGAATTCCCACAAACAACAAAACCAGATGGAACTTGCAGTACTTCATAGTCTTTGATTCTCTATCAATGTCTTGTATGTCTATATGCGGTGACGTACGCCTTTTATAAGATTCTTTTAATTCTTAACTCAACAAACCTACTGGCCACTATCCCAACTTTTCTTTGTAACCATGTAAATGACAGTATTATAAGAAATAACGTAATAACTGACTCATTAAAATTTATCTTACTGCTTTCATGCCAATAGGTTGAAAGTGACGCAATGAATTGCCTACTTTGTGTTTTTTGTTAAATTCAACTTAAATATGATAGGGAAATGCATGTGTGAGTGTTCAAAGTGAAGTCAAGCGTCTTAATGAAGCATGTCCATAATGTTTTCAGATTTCAAGATCTTAATCACGAGGGCCGTGAAGGCCAAGTATATATGGTGAAATTCGTAAGCACGCAAATGAAGCTTCTAATGTCAAATAATTCTGCGCGCCAGCTTTGGTGCAATTATGCCATATTGTTCTAGTGATCTATGAAAATAGTTGTGCCATTAAGACAATTGAGAGAGAAGAATGATTACAGAGTGTTGAAGGAGGCTACCTAATTGAATGTCATTGTCGTTGTTAATTTTTTTTTTTTTTTGTTCTTTTTGTTAAATTAAATATTGTCCTCAAATTAAGTTTATAAATTTGTCTTTGAACTCAAAATCAAAGATAAGATTACTAGATAAAAAGTTATAAATTACTAAAAGTTCATCTAAATAAATAAAATATGTTGTGCTTAAGTACTGAATATATTTTATTTTTTTAAAAAAATGAAGGTTGTGTTATATGGGCATGCATGATGAACCCACCAAGATACCAAAGGATAGAAAAGTTACCACTAGCTCCTTAATTTACCATTTTTCAAGTTTAGAATAATGGGCCTTGTGTGCCCATCACTATCATTTCATTCGCCAATCAGCCTACCTTCCATTTACTAGTTATTTGAACATTGTTTACTACAAATGATGATTTTTAGTCATGTTGTTGTCTTCAAGTTGTTTTTGTCATCGTATACTTACATTATGCTGTATTCAGTTGGACTTCTCTAAAAGAAGTGGAAAACATGAAAAACATGCCGCGGTAATTTTCCAAATTGTCAAGTTGTCAAATTTTCAAGTTTCTTTATATTCTCTATTTCATGGAAAATACTACAGAAATTAATATTGAAAAATTGTTTGTCTCAACTAAGCAAGTCCTTAATTTCCGTCATGTTCTTTGAAAAAGTTTGCCAACTCCAAAACTTGATTTTATTGGTTTCAATGAATTGGTTAAATCAAATTAAAACAAAACAAAAAAGAAAAAAAAAATTAAGACCCCTAAGAGGCATTCAACTATTCGCTAATGAGTATTTTTTTTTTTTTTTTGGGTAAAAGATAATAACTTGTATTACTAAACCAAAGCAGAAACTGTTACAAAAACACCGAGGGAGGTAAAAAACAAAGACGATCACAGCCAAAACAATATTAGAATACCAAAACCCTGCTCAAAGAATGGGGAAAGTTATCCACTAGTGAAAAACTTGTACAAAAGTTTGCAGCTAGAGGGATTTTTGCGGGCAAACCATGTACAATTCACAGAGACATCTCCCTCTTTAAAAGAACAGAAACCTTTTCCACATCCATTTGTTCACCTCTGACGATACGTCTATTACACTCAAACCAGATATAATAAGTATTACCCAGCAGCAGCCAAGCAAGCAACAAAACTCTTTTGTCTAATATATTTGCTTCTAAAAGCATGTTTCAACCTGTGCTTCTAGTTATTCCAATTTGCAGGATCATAGTTTAGTTGCAGCCTTTGTTCTAATTTCTTCAACATAGCAAAGGACTGAGGACATTGAAAGAATAAATTATAAATATTTTGATCTAAGTTTTATGTAAGAGACATGTTATATTTATTTTTCTACATACATTTTTATGCATATTTTTTTTTCTTTTTATATATACTCTTATCATATTTTTTATCCGTTGTACTTATTTAATAGTCTCAAATTTCCTTGTATTTATATATTGTACCCTCATGAAAGTTAAGAAGTTTACTTTCTTGTAAAAGCCAATTTCTCTTTTAAAAAGAGAACTTGAGGATGGTTGGCAAAGGATGTGTGGAGTAGATCCTAGCTAGCCTTCCTGGGAAGTTTGAATCTGGGTATTACCTTCTACCACCCCCACCTTTACCATCCATCACCCCCCAATGTGCGAAATGATCATAATACCCTTTTAGACAGAAATAATTCCTCTTACATCCTTCTCCACCCCCCACGATGGCTGAATGAACCCTAACCATTTCTTCCCATTGAGATTGATATTTTTTTGATTTGTAAGAATAAAAAAACTAATTTTTGGTCTGTATTATTTATGTAAAGTTCAATTGCATATAAAATAATGTTTGTATATTCTATTTTTTATTTCGAATCGAGTAAAATTTTTTGGTGCAAGAACGCTCATGCACAGGTGTTAATAGCTCCAAAACGCCCATACACAAGCATTAATGTCTCAAACGCTCATGCACATGCGTGAAGAGTTACAAAACGCCCATGCACAAGCATTAATGTCTCAAACGCTCATGCACATGCGTTAGGAGTTACAAAACGCCTATGCACAAGCGTTGTGTGTAAAATATACATATATATATGATTAAATTTAAATACATTACTTGATGGTAAAGAAATAAATAAATAAATTTAAAAATAAATATGTAATAATTAATAAAAATTTTAAAATTATACATATATTATTTAAAAATAAATAAATATTTTTAAAATTAAATATATGTTTTTATAATATGTTTAAAATTAAAAAGATATATCTATATATATCTATATATAATAATTAAAAATATTTTTTTCAACTAAGTAACTATTTAAAAAAAATTTATAATTTATGATTATTGTGATAAAGATGTATATTAATTTATTTAAAATATTATAAAATATTATTTAATTTTAAAAAATATATTTAATCTTAAAAATATTATAAATTATTTTATATTTAATTTTAAATATATATGATATGAAATTTTGTTACTTGGGGCACAAGTAACATATTTTTAAAATTAAATAAAAATTTAAAAATATTTTTAATAAATTAATATAAATTTTATCACATAATAATTAATTTATTAAAATTTTATTTTATTAAAAATATTATAAAAATATATTTTTAATTTTAAAAATTATATATATTTAATTTTAAATATATATTTATTTAAATATAAGTAATATATTTAAATTTAATAATATATATATATATATAAACGCTTTTTCAGAGGCGTTACGAATTTTTAATGCTTTTTCAAATACGTTTGGAGAAGATAAATTAAAAAATTATTAAGGGTATTATTGAAACTTTAAAAATAAAAAATAAAAGGAGGGTGAGGGATGGTAAAGGTGGGGGTGGTAGAAGGTAATACCCTTTGAATCTAGAAAATGATTGCCTTGGCATTAGTGTCATGGCTTCGAGAGTAGCAAGGAGCAAAAGTAGAGGCCAATGAGCACAGGCTGGTTTTCAGTGTCCTCATCTCAATAGTGATTGGGTGGAATGGCTTGGTGCCGGTGATGTAGCCGACCAGACCATATCCAATGAGCATGGATTTCATCTATTTTTGCCCAAGCCACATAATTAATTTGTAGGTGTGAGTTTGATTGGCCGCTGGTTGGCTTGGTGTTAATGGTGGATGACCGAGATGAGGAAGCCATTGAGGGTCAGGAGGGAAAAAAGAAAAATGCTGTGAAAGCCTTTTTAAGGCTTTGATACCATAAAGAGGCAGAGACAAAAAATACAAAGGAAACTTCTTAACTTTCATTCATGAGCGTACAGTATATATACACAAGAAAACCTGAGACTTCTGGATAGATACAATATGTGAGTCTTAGTCTTATGCTAACAAATATATGAAAAATATGATAAGAGTATAATTCAGTTACAACATAAATAGGTAAAAATAGAATAAGTCTCTTTATTAAAGGGTGCATAAAGGTGTATACAAGTAAGTGTATAACTAGTATTTCTCCCTTCACATAAACAGCACGAAGTATCATCAATAATGGAATGCAATCTTGCTCCAGTTTGCTGTCCTTCAACAAGGCCAGCCATAAAATAAAATAATGCTTGGGAAGGTTATACCTATTCCATGCCAATCTAAAGGGTTCTCACTATGAAACCATTTGTACCCACTTTGAATAGTGTAACTAAATTCCATTACTGGCAGAGGTCCATCTTCCATTTGGGAGACCATGTATCATTTTCCTTTGACAGCACTAAGCTTCTTCCAATGCCAGCTGCTATCATTTGGAGAGTTAATCTAATTAATTAAATAATTGATTTTTTTGCTTAATTAATGCTAGCTATGGTACTGTAGAAAGCCCATATTCGAACAATGTAGATGAGAGGATAAACGAATCTTAAAGACCCAATTCAAGAAGTCTAGCCCTGACCTATATTGAATTAAAGTTTATAATGCATATATATTTAGGCAAATTCTTTTAATTTATCCTAAAATTTTTAAATACACATAAACGTTTTAAACTTTAACTTTTGAAATGTAATTTATACCTTAAAAGTTAAAATTTTAGAATAAATAGGATGTGAAATTTTTTTTTTTTTAAAAAAAAGAAAGAATGTGCCAAAAGAATTGATCATATATCTATCTCTGCTTTCCTTGGTTAAGATTCAAACAATTATGAGCTTAACTTTATTTAAATTAAGAGTACACTTTGTAACAGCAAATACTTTGTTGTTAGCAAAAATAATAATAATAATGTAGAAAACCCACTCGTAGATAGTATTGTGGGTTAAATATCCCGTTTTACGTAGTTTCTCTCTTTGTCCATCAAAGCTTCAACCTTCTCATGTCATACTTTTCTTAACTTGTCACGTGGATGCTAGAGGCACTACTATCTTGTTCTTCCTCTTATTCATATCAATCATAGCTTGTAATTATCTTGAGCTTCATTCTCACTCTGCAACAACCAACAAATTGAAAGGGAGATATATGAAATCGAATTTTTGACCTATCTATATACACAAGAGAATATTTTTCTTCCTCTCACTCTTAGAAGGGTTCAGCCTGTTGATTTTGCAGCTTCAACTATATTAATCAAGAGTACATGAATTAACTTCTACTCCTAGCTAGATGTTAAGGAAGAATTGTCATGGTGCATGCATTAGTTGAATGGTTCATTAACAGTGCTTTCTCTGCAAAGATGAAGTTTGCTCTTAACAGATACAATACATATATAATCTTCAGAAATCTAGTTCCCACTCCAGAATCTGCATTGGATATATATATATATATATATATTATCCTTAAATATGACTTAGATTTCTAATTCTCAGAGACTATGTCCCGATCAGTGCAACAGATTAAAAGTGTTCAATATATCTGAACGCACTTAGCTTATCAGTTGAGTGGGGCAATGAATATCTTGAAATATATCTGGACGCACTTAGCTTATCAGTTGCGTGGGGCAATGAATATTAAATTTGTGATGATCATCATCTTTTGAATAGAGGATGCTTAAAGTATTAAGGTACTGATTATGTACGATGCATCTTCGTCATCGATCCCATTGAAAAAAAAGTCATTCAAGCTCATTTCAAACACCAATGAAGCAGAATGCTTTAATTAGTTGGGGACAAGTAGGTTTGCATTTTGGGTTTCCTTCTTCCAATGTTGCTGGCTCTAAATGGTTTTGTTAGGTAGTATTGATTTTTTTAATTAATTTCAGAAAAGTCATCTATTAGATTTACTTGCTTTCGTGATACTAGTATTTTAATTTATTTAATAACACTTATGAGTAACACCATTAAATCCTACCTGTGATAATGATTTTATTTTTCTTTTGGTGAAATAAATGAGTACTTGAGTACCATGTCCACTTAAGAGTGGCAAGTGAAGATGCATTGGATGTCATTTTTTCTTTTCCTTTTCTTTTTTGACTTTCCAGATTTCTTATTGATATTTATTAATTCACAAGGAAGCGTCATCTTGTTCCACCAAGGAGACAAGAAGTAAACTCTTGCTCACCCTCAAGAAGTTATACTATATATATCACTTTGTTGGGTAGGTTAAAAAATTAAGCACTTGCAAAATGGAACATTTAATTTGATAGTGGTTATACCATCAAAAATAAAAATTGATAGTGGTTATAGTTAATCATCTCAGCCCCTAGTAATCCTTGACCGTGTTTATCACATGAGAAGATTATTCAGTTAATTAGTTTCTTGAGCAATGTTTGCTGTCATTTTCAATCCTGGATATGATATATATATATATATATATATATATATATATATATATATATATATACACACACATTATTGGCCAACAATGAAATTTTCTCTCCCTGTATTCATCATTACACTCATCTTCACACTAATTAATCTAGAATAAGTTATTTCTCTTCTTTTCTTATCGTTACTTTCAATTTTAATCTAAGTTCACCCTTTGAGCATTCCCCAGTGGCATCATGTTAACTTTTAAACTATGGAGAAAAAGATTCAATTTGGTTCCTCTCTTATTAATTTAAATCAGGTTTAGATTAAATAATATATTTTTTTCACAAATTTTAATTATGCATGAAATTTAACTTCAGCTGTTAATTGTATCCCCAAATAGTTATCACATTTTTCTACTCGTAACTATTAAGTTGTTTTGACTTTTATGTTTTGTTTCTCCAAAATTATATATGCATATCATTTTCGATTAAACTTCCTTGTTTTAACTCTTAAACAATGAAAAATGATAATTAATATTAATAACAATAGCCCAAGAGATGGATGGTTCTTGTACAATGCCATGGCTGATTTTTTTTTTTGGTCTGTAGATGTTTGGGGGCAGGATAGTTTAGGGATTGCAATTTGGTACGATATATCAAACGCAATTGAGAAAGTTAATAAGACTTTTACTGAGAAACGGTACCCTAAACTGCATACTATATATGGTTTTGATTGAATGGATTAGAACAGCCACATATGTATTAACTCAAATCCCATACGCCAAGTAGCAACAGTCCTAAAATCTCATCGACAGCTTGAAAAAAAATAACAAAACAACAAGAGTATCAAAAGATTAGGTATAAAATAAAATATAGCGTTGAATTTCTCCACCAAGAACATCCCTAATAAGTGAACTAATGACATGGTTTGCAATCTCCATATTAATGTGTATCACGTACTAGTGGGTTAATGGAGTATGCGCTGAAATTACTGTGTATGTATATATATTAATTGTGGAAGTGAAAAAAATAGGACCACTCATAATCATACTTAATTATGACAACAAATTAGTATAACTGATTTTTTTTTTTTTATGTACACATTTAACAGTGTTATGCAATTTATATAATCTTACTTTATTTAAGATTTATTGTTGTTATGATATGTACACACTTAAGAAACATATTGCTTGTCACACATTTTGCTAAACTGAAATATTTGCACGCCTGAAACCGCATATGGCTTCAAAGATTAGATCAAGTTATTAAAATAAGTGCTCGTCTAGCAAACGCAAATATATCCAATATGTCTGATTCAGAGGTAAGAACAAAATAAAAAGTGTAAATCAATATAGCGGCCCTGCACATAGCCTTGTATAAAGCATATTCGTATATAAGGTTATTCTGGGTAATTTTTTCTTTTGTGTACGAGACTAATTCCCTCCTTTAATTAATTTTAAGGACACGCCACTTACAGTTTGGGTGTATTTAGGGGATTTAATTCCAAAATTTAAACTTTAACCAACTTGAATGAACCTATTACAATTTTAATTACCATCAAGTTAAAATCTTGGAATTAACTCCTAAGGCCATATTTAGACAAGTTTTTAGTTTTGAGTTTTAAAAATTTTGAAAATTTTTTATAATTGAAACCTTGAGTTTTTAAAACTAAAATCAGTATTATTTATGTTCACTTTATTACAACTGTATGTGGGCACACTGCAACTTCCCTAACTTCACCAATTAGGGGTATTAAGTGTTAGTACTCTTTTACTACTTAAAACTAAAACCAGAATTCCCTTTTTATGGTTTTAAAATTTAATTAATTTTCAAAAACTTATAACTCACAATTAATTTTACCAAACATATTTTGTTTTAAAGTTTTGAGTTAGAAACTAAAACCTTTAACTTTCAATCACCCGAACGAGCCTAAATGTTTGAATATGAATAATCATGAGAGCAAATTATATGTTTAACATTTTCATGTATGAAGCAATACTGTATGTATATATGCTTATTTTTTAAATTTTTTCTTTGGTATTTTTCTTATTTTTCGTTTGCAGTTTTAATTTTATAAATTACTATATATATAGTTTGTGTACATTTAACATTTTCATTATATATAAATTATTTCCGAAATATAAATGGGCAAAAGGATATATATACCATGACAAGTATTTTATAGTTTTGGAACTTCATTATCTTGGGGTTTGTAATTAAGCACCTCAAAATGGTAAATTTCTTTGAATATATATCTACTATAATTCTCATGAAATATACACTCATTACATATAAGTGTATACATACAAACCACAATTCCCACTATCTAACCAAAAAGAAGTGAGTATTTTACAATGGATTTCTTCAAAAGGTTAAAAGAATAAACCCTACTTTTGATTTTTAAAATATACATGTACGATTAATTTAAACTTTAAAAAACTGTCACTTCTATGTTATTTTAGTCAAGATAATTTTACGCATCAATATTGCCCTTCACCGGTGGTGGGTTAGGACTGCTTCAATATTGGATAATAATTAACTGATTTTTTTTTTTTTTTTTTTTCGAGGACTCTAGTAATACTAAAATATCTGTACTTCTGTCTATGAGGGACAAAATAGGGTTTTCCTTAAAAATATTTTAGTGTACACCTGACTAGAAGTGAAAACTTATTGGGCAAGTTGATTAAAGAATTAATCAACAAAAGAAATATCTTGGGCAAGAGAAGTCTATAAAAGGCTGCAACCATATAGCATACAACTCACACTACTCAACGAAACTGATCAGGTTATTAGTTAACAAAGAAAGAATATGATGACGAAGTGCAAGTTCTTTTTGGTTTTGTTCTTCGTTGGAGTTCTGTCGTGTGCAGGACAGGATCCCAAGAAGGCTGATTATTTCAAAATATCACTGATATGGCCAAACTCCTACTGCGTCACAAATGATCACGATTGCAGACCTTCTGTGCCACAATATTTCACTGTCAATGGTCTTTGGGCAGTGGGCAGCGGTGACGAGGTCATTCAAAACTGCAAAACGACTGACTACTTGACAGACAAGATAGTAAGTATACATATACATATATATACACACTCACTCTCCATTCCATTTCATATATTTTCATCTTCATGAGTTGCATGCATGCAACTTAATTTGTTTTCATGAGTTTTCCGATTTGTTCAGCTTGAACCAAGTATTTGATTCGGTATCAGATGATTTACATCACAAAAATGTTTTTATGAAGTTTATTGTTGGTATATATTTATTTTGCACGATGCATGCAGACTACACGCCACAAGGTTGACCTGCTCAAGTTCTGGCCCGATTTGTCAACATTTAACTTTCAAGACAGCAAGAAAATGTGGAAAAACCAATGGGAAACATATGGAACATGCTCTCAAGATTTAATGTCCCCAGAGGGTTATATAACCAAAGCATTGAGCCTCAGACAATCACATAATCTGTACCAAATCTTGACCAATGCAGGTATGTATGTGTAATTTTTATTTTTTTTTTAAACACTATCAAACACTAAATATTAAAAAAAAAAAAAAAATAGTCCATTCTATTAAACTCAACACTTGTTGGTAGATGTGTAATTCTAATTATAAATATTAAAAAATTAAGTTAAACAAAAGCATTAACGTATAGGAGAAGTTGATGTCAGGTATTTTGGCCAATGGAAGTTCATACAAGACAGACAGGATATTAACTGCTATCAGAAAGGCTACAAGGTTCATGGTGGACATTGTGTGTGAGACGGATAGAGTGGGCAATGTTTACCTTTCGGAAGTAATTCAATGTCTAGACAATCATGGCGAAGAATTCATAGATTGCCATAATAAGGCAGTCAACTGTGATAAAGATCCCATTTTTCCTGATCCTCTATACACTGCAGCAGCTGCAATGTAAGTTATATATATATATCATGCATATATATTATATACTATATTTTTGCCTTTTCAATTTTTCATGTTTCAATTCTCATATATTAATTGTTCTATATATATATATATATATATATATATATATATATTTGTATCCAGGAAACGAGTTACCAAGATCCATGCTTGAGAACCATGGCATGAAGATATAAAGACGAAGCTATAATAAATAAATGTTGTGTCAGCAAGGGTTTGCAGTTATATTTAGATCATGTAATATAATATAATATATATAAGGGCTCCAAGTAGTCCTGTCTCGCTTTTTTCTTGTTGCTCTTATAAGGTGTGTGGAGTTAAGTGCAACTGCGATAGAGTTTTACTGGTGTGTGTTATGTTGGTATCCTAAATCATAAATAAGGGGTAGACCAAGGACTGAATCTGAAAAGGTTCAGACTAATTAAATAAATTAAGTTCTCTTCTCTTTTGTGCTGATTTCTCAACTGCTCTTCTGCATGTTTCTTGTTTGCATCTTGAAATCTAGACGCAACAGTTGGCAGTTGGCAAATAGTTGCATATATAGATTAAGAAAACGATGGATATATTCCAATCAATCAAAGAGTTATATACCATTATAATGTGTTGTGAGGGTGGTTGAGGATTCTGTCTATATATATGTGATGAGAGAGAGCTGCTTCGAAGCCCTAATGTCGCTTATATAAAGAGGACCACAAGCGGGCCTTTGGGCTTGCTTGAGCACTGCTAGATTGGTCCATAACATAAGCTCCCAAGTCGGAAGATCGACGAGTCGAGCTTTCGAATTAAAAAATTTATCTTAATTTTTAGCTTTCTTAAAATAAAACAGAAACTTTCGTCATGTGAACCGAGAACAATAAGAAGGAGGAGAAGGGTTAACATTTGTGACACTTGGTTTGGTTGTCCTTTCTTTCTTCTCATATGGTTGTTCATTAGAGGTCATCATCAGGTTGCAAGTTCGAATCCGTGCATAGGTCGGTAAGTTTTATTAAGTGTGCTTGTTTGACTGTTTTAATATATGTTCCCGACCCGAACAACACCAAGCCAACTTTAGCTCGATTGGTAAAGCGGAGGGCAAACTCTTGGAGGTCCTTAGTTTGAATCCACCTGAGGAGAGTCGCTTCGAAGCCCTAATGTCCCTTATATAAAGAGGACTATAAGCAGGTCTTTGGGCCTGTTTGGGTACTGTTAGATTGGTCCATAATATAATGGATAAAGACTTACTTGTTTTTTCAAACAATGTAATTATTTTAAATAGAAATGAATTCGCCAATCAGAAAATGTGAAAGTAATTAATGCATACATAGGTGTTTATATAGCATATCTCTTTTGAGAAAGTTTTAGTTATTGTTAACGCCTGTGGTCGCAAAGAGTCGGGAAAAGGCAAAACAACAATTAACAAAATCCATGGGAGAAACAGTCACAAGATATTGCCAGTGAAACAAAAACATTGAAACAGAGAATGTGATACACAATGTTCTAAGAACTTCTTCAATATTTTAAAATCGATCAGAGTTTTCCATTTCAACATTGAAAATATAGAAGAAAACTTCAAACTTATAGCTGAGCATGCAATTTCAACAATTTGACATTTTCCTAAATCTTATATTGAATCACTATGCGCTTAATATGATAAGCAAAACTCTACAATTTCACTTTCACAAGACTTGATTCAGATCTTTACAACTACGGTATGGAAACGAACTGGTCCTCTTCACTTAAATTCTATCAATCAGCTTTCAAGTGCTTCTCCACCAAAAAACTGTTTGAGGACCATTCTCCTGTAATCTGCAAAAGATGAAAATTCCTTCAGGTTGACAACAAAAATTATTATTGATTCACAAAGTAGAAAAAGATTATAGCAGTAAAAATAAATAGTCTCAGAGTTTAAAATTGACAACAGCCTAGACCTAGACCAAAATGAGGAACTCTGACCAGATTTAGAAGTCTTGGGGTAGTCATAACAAGAAATAATATGATCTAAAGTCCATACGCGAACAATTTAAACAAAGATAGACATTGAATTCTCGGAAGATTAGAAAATATGTAACCTACCTTCCTTATCATTCCAGAGTGTAGCAGCATAGCTGTTTAGGGGACTCTCTGGATTGGGCTCTGTTTGAAGTAGAATAGTCAGGAACAGGAAAGCACAAAATTATAAAAAGTAAATGTAAAACTCATAAGCAGGAGGAGACAACTGACCTCCCAATAAACTTTGAACCGACAAAAGAATTGATCTGCAATCATAAGCTGAAGACCATTTGTCCTACCAAAAGACAACAAAAGGGATATCATTGATTCTCTGATTCAATTGAACCATAAAATTACAATAACAAATATTCTATCTAACTATGCAAAGCTCCAAAGAGAAACAAAATTCTAGATTCAAACTCTTCAGATAAGTCTGTCTTTAATTCATTTTCTTATCTTTTCAAGGTTAATTTAATACCTGGAGGATGTCAAGACAAATGTTGCCAAACTGATCTACATTCGGATGAAAGCACATCGTCTCAAACTTAACTTGGGGTGGCTTAAAAGGATAATCCAGGGGGAACCGTAAGGAAAGTTTATAAGATAAACCTTCATACATAGTTCCTTTTCCGCCTTCAATCGTGCCAATCCATGTAAAAATGCTCTCGCCATCAGGAAAAGCTGACACTCCAAGATCTCCTCCACTCATCTGTAGAGAAAAGTCATTATTCAAATTTTGAACGAAAAGGATAACAAGATAGCAAATTGTTGAGGAGTGCTTTGCAATGCCAAAATGATGCTTTCTTCTTCCTATACGCATCAAATTGTAAACTGATATTATACCATGGGAGTTCAGACACGTATTAAGTCCAAAGAGTGGTAGGAACTTCCATTAGCAACAAGAACACCATGTATCAGACAGAAAGATAATAATAGCATCTCAGGGTGACTTAGGAAATAAAAAATAGAGAAGAGAAACAAAGAAAACAAGGAATTCCTGTTCCGGTGGACATTGTGTTGAAGCAAACCTGATTGTTCGACATGGTACTAAAAAAAAGCTTGTTATAAAAGACAGAACAGTACAACATCTCTACCCTAAAATCTGAGTCACAAGCTGTTACTACACGAGATTTCAACAGATGAACTCAGAACTAATTGTAGACTCCAGAGGATGCAGAATGTAAAACAACTATCAAGGCAATATAAAATGATTGGAAAAAAAAAATGAAATGAAATTGTCAGAGAGAATAAAAAGAATCCGATTAAAACTGAAAAGTTAGGAAGATACCATGAGAGACATCAATTCCTTCTGGAGTCTGCAATTATGAAAATATATTAATTAAACCATCCATCAAAACAATATAGATGAAAAGGCTAACCATGAACTGTAGATTCAAATTATACAATAAATCTTAATGCGAATAAAAACCTGGTCACTAGTTTAACCGATGAAGCATGATAGAAATGATTAAATTCCAACTTTAAATTTGGTTTCCATAAAGAATACTAGAATTGGGAACCCAATAACCGCTCAATTGCATCCATTCAACTGCTTCCTAAAGTTTTAAAATATAACAAGAAATACAGAAAATTACACTTCGTTCATTATTCCTCCTCGTGTTCATCCTCGTAAACAAGCGCAGAGTCCAAGAGGGAGTGCGGGAAGAAGAAAAGTACAACCCCAAAAAAAAGGAAGAATGTTAAAAAAATAAAATAAAAATAAAAAAGGCATTCGCAAAAGTTAGAAAGTTAGAATTGAGGTATTGACCGTTAAGGAATTACAAGAAGTTTAAAATATTAAATTTGAATTGATCTTCTTGGGAATCAAACAGAAAGCGAAGAATTCATCAACCTTTGAGTGACTGAGGTGGGGTCGATAGGATGAGGAGAAGCAATATGCTGTTCGGATGCAACCGCCGGAGCATGACGCTGCCGATTCTGCTGCGGGTTCGAAGAGTAATCGGCAATCGGATTGGACCGGACTTCCATGATTGAGATCAAGATCAAGATCAAGATGATGGTCCAATCTGATGATGACTGAAGATCAATGGCACAGATTCAATTCCCGCTGAACTAGAACGCAACAGAAAGAGGAAATTTCCCGGGAAACGGCTTCTGAAAGAGATAACTTTTCGGGAAACAGTTTCAGATTTCGTTGTGGTGAGTGGTGACAGTTCAGTATCTTTACAATTTTCAGTTTTTTATTTATATTTTCGGAACTCTTTTTCAACTTTTATGTCTCAAACCACCATATTATTGATCATTCTATTTTTAATTGATTAGCTGGATTGAGGAAATGCCATGTTATTATCAACTTGTTTAGTCCCTTTTATAAGTTATAGGCAAGTTCTTAACTCATTTTTCTTTATAGGAATTAGAAGTTAGCACAGTTGAGTTTGATGGGATTTACGTTAAAATCAATCTGATTAACTAACTTCTTTTGAAAAATATTTTTTTTAACTAATACAAACCAAGTAAAAAGCTAAATTCTGTGAATTGAGTAAAAACAAATTACGATTTGAAGTGAGTTGGATAAGTTGAAATGAGTTAGACAGAATTGTAAAAAATAAAAATAAAATAAAATTAAAATAACGTAATTTTATTAAATGTTAATTAAAAATTTTAATAAACCAAATATCCACAAATGAAAAGTAAAAATTTATTACAAACTAACTTTTAAATATTTTTAAATCATTTTTAACTATTAATCTGACTTTAATTAACTTGAAAATAACCGAGTGACTTGGGTTTTTACTGTTTTGCACACCCCTGCTAAGAACTATGTTTTGTTAAGAACCACTGCTAAAATAAAATGATCATGTGGAAATTTTATTAAAACGGGTCTACCATAATTATTTAGTAGTAAAACTTACATAGATTCTTAAAATAATTTTTTATAACTCGGAAATTGGAGAGACAAATTATAGCATTTTTCTCTTTAATGCTTTATGTGAAGACTTTTTTTTTTTTTTTTCTTTTCTCCGTATGAAAATTAGTATCTTATTTATGGTTCTTAATAAAAACTCAGTGTAAGTGATCTATGGTGGAGTTCTTAATTAGAAGACCAATGAAACAAAAATCAAAATCAAATATAAGTCAAAGAGGAAGGCAAATAGTGGCTTCATTATGCTAAAATTATAAATGCTTTTCATGCAAACAATCAACCTTTGCCATTAAAAAATAAAAAATTAAACAATAGCTTTATTTTACAATTGGGTAAATCTTTTGACTGAACATGACATATACAAGAACCGCGTAGCTGTGCAATGCACGTAAGCTCTACATTCAAAAGAATCTAAACTCTATCTTCACGTCTCTTATCGAATGAAAAATCTGATACACTAATGCTGATTTCGTGCTGGTTTCCTTGTCCAAGAGGCAACTCCGTTGAATGTTCCTCTATAACTTCCATCCGAGTCTCATTATGGTGGTTATGGCTCGGGGACGGTGACCGTGACCGTGACCGTGACCCTTCTTCAATATCCCAGTTTTCATTCTCATAATTAGATGTTTTTGGTGAAGCCAGCGGGCTATCGCTCTGGCGGGCGTGCTTGTGCAGCAGATGAACCGGCGACATGCCGTGTGTCGGAGTCACTGGTCTGCTTGAGAAGGGTGTGTTAGACTCAGAGACAGAGTGCTTGCTGTCTTTCACGTGCTTCTTTGCTGTGTGGTGCCACTTCTTTAGTGCTGCTGCTACTTTATCATCGAAGATGGTGTGCTTCATCGAAGAACCCATTTGTGTAACTAGAGCATAAAGAGGCAGAGTCACGTAACTGCATAAAATTTGTACCAGAACCCTGAAAAAAATAAAAAATAAAAAATTGTCACTTCCTTGTTAGACAAGTAACCTCCGAAATACAGTTTATAAATTTAAGTGTTCTTCCATATATAGGCATCTGCTCATTCCAAGAACTTACCCGATTGAAAGTCTGAGGACAATATCTGCAGTATTATGGTGGAAGCAAGAATTTATGGAGAATTCATACTGCAGTAACGAAAAGAATTAATGCAGAGTTAAAAAAAAATCAAAACTTTGCTTTTATTCTATCTAATTAAGAAGAACTAAGGACATTGAAGGGCAAAATAATGAGATACTTACTGTACTCCAAGCGAAAAATGCCAGTAGAAATGCATTCTGCAGTACAGAAGCAAACAAGCAATTGCTATTAGAACACAAAAATTGAAATTCATGATAGATGAAATGATTGTATCGCAGCAAAAAAAAAACTGTGAATGAAATTAGTGTACCTGAAAGAGAACAAAATGAATCAAGAATAGGAGGAGACGAGGGCGATCGAACCAGAAGAGGTCATCTCCAGGTTCAACCATAGGTGCACCCTTAACCACTTCACCTCTTTCGTGAATCTTCAATCCCATCTTTGTTATGATCATTTGTAGCTTAGTTCCCACCAATAAGATTATCTGCAATATCCACATTAAACCTTAATTATCACCAACTTCAGACATAACTTCAACGTTGGAAACTAATGGAACAAGTAATATAAATAGAGCCATGAAACCAACATATGGATTGTACTTACAATTAATGGAATAAATGGAAGCCATAAATAAGAATGCCATCCTGTCCACATAAAAAAAATAAAAATAAAAATAAAATTAGAACATAAGCATTTAACGTTGCTGTTATGACAGGTTATTTGTTCTGATGCAACAGAAACTGAATTTAACTCACCATTAGTGTTGGTCAGCAGGAATAACACTGCGAAGAACCATATGACGGGACTGCAAGAGATGAAGCTTGATTAGATTTCTAATTAACATAATCAAGAGAAATTACGCAAAGCAGTGAATTAATGGTATTCTTACCTTATTCCCACCACAACTTTAAAATCCTCTTCAAGTGATCTGTTGATATACTTCTGGAAATCAAATTTTGCTTCGCTTCCGGGAGCCAAATGTGCCTAAGATTACATAGTTTAGTGTTGAGTTTGGGTTATGAATGTCCTTTCAGATTTCTTAAACATAACAAATTTTGGCACTTTTCTAATTACAAACTCACCATGATAAATCCATGCCTTAATGCGAAATAGTCAACCTTTGTAACTGATCCGAAGAATTGTCTAAAGAAGCTAACCTGATTATGTGAAAAGAATAAAAAGAACATGTTAGATTTCCAACTCTTTACGTAACCAAAAGCATACTACTTTATTAAAATTCAGAATGCACACTATTCAGCAAACTACTTCTCAAACTAAACCATATTTTTATACTTACTATCCATAGAGAAATTGATGTTTGACTCCATAACTTCAAATGCCTTCGTCCAAAGGTTGTGTCCCTTGTAAACCTGAACCTCTCGGGATCTGCATTACATTTGCAGAAAATCCACTGTTAGTTTACCACCAAAAAAGAATAATTTTTTTTTTCTTGCAGATTTTCTATATAGATTATTCTGTGCGCATACATCCGATTAGCTAGAAAGTCAACGTATACGCGAGCAAACATGTCTTTAAATTTTGTCCGATTAAAAGTTGTTTATGTATTTAAAATTCGCTATTTGTCTGGCTCCGCTGTCACGTAGCTTTCATTGTAAACGTATGCACTACGGATTTATTGGCAAGTGGGATAACTATTCAGCTATTGACTAACCCTTTGAAATTTTCAAATACTTACCATTATAGAACTGATATTCGATGGTTTTTGTCTCATATTCCCAGCTCTTCCATTTTCTCATCTGCATTCATTGATGCAAACAGAGCAATGAGACACAGAAAAAGTACATGGTCTGCCACTAGAATCTTTCTTGTTTAAGGTTGCAAAGTAAACAAAAGATGAAGAACAAAAAGGTACCTTAGTTCTTCCCAGAGCAAGCGTTATGATGCATTGTAAAACATGAAATACAGCTAACACAAAGATGAATATATGAAGCTGGTGAATCCCATATGCAGATACAAAAGCAACTTTACCCTGAAAATGCAAACACCCATAAGAAGAAAATCACTGAATTTAGCATATCGTTACTCAAAATTTTGTCTTTTTCTTCTTATGAAATCAAAATCAAAAGGAAAACCTTAAATGGAAGTGTTTGAGAATTTATTAGCTTACCTTTTCTTCACATTTGTCATATCCTTTTGTGGCGAGGACACGCCGAGGTATGTATTCAACAAATTCAAGCAGTTTCCGAGCGTTGATATCAGAACTATCAGAATCAGAATCAGAACCAGTATCAGCTGTTTTAGCCTTTTTAGGATTTTCACAAGGATGCCAACTTCTGGCAACTTTTTTTGATACGCAGATGTTAGAAATTTGATCTTGTAACACTGTTAGGAGCAAGGATATGAACCCCAGCAACATAAGCTCTACAGAAAACAAAGCCAAATGAAAAGGGTCAAATCATTGAACTTGAAACAGAAACAGAAACAGAGGAATCTGCAACAACAGACATCATATAAGCACCTCCTTTGACCTTCTCAAGTGCCTCAAAAAGAGCTACTTTGTTCTTTTTCTTGAACCACTGAAATTTAAAGTTGAAACAGATCAGAATCAGAAGCAAATTACCAGATAGAAAAAGCAAGAGAGAGTTATGGTTATGGATCATACATGTCCAATATAATGGATGATGTGTTCAATGATAATTGAAATAGCAAGCAAGACAAAACACACAACAGCAACAGCCCACGTTGGTGTTTCCTCCAACGTTCGCTCATAAACTTGAGCACCAGCCATTTTTGCAAGTGTTCCTCTTCTACTGATCTCTGGAAGCAAAAACCTGAGCAATTATATCAGCAGAGAAAGAATATGGGAGTGCAGCTAGAGAAGACAAAGCTTGATGAATATGAAACCGCGGATCTGTTTCTCTTGGGTTTGGGTTTGGGTTAATATATATGTACTAGTGCTTAAGAGAAAGAAAAATGCGTGTTGGTGTGTAAGTTTTGGCATAGAAACTTAGACTTCAACGAAGATGATTTGGTCAAAGAAAGACAGAGAGGGTCATTGAAGACTGAGGAAGGGAGAAGAAGACAAAGCCTACCTCTCCGACGATACGGTAAAATTGGAGAAAACATATACAATAACAAGTCAAATTTGTCTTAAAATATTACTCGTTTTTTTTTTTGGTCTTTTATTGAAACTATAAATGTAAATTGAGAACGTTGTTTGTAACAAACAGGTTGAAATATAAATCTTATAATTGCATTAGTTAGTGGAATTACCGTCAATTGTTTTTGGTTCTGAACATAAATTAATTTCATTTCATTGTTAAGGAAGTTTAATAAGAAAATAATTTGCAATTGTTATAGAGAGATGAAATAGGATCATGTCCCCTCAGTGTCTAACCAAAACCATATGGATTGTCAAGTTTAACCAAATAAACAAAGAGAATGAGAGAAGCCTATGATTCGCGTGCGATTCTATTTCATTTAAAGATTACAAGTTGCAGAGGCTAAGGGTGCTAGATTTGACTGGCTCATATCCATCAACAGATTGATGAGAGAGAATAATAGTACAGTATATAGTTTACCAGGAGAATTATCACTACAATGAGGGTTTAGTCTAAAAATATTTACAAAATGGGGATACGTTTGTAATAAAATACAAATTAGGATTAGGATGCTGACAATAAAGTGGGTCCTAGGTGTCCCGCCAAATCAAATAGTAGGACCCACTTTCATGCAATGAATTTGCCGTCTGTTGATTTAAAAACCCAATTTTCTGTTGTAGGGGACGTGTATCGGATAATTCTTTAACTTAATATTAATTTTTTATGTTAGTTTATTTTAAGATTTAAAACGAGTCGACGAAATAAACTATTTCATAAGGCGTTATTGAAATGGTCAATATAATTACTCATTATATTCAATAGTTTTACTAAATAATTCCTATATCGGATGCCCATTGGAGAATCTTTCACAATAGAATATATAACAACCCTTAACCATAAGATAAGCATATTTCATAAACCATATAGTATATATTTTAAGAACATATAAACTTGAAAAGTCTAAGTATAATATTGTCCAAAACCGAAATTGTTTTAAATTTTCTTAGGGATAATATTTAAAGTAGGTGATAGATGAAAGCGATGGAAAATTGAACAACTCCAGATACCATAGGCCGTTCCTTTGAAAGTGACAACAAATGTTTGGTAAGTTTAGATTGGACCCACGTTTTTATTAATTCAGAGTTTGAAGACATCTTTGTCACAAAAATAATTGTACGATCTGCATGCAACTTAATTCCTGATCAATCCACATCCAGTATGAGTATCCCATTTTGCCACAAACTCTTCTATTTCGTTATGTTGTGTTCAAATAGTAATATAATATTTTGTCATAAATGATCTAAATAAAGAATTACTTTAGTACAATAACATAATTTTTTAAATAAAATTTTAATATATTTATATTTCAAAATTAAACTCAATTTATTTTTTAAATATTTAAATTAATATTAAAAAACTTATGTTTTTTATTCATCATAAAAAAAATGTCTAAGTCACTTGTAATTTTCATTATCCTATAATGAGTGAGCAAGAGGACCAAATTCTATATTCTATATATTTTATGGGTCAGATAACCATTGGGCTCAAGCCTTGGCCCATGGATAATGCCCAGACAGTCAGTCCCACTCATAAGAGAAATAACATATTTTTTCTCATATCATATCAAAAATATTAAATACATAAAATTTTATTATTTTTTTTGTTAATAAAAGGATTTGCTATAGAGTATATAGTACATATTTTGAGACAAAAAAATGTTAATTCCACACTGGATACGTGTCATCCCAAAGATAACCGAGCACACCCAAAAAGCTTATCTACTTGCATAGATTATGCAAAAAGGAATTATTCTTAATATATGTATCAAGACTAACTAATTTATGAATTTGAAATTTTTTTTATCATAATATGTTTGATTAGGAACCATTTTACTTGTATAAAGAGATTTTCTTTTGTTCACTAAAAGTTATAAACATAGAGCAGTTATGATGTACATATAAAGAGATTTTCTTTTGATATTTATATTATGGCACTCATCATAATTAATTTAAATGAATAAAATTATTAATTATATAACATTATTTTATGATTTTTAAAATAATTATAATGAATGAAATAACATAAGAAATATTAAAATAAGACAATAAACTTTGTCTCATCTAAACTAACAACATATAATTAAATAGTTTAATATGTTATAGTTAATAGATCAATTGGTTGGTTGAAATATTTATTAAAAAGAATTTTTTCATATTTATGATTTTATTTAGTTTGAATCTAAAATGAGTGCTTAATATAATGTGATATATTATATGTTTTCAAAAAAAAAAAAGTTCTTTATGCATTTTAACATCCACTAATTAATATGCATGAAAAGGCAAAATAAAGTGGAAAAGAGAATATATTGGTATTATCTTTTGTGATAAAGTAAAACCAAACTTTAATTTGTACAAAAAGCAGTGAAGGCAAAGGAAAGGAAGGTCGTTAAAAACAATTAAAAGATTTAGAACAACCTACTGGATTGTCCCATCTTTGGAGTTTAAGGGTAGCACTAGCAAACATGAGTTGTGGCAACTAATAAAGTTGTTCTTTCCTCTCATGCCACCATGCATCTCCACCTTTGGGAAAAATAAAAAAAAGCAAAGCATTACTTGGCAATAAGAAGATCCGATCCAATCCGAGTATCTTCCTATGGATATGGATCCGGGTTCACATGCTATGCTAGGCTGTGGTGTATCTCCTATTTCTTTTATCATAAAAGAAATTGAAATGGATTTTGTTAAAATATACATTTCTTTTTTAATATGATTTTTTACAATTAGAAAATGTGGATTTTTTTACTTGACATACGTGCAGCTTAAAATAGCAAAGTTCTTCTATTCATTTTTTTTTTAAACATGCTTAATTCTCTCTTATTTTTATTTTCTTCTCAAATTAATTAATATAAAATATAAAATAAATTTAATATCAATATAAATATAAAAAATGATTTTTTATTTTTTATTTTCATGTGTTGACACTTAATTGCTTCATTGATAGATAATTATCATTTTTCTTTTTAAATATTTTTACATTTTCTTTTTAAATGTTTTTAAAAATATTATAAAATTTTAAATTATTATTTTTTCACATTTTTAAATATTATAAAATTTTATTTTAAATATTTTGACATTATTAATATGCAATAACATGACATATTAAAATTAGTAATATCTATAATTTTTAAATACTTATATCTCTAAACATACATGTTAAATAAATTAAAACTATATTTAAAAATAAAATTATATTTTTTGTTATTTAAAAAATTTACAAAAATCACAAAAAAATAGTACAAAATATTTACTTTGTAATTAATGAATTTATTTAAATAAATTACGAAAAATATTATAAAATTATTTAAATTTTATTATAACCTATTCAAACTCAACCTATTTCAACTCATATATCCCTTACAACTCAAGGGTCAAAATCTAATATTTGGAAAAACTCGATCTATTTCGACTTTACATTGACATGACTTGATCAGTACCAATAATGATCCCATCTGGGTCAGACTTTCGTCATCCGACCTAGGCCATATGGATATGGATAGTCCGCTTTTGCGTTTCTGAAAGCACAGCATCCAATGATATAGATGCCAATGAGAAACACAAGCACGATAACATTGACAATAGAAAGCTTATGCCAATTCCTTCTTATGTCTTCAAGCACTCCAGCTTGCAAGAGTCACACTCGTAGCATAGCAGCGTGGGCGCGTTGTTCCACTGGAAACAATCTGGGTCTTGGGGCGCCGTGGTTGCTGTGTTGTAGTTGCAAGCAGTTGGTGGTTTACAACAACCAGACTGCATATATAACAAAACCTTTAATCGCTCTAACTTTAAAAAATACTAATTGAGACTAAAATAAATTAGAACGTAGTTCATATATGTATACAAATTAGAGCCCTTTGGATTAGTTTTTTTCTACCATAAAGCGCTTTTAGTAGGAGAGAAAAAAGACATAGTAGTGTTTGGACTTGGCTATCACATTTAGAAGGCTTGAAACTTGTAAAAGGTAAAAATATAAAAAAAAAATTTATCTCATACAATATTTAAGTTTTTATTAGACACATTTCAATCATTTAATTAAAACATCTAAAATTAATATCACTAAACACATTTATTGAGTTCCTGTTAAATACATATTAGACATTTGTTACTCAGCATAATGAACCCAGCAAAGAAACTAAATATAAGCTGGTCACCACTGGAAAAAAAAAAAAAAAAAAATATATATATATATATATATATATATATATATATATATATATATATTTCTAATTGTATACCTCAAAATCACTTATTTTAAGATTAATCCAAACGGTGTTAACCTAGCCTCGTTGTAAACAAAATTGATCAAGGAAAGAGATGGAAATTCAGAAAGAAATTATCTATATAATATATATACCTGTATCGGAGTCAAGTCTCTCTGCATATAATCATGAGGGGTCCAAGACTGAAGCTTGTCACAAGTCTTAGAGCTCATAATACAGCTCCTAACAGTGCTCCAATAACGAGGATCCCTTATTCTTTTGATGAGCCATGGTGAGTAATCTTGAAGACGATACTCCTTATAAACCCTATCAGTTACCTCAACACCACCGCCTCTGCTCGTCACAGCAAAACCAAACAAGGTCACACCCGCTAGGGCTATAATCAGAATCAACATCACTGCCAAGTAGACCCAAAGAGCGCAGGCCACATGAAAACAAGCCCCAACGAAACCTGCGAGTGAAATCACAAGCACAACGAAACCTATCACCAGAAGTGGTGTTTGAAGAAAGTGTTCGCAGGTTGTGCTGCTCCTTGCCATCCACACACCGGCGCCGATGATTGCAACCGACGCCAAAAGTGTAAACATGTTCACGCATCCGATCACTCTGTTGCTCAACCGATACATATTATCAGCTTTCTTTCTTTCTTTCTTTCTTTTTGTTTTGTTATATATATATATATATATATATATATGAGTGTGGCAGCAGAAGAGCTTTCAATAATTCAAAACTTCCATTCTGTATCTCATGCTTGCTTTGCTTTCTCTGCGTTAAGATAATCATGGGAAACTTTATTTAAAGTGTGTGAAAATGACTTTATGTGGAATTGTGCTTAGTTATTAAGGAAGTTGTTTCATCGTATGGAATGGCGAAATTGCCCTTCCTAGCCGTTAGTAATTGGGAAGAATATTCATTCAGATATTAATTTAAATTCGAGCCAGAATCACAAGAATATTTAGATATTAATTAAAACTTTCTTTTCTTTGCATGGTCAGATTTTTAGAAATGTCTACATCAATGTCTTTATTTTTTAAATGGGTATGTTTATTTCAATTTGTTAAAGAAAAAATGATAGAGGCCAAATCAAATCATCTTGGGTTCTTGCTTTTTTTTCTTTTCTTTTCTTTTCTTTTTATTTATTTATTTATTTATATTTTTTATCTTTCTTGGATCATTTCTTTTTTTCTTTCCCTTGAACTAATCTAGCTAGTAAGTGTAATACAAAACAATATTTGCCAAAGCCATCAATTCCAGTAGCAGAGAATTTAAATTAAATAATTTCTCACAAAAAAAAAAAGAGGAAATTTTGATCAATTCATGGCCATTTTGGTAATTATCACGGGAGAGCTTTGTGGTGATGGACCCTATTTGGACCTCTTCACGAAGCAAAGATCATGGCTTGACTGGATCTATATATTATATAGAGATATCAGTAGTGCTATATATATTAGTACAAATTTTATATGTATAACATGGTATGGTATGATATGATATAATTTTAATTTTTTTAATTAAATCCACTTAGTTTTTTCTATTATTTAAATTTCTTATACTTACATGATAAGTTTGCAAGTGTTATCTTTCTATTATATATGTCTTTGTTTAATGTCATTCCTTTGTGTGCCTTTCCGGCTCCATTAATACTATAATTCATGCCTCTTTCTTTTTAAGGGAAAAATTCCACTAATCTTAACACTTTGCTTATTTAAAAAAAAAAAAAAAATCTTCAATGTCAAATAATACTTTATTAAACAGGTCGTATTTGATAAGATTGCTCTACCTCGTCGGTCGAGTTCTCTACAATAATGGGCCGGAAAATAGGCCAACTATTAAAAAAATCAACTCAAGAGCCCACGCCAATAGATTCGAATCTCGCACAATTGTGGCTCAAGTACTTAAATTGGCACTCGTTCAGAGAGAGACGGCACCTTCGATGCACGCCCACACACAAATAGCATTGTCCAAAAGTATGATGTTAAAAAGAACACAGATTTACATAGGACATGGGAAAATTTGTCATTTTCATAGTTTTACCCAAATACAATTTTGGTGTCTAATATTATGCAAGATAGAGTTTACACCCAAAAAAAAAAAAAGATTTATTAAGCTATGCTTTCTGTGTCTATTTTTTTTTAAAAAAAAATATCAAATAAAAAATCAACATCAATATTCAAAAAAAAAAAATCTGAATGACTGGACAACAAAATATCTTATCTGCATGGCCACACACGACTTTTGATTGGATGGAGGACAATTCTTTTTACACATTTTTTTTAAAAAAATCTCACATTTTATTTATTTTGGAACTTTAATTTTCAAAGTGTAAATTACATTTTAAAAGTAATCTCACATCTTATTTATTCTAAAACTTTAATTTTTTGAATATAAATTACATTATAAAAAGTTAAAGTTTTAAAATATGCTTTCAGAAATTTTGGGAGGTGTTAAAAAGAATTGGATTGATAGCTATTGTATTTGTGCCATTGCAGATTCTCTTGAGTTGCAAAAGCCATTGGGCCATCTGATGATTCACACTTGTGAGAAGCAAACATCTCATAGTCCCACACTAATTCAATTTAGATGGTTCAATCATGTTAGTATAACACAATATGAATGAATGCGTCTAAAACTCTTCCAAAGACAATTCAGTACACCATAAAAAGCCCCCTTGAATTTGAAACTTGGTATTTGTACAAGATATGGTATCAACAGCTTGCACAAACCTCAAATTAGAAACTTGAAAAAAAAAAAAAAATCCTAGAATTTGGAACATTGATAGATCTATTTTTGGTAAACAAATTTATCAACCATGGCATGGCATTGTTCCTGGAAGGGAGCTAAGAGTGAACCCATGAGAGATGAATTCCTTATTCTCATCCCTGCCAGCCCACGTTCATGCATGGCAATTATGCCAATCTTATATGAATGGTAACTATTATTATTCTACACTATTGTGATTTTTCACCTAGTGAGAATGAACAAATAAGTCTAACTTGGCATTGGCTTGTTCTCTAAGAATGACCTGAAAAGAATGAATGCTTGGCGAGGCCTATGAAGGGGAACTTCATGTCCTGCTCCTGTTACTGTAACCAGTGTGAGCCCTTTATAAACTTGGCTCCACCCTCCAACCTTCACAGAACAAGAAATTCTCAGCAAATGGGTTAAGAGGATGACAGAAAAGCTACTCAACCAACAAACTGGCTATATATACAAGAGTCGTAACTCTTAGCAGTTAGACCTACCTTGCCATTATCGTACCAAGGATACCAGTTGACAATGGTCGTTAGCTTCAAGGCATCAATGGAATATCGAGTTGCAGTAACTGGAACCACAGCATCTGTGTCACCACTGCAGAAAGGATAAACCCATGGTTGCATTAAGAGAGGACACAAATTACAAACATCATAAAAAAATGCCAATTTCAGTTCCAAAGTACAGATTTGTGATATTGGAAAGTCAAAAACACAACTAAGAAGAATATTCCAGACAAAACAGATATTTGACTGACAATTTAAATGTGGAATGCTAAAATAACAGTGTCCAAAAACGCATTGGACATCAGAAGTAAGGACTTACAAGGCCCAGGTATGGAAAGAAGAAACATAAGAGAGGATAAATGTTAGTGGTGACAACGAAAGATATGATACCTCAACAAATGAGTACAAATAATATAGATGGAAAATGTAGATTGAACATAATGGTGAAAGTAACTTGATCAACAAGAACTTAGTAATGCAAGAGAATGCCAGCAATTAGATCCAAGCAGGAGAAAGAACAAGGGATCCAAAGAAAAGAAACTGCTTATTCAGTAAAATTTTCTTTATCAGATCAGTAAACATTCATTTTCTATACTGAGCCAGATTCCAGTCTAAATTCTGATAAAATCTAGGATGTCTCAAAAAATGCTGCCCATGGGGCTAAATGACATATTACATAATAAAAGTTAACAGCCAATCAACTGCATTTACAAAATTTGGCAGGATAGATTTTCTGTTAATACTAGGCGATCGAATCGACCAAGTCCAGCTAGTAATTGCAATTTTCTGCAGGTCCAACCTCAATATCAACCAGCCTTTTCTTTCCAAGCAAAGTTATACTAAATACTTTTTAGCCAAGAGTCATGCACGGTTCCAGATACCTTGCGTTGAACTTAACCTGTTAACCATCATCACTACCCTAAGCAATCCCAAAACAGAATTAAGGAACCATGGGGAATTTTCAGGTTTGGGCTGCTAAGTGTTACTCCGATACCACTCCCATCTAAAAGCAAACATTCCTAACCTTTTGGAAGATATCACCATCAGAAGCTATAGGGCGTAAATCCAAGCATAGGTTTAAAGCATGCCCACAATCCATAAGTACACAATAAAAGGAAACCAAACAGCCGGTTTGTACAACTCAACATGCCTAGAATAATTTCTGCACTCCCTTTTCACTTTTACATTGTACTGGGGAATTAAGAGATGAAAATCTCAAACTTTCTAGAATAGTACACTTGATGCAGCTTGTTCCAAATCTATTATTAGCACAAGTATAACCAAATAGCGAAGATGCTTCAGGTTTAAAGAAAAATATTGGAAGTCGGATTAAAAGAAGCATTGGAAGATGATAAGAAAGGTCAGGTCATGTCTAATCGCACCTGTATACCCATATTCTGATACTAGCATTAATGAGCTCTTGATATATAGGAAGCATAGACTGTGGAGAATCCGTCCAATAGTTCCCAACAATATCACTGTTAAGAAAAATCTGAAGTCAATCTTCTGATAGTACCAGTCTCGTGTGGACATCTTAAATCTTAAATATAAGATAAATGACATACCTGCAAGTTTCCCATGGATAAGAAATCCCAGTAACATTGGCATGGAGTGCCTTTTGAACTTCGGGATGATTGAAATACAAATCAGAATACCTCTCAGTGCAGGGATCATATGCTCGAGACATCCATGGCTGTATTTTGAAGTAAAAGATAAGAGTAAACCAAACAAAAATTTACCAGTACTCCACCAAACAGAACAAGATAAACTACTACATTTGAACACTGATTTTAAGAAACGAGAACTTCAAGACTGCATGATGTAGCCGCTTTAATCAATGACATAATCAACTGGGAAGTCAATCATGGAGAATGACTTCATAATCCCAAATAAACTTAAGCATATATGTTCTTCTAAAAATTTCGGGAATAAAAAGTATCTACCTGCTTGCGTTCACAGTTCAGGATAGAATAAAATCAAATACACAGCAAAATTTAGGAAACCAAATAAATGTTTACTTAATCTAGCATGTTTTGCAGTTTCTCTCAGGTGTAGCCTCCTCGAAAGACCATCCATACCTTCGAGATCTGCTGCAAACTAGTATATTAATATATATCCCAATATTCCTTGATATTCACCCATTAAATTTTAGTTTCATAAATCTACCACTGCCAGGAAGTCAAAAGCCTTTACAGTAAAAAAAATAAATCACTTGGATTCTGAAGTGGCAAAACAGACATCAGAATTTCATTATTGTAGTTTTTGTATAATATAAACAATTCTGATTTAATACTACATTGGCGTGGAAGTAAATTGATTAAGTTGATAAAAGAGCTTACATAGCGACCCCTCAAGCTGCGTCGCAGTGATGCTGTATCATTGCAAGGCCGAGTAAATATGCTATACGGATCAATATTCCCCTGCTCCGCAACAGAGCGTTTTAAAGCCTCCATGCATGTCAGCGATGGATGCTGGGAGGATTCAGAGTCACAAGCATCTCTTAGCATTTTATATGTGGAATCCGAAATCAAACCATGAGTCCACCAGTACTCAAATGTGCCAACAAAATCATGGTGATCATCAGTAACAGCATTTCCAACCTGAGAGAGATCAATGAAAAGTCACACCCATTAAATGATTACCAAACAACATTATGGCCTCTCTATAAGCTCAGAAAAAGCTTTCATGAATCTTATAATCTCACCATGAATCCCTTAAAATTTATGGCCGGATTCTTGATTCCTTTATTTTTCTCGTAAACAACCTTAGCCAACTGAGGAACATAGTGACCTGAGAAAAGATTAAGGGAATTGGATCACTAACCATAGCAAAAAGCATTCAATTAGCAATAATTTTGGAAATAAAATCCTTAAGAAAAAAGGCGATATTTAAATTGAAGAATGACCTGCATAACTTTCTCCAGCAATGTAGAATTCCCTATGCTTATACTGAGGAAATCTTTCAAACCAATTAACAAGAAATGTATATGCATCTTCAGCTGCGAAGTCACAAAAGACAAAACCCAGATCCCAAGCACATATAAGCACGTCAAATAATGATATCACGGCTGAAATAGAAAAAAACTCTGAAGTACAACCTTTAAAAATGCTTCAACTATATTACCTGTGCTCTGGTCACCCGCTGTGTATAGATCTGATGTTTTATTCGAGTATGAAAAGCCAACACCAGCCGGAGACTCAAGAAATAGTATGTTTGCCACTGCCCATATCGAAAATCAATAGCATAAAGACATAGTTCACGGGGAAAACAAGAAAATGCTGAGGTTGGAAATTCCACTTACAATTGTTCCAAGCATAAGGATTCAAATAAAGTGATTTCCCATCCGGCCTAATGCGAAAAGGGCCAATCTCTTCAGCTGCCCCATAAGCTATAGAGGAGCATCCAGGACCACCATTAAGCCACAACACCAGAGGCCTTGAACGAGGTCCACGACTCGCTGGGGACTCAACTAACCAGTAAAACAGTGCCCTCCCAGCTTGCTCATTCACAGTTACATAGCCAGAGTACTGGGCGAACCTCACGTTCGTTGGTTGTCCTGGCAACTGAGTTATCCTATCTCTCTTCTGATCTTCAATATAGGAAGCTAAACAAATTCCCACAGAAATGAACAAAAGGAAAAGAGCACACAATTGAGGATAACCCATGAATCTAAAGCAACGCAAAACCCAGAAACTGCACCACAAAATTTCTGGGTTTTCTAGCCTGCTAAAGCCACTTACTTCAAAATCATATACGAAGACGGAGATGCAGAGATAAAGGGAATAACAATAACAATAGAATTTATAAAGCACAAAGGCCAAACCCAGAAACTCAAATCCCAAATCTATCCCAGATTTCACGGAAAACGATCCGGAGTTTCAAGAAATGTAACAAGTCAACAAAATCGGAGTGCAAGACGGAGATGCCAAAAATATCTCTTGGTTCAGTATTAGCTTATGAGGCTATGGTAGTTCTCCTAGAACTACTAAACCGGCTGACAGACACAGACAGAAGCAGTGAATGAACCTTCCGTTGAAAGTTCCGCATTTATAACATAATCCTAATGATTATGATTAGCTGGAGCAATTTAACGCTTTGCATTTATATGCATTTGCTCCTCCGCCTAATAATCAAAGCTTTGAATTTTCTTCCTCCTTCGCGCGTATGTTTCTATCAGGCTATTGACAAAACAGTTGGCGTGGGCACATGGGACTGCTCCTCCATGTCCTACTACCTTTGTGGCTAAGATAGACTAAATTTTGTTGAAAAATACTCCCAAATATAAATAATAAATAAATTAGGATAAAATAAATAAAGGTTGACAACTTTTACTTCACTCTTAAAGAACCATTTAATTATGTTTTAATCTTAGATTAATCAGCAGGAAAAATTGACACGGTTTCTGTTTGAAAACAGGAAGTTTACAGATAGGGATACTCACTAGGGATACTCACTATCATTGAGTGTAGCTGTTGCTATTAGCAGCTCTATCCTATGTGGCCTATGCATTTTACAGCTGATACGCAGGAATCCATGACAAAATTTGGAAACTTTTCATCCAATAAATTATGGGATTCTTCAATTGATGATTTTCTTTTCCACTTAATTGCCTCTGATGAAGAAATTTGTTTAAAGGAACAAAAAAAAATAATAGATCGAGAGAGAAGAGGAGAAGGAGAAGGGGGACAGCAACTGTGCCAGTGGAGCAAGAGAAGAGACAAATGCTTTCATTGTCGTGACTCATAAACAGTGATAATGATAATAATCATTTTTACGTTTATTACTTCTTAAAAATTAATGCAACTTGAAAACAACAATCATGATGCTGTTCTCGTCCATGGGTTGTGCCACGTGGCAATAGAGTGCAAAATTAGTGATTTACATGTTGAAAACTCATAAAATACTTACAAAATTAATTAGAAATTATTTATCAACACTATTGCCTAATTATTTTTTGGTATGTGTCAAGCATATTGCTCAATTGATAGCAGGCCACTAATTCATTTTGAGACATTAAAATCATCAAAATAAACACACATTTCTTAAGCTATTACTTAATTACTTTTAATATTCAAAATTATAAAAGTTATATTACTTATTTTATATTCTTCAATAAATATATTACATAATTAAAAATAATACATTTTTTAAGTATTCTTATTTAATATTTTTCTTTTGAGTTGAATGTATAAAAAAAAATTATTAAAATAAAATTTTAAGTAAAATATTTTTTAAAAAACATCATTAAATATTCTATGAACTCTAGAAGTGGTATAAGATTTTAATAACGTTGAAGGGAGGAGTATTAATTATAATTAACATTCTCCATCAATAATATACTGGCCGACTTTGCTTTAATAATTGACTCTATTTTATCTTTTTTTCTTTTTTGATATGTCAATATATTCTTCTTTGTTTATTAATTTCATACTTTAGGACTAATTTTGCCATATGACTTCAATGTCACAGCAAGTTTACACTTTTATTATAATATTTGATGTTTATCCAATGTAAACTAATGTTTGTCTAACTGTAATAGTCCTTTTTTTTTTTGTTATTCAATAAGCAATGAGAAAATATAAAAGGAAAAAAAAAAAAAAACAATTGTGAAGTGCATAAATTGTTAATTTACAACTTTATATGTTAATAAATAAAAGAGCTTAAGAAATAGAGAATTTACACGTAGGGGTCAGGGAAATCATAAAGATAGTATAGTCTTTATACATATTAAAAATGTTTCTTATGAAGTTAGGAAATTAAATGGAATACTTCGTTAAAAAAACAATTTGAGAAACATATTTATTTGTAATTGGAAAAAGTGGACGCTTGCAGTTATAAATGCTTCTGGGCAATGCTGCTGCAGGTGGGCCACGCTGACCTGATGGCTTCAACACTTGGGTTTGGGTTCTCGTCAATATTGGGCTTGTGGCCTTGCTTCCACCACCATCAAAAATACTTTATTATGTATATAAATATAACTTATCCCATAAAATAAGTTATATATATACATATTAATGCATTTAAAGAAAAATTGTCCTTAAACGTTAATTTCAGAATTTGCACTATGACTAACCTTAGCAACTTAATTTAGATTATTCCAATTTAGCCAATGTAAACTGATTTATCAGATAAAAAATGTAAATTGCTCTAGGCCTCACTAATAGGTAGGATTACTCAAAAATTTTAAATGGAAAGAATGAGATAATAGATAATATTGTAACCTTTATATTTGCATACTTTTACAAATTTAATTTGAGAGTATCACCGATAAAAGTATTGGTTTAAAAAAAAAAGTAATTTGAAAATTTTAGTTTTTTGATATTTTAAAATTAAATTTAGTTCTCTTCATATATTATATTATATGTATAAATTAGTTTTAAAAAATTTATAAAACTTATTATTCAACTTATTTATAAAAAAAATAAATTTAATAATAATATCTAATATTTGAAATTTTAATACACAAAAAAGCATGAACATCTTAGAGACAAACACACAAAAAAACATAGAGTGTCACACTTTGTCTACATGTTTTTGGCACTGGCTTCAAACAATGTCATATAGGTAGAAAGTGGCAATTTGAACTTAATCGAACTGTTTATAAATTATATGTTACTTGTATAAAATAATGTAACGAAGTGTAAAAAAAAGAAAATAACAAATTAATCTGCAACAAATGCTTTCCTTAAAAAAAGAAAAAGATAGAACTCACAGGCAGCTAGAGAAGAGAAATCGTGGAACCGAATATTCGGTAGCAACGCCTTGGAAAGATGCTAGCTTAGATCCGCCATTGACGTCACGCGCTCCACTACGAGCGTGGCCTGTTGCTAACACCAAGCCGAGGCGGTTGAACACGAGAGTCCGCACGTGTCGTGGCTGACGTCACCATATTCTTCGTCGTTTTGTGGTTTGACTACGTCTGGGTCTGCGTGTGAACTCGCAAGGCGGGAAAGGCTACATCTTCCAATAATAAACTTGGCGGTGATTGTGTGTGCCAATATTAAACATTAAATATTTGAGTTAATTGTAAGCTATTATTCTCTCTTTTTAAAATTATAAAATAATATTATTTATTTTACATTTTAACTGAAATAATTAAATAATTAAAAATATTTTTTTTATTTTAACATTTTTATTTCATAATTTATATTTTGAATTAAATGTATAAAAAATTATTAAAATAAAATTTTAAATAAAAGTTAAAATATTATTAATTATTCTTTAAAATTAAAAAATATCTTATATTTTTTAATATAAAACTTTATAAATATTACTTTATAATTTTAAAAAATATATGTTCTATTTTTATAAATAATTTTATTTTATATTAATTTTAAAAAATATATTTTTTATTTTTATAAACATTTTTATTTTATATTAAAAGTAAAATTAATTTTATTTAAAAATAAAAAAAATTATAATTACATATTCTCAAAAATTAATATATAATATTTAATTAAATAAGCTCTAGTTTGAATTCCATACAGGCCACGAAAATTTCCCCTCTAACATGTACACTATTATTTTTTTTTTTAATATAGACATTTATATGTGTTTCGAGATTCCTATTATATATATATGCACTAGATTGTATCCTAGATTAATTTTAATATAATAAATTATATTTTTTTAAAAAAACTAATATTAAAATAAATAAATGAAATTTTCAGAAAATAAATAATTTATCACTTTAAAATATATAATTATTATGTAGATATATATTAAATAAAATTGAATATATTAAAAGAAGTAAAGCATTAATAAATGAAAAAGTTAGGATAATAATACTTTTATTCATGTTCACAGGTATAAATTTGAAATATAATTTATAATATTTTTAATAAAAATACAAAATGTTTTAAAAAATATATTATAAAATAATAAAGTTAGTTTATTTTAATAATCTATTAATATTTTAAAATTATAATAAATATTTTATAATAAATTTGTAATGTTTTAATAATATATTAATTAGTATTAACATTTAAAGTGATAATAAATAGAAAGATAAAGATACCGTGAAAGTAAATAAAAATAAAAAAATAAGTGGAAGAATAACAATAATGAAATTTATATTATGGATAAAATAAAAAATTGCAATAAAAAAATGTGTCAAATTATAATAAAAAATATAGTGACGGTAAATAATGTTATTCTCACCTAAGAAGATACAACGTTGTCAAATTCAAACTTTAAACTAGATATAACGCTCGGAACAGACTTTGGCGAAGTACCGTTACTAAATATTTGCATATTAATTCAAATAAAAAGTTTGTAAATTTATATATTTATTTACTCACATAAAAAAATACATTTACGACAGATATTTTAAATGAAAAGAAATCTAATATAATATTAAAAAGAAAGCTTAAATTTTTTTTAATTTTTATTTTTAATCATAAATAACATTTTTTTGATAGGAATCATAAATCACATTTAACGGCAAAGAGTTGAATAGATTTAGGCCGTTGAAAATATATTATATTATTTTGGCACAAATATATTATTATTCAATTGAATAATTTTTTGTTCAATTTTTTGATAGTAATTAATTATTCGATTAGGCTAATTGAATTGAATAGATTTTTGTTATACCAATCACAAATTACAAATTCTATATTCCATTATTTAATTGGAATTCCTTTTAGAAAATTTATGTATATTTATCATTCTATTCGACCATACATTATTCAAATGTCAAAAAGACTGATCCAGTGTAACAATGCCACGTAAGCATTGCAATCTTAAACAATAGCGAGGACAATCTCGTCATGCCAGACAGATATTTCCTAATCCCGTAAATACCGGCTTAACCTAGGGGCATTCTAATTGCTCTACTTAGAGGCCAAAAGTAAAAAAGAAAAGAAAAAAGTTGATTGATGAAATAGCCAAATAAAAAAGTGAAAGATACGGTTAAAAATAAATAAATAAATAAATAAAAAGAATTAATAACGGACGCGAAATGGAGATTGAAATATAGTTTATTAGACGCGTTGAGATCCGGTACCATTCTCCCTCTTTTTTCTCAAGGCTCTCTTTGTCCCTTATCGGCTCACGTTCTCACTTTCTCGCTTTCTGGCCCATAGAGCAGGTTTTCCACCAGCCAAGAAAGAGATAGAAAGTGCGAGAAAATTTTTCAGAGAGGGAAGGAGAGAGAGTTCTCTAGACTCTACAGAGAGAAGAGCTTGAAGATAATCAAAGACTTCCATGTGAGAATCCATGGCTTCCGCACTGTTTATCTATTGATAGCGTTTTCGATCTGAATCGCTGCCTGTTAAGTTATCTGCACTTTTTATTGCAAATATCTCGGGTTTTTTGCTTTTAGTTTTGTTCTGTGTTTTGGGTTTTTGATATATTGGAAGTCCTCGATTGGGGCGGCGGAGTGAGTTGCCAGTCGTGGTTGGTTGCCCTGTAAGGTTTGTTGTTCGATCTAGGGCGAGGGTCCTTGCAAATCGACATTTTCCCAGCTCTATATTTTCTGGTAGCTGAGTTTGGAAGCTCCAGATTCCGTGCCGTGTTCGAACTTGTCGTATGCGTTGCCGCCTGTACGATCTGTACTTGAAAATTGGACGAATATCTTTTAGGTAGTGCACCTATCGATTTGGATTTGGTTCTGTGCTGTGAATACGGTTTTCCTTGTCTGCCTATGCTATTGGGTTGATTTTCATGCCGCCTGAACCATTGCCTTGGGATCGAAAGGAGTCCTTCTTCAAGGAGAGGAAGCACGAGAGGTCTGAATCTTTAGGTTCTGTGGCGAGATGGAGAGACTCGTCTCATCACGGGTCCCGAGAATTCAATCGGTGGGGATCGGCCGATTTCCGCAGACCACCAGGTGAGATGGAATCCTGCTTATTTTTGTCGTATTGTTGATGCTCAGCTTCCAAATTGATGCTTATTCAGTTCTCTGTTTTAAACCAAACAACAAAAAGGGGCTGTTCACGAGGTGCTTATTCGGTGTTCTGATGCGATGATATTCTTCTGGGATGAGGGGTTTATGTTTTGTTTGATAATTTATTATGTTTTGGGTACATGGATTTGTACCTTGCATTGTTTTTTGAGGATCTTCATGGGTTAGTTTTCATGGGAATGTTAGTTTAAGGAAAGGACTTTTGCTGCAAGGTTTTCTACCCACAGTTCTCTCTCTCTCTCTCTCTCTATTTTTATTTTTATTTATTTTATTATATTATTTTTTATTTGTTTGGTGAAAGAATTTATACTTTGCTTGTGTTGATTTTATTCTATTTTCCTTTTTGTTTAAATGTTTTCTGAAGGTCATGGTAAGCAGGGTGGTTGGCACCTGTTTTCCGAAGAATCTGGTCATGGGTATGCTCTTTCTCGGTCTGGTGACAAGATGCTTGAAGAAGAGAACTGTAGGCCGTCCATTTCAGTTTCACGAGGGGATGGAAAGTATAGCAGGAACAGTAGAGAAAGTAGAGGATCGTTTAGCCAGAGAGATTGGAGAGGACATTCATGGGAAACTACTAACGTCTCTTTAAATTTATCCAGGAGGCCACCAGATATGATTACTGATCATAGGGTACTTGATGACATGCTAACATATCCATCTCATCCTCATTCTGACTTTGTAAACACTTGGGATGAGCATCACTTGAAAGAGCAGCATGATAAAATGGGTGGTGTCAATGGGATGGGCACAAACCAGAGATGTGACAGAGAAAATTCGGTGGGTTCACTTGATTGGAAGCCTCTTAAATGGACCCGTTCTGGGAGTTTGTCTTCTCGAGGCTCAGGTTTTAGCCATTCTAGTAGCTGTAGGAGCATGGGAGGGACAGATTCCTATGAAGCAAAGGCTGATTTGCTGCCAAAAAATGCAACTGCAATGGAGTCACATTCAGGAGACGCTGCTGCATGCACCACATCTGCTGCACCATCTGAAGAAACAACTTCTAGGAAGAAACCTCGACTGGGGTGGGGTCAGGGACTTGCACAGTATGAGAAAAAGAAAGTTGAGGGACCTGATAGAAGTGCAAACAAGGATGGCCCTGTTTTGTCTTCTAGTAATTTGGAAGCCTGTAATTTCCTTGGTCCTGGGTTGGTTGATAAGAGCCCCAAAATTACAGGATTTTCAGATTGTGCATCTCCTGCAACTCCATCTTCTGTTGCGTGCAGTTCCTCGCCAGGTATATAGCTGGACTATCCCTCTCTTAGCATTTTCATTCCTCTTTGACCCTCTGTCACTTTAATAGGATCATTGACTTCTTTTCCTGTGATTTGTTTTTGCTTATAATTACATTAAATTACTTTCCAGAGCTAATTGTGACCTAGCTAGCCAGTCTAACACATCTTTACTTATAGTTAACCATGTAATTTGATTATAATATATGTATATATATTAATTTCTAGTAGTTTGATCTCACCTCATATTCTATTAAATTTTTGCCTAAAGTGAAGTTTATTACTGTCGCAGGGGTGGATGATAAATTATTTGGAAAGGCTCCAAATGTAGATAATGACATTAGTAATTTGTGTAGTTCACCTGGTCCTGGGTTTCAAAATTTAGAGAAGTTGGATGTCAACTCCTTGGGTAATTTGGCTTCTTCAATTTATGAGTTACTACAATATGATGATCGAAGTTCAATGAACAAGTTGCTGATATGGAAAGCTGATGTTTCAAAAGTCCTCGAAGTTACTGAAACTGAAATTGATTCGCTTGAAAATGAACTGAAGTCACTAAATTCAGGTTCTGGAGGTAGCTGTCCATGTCCATCAGCATTGGGCTCCTTGAGGGAAGGGAACTCTGCAAAATCTTGTGAAGAACATGCTGGAGGTTCTGACAAGATATATTGGCCAGAGCCATTGCATGTTGTTTCTTCAGCGGACCCTGGTGTGGACAAAATGCCTCTTTCAAATAATTTGTGCAGTAGTCATGCAAATCTGATGGAAGAGGATATTGACAGTCCTGGAACAGCAACCTCTAAATTTATTGAACCTCTGCCTTTGGTTAATATAGTTTCTTCAGGTGATATGGTGCAGCATGATAATTGTTCTGGAGACTTGGATCGTATCCACTCTACAAGCATGAAATGTTTGATGGCTTGTACTAATAAGGTAGAAGCTAGTCTATCTGCATTTGGCGATGGTTGTATGTCCAAGGGGATTAAAGATGGCGTGGGAGCTACTTCAGGGGCAGCTGAGAATGTTCTATGTAATACCATTATTCATTCCAATAAAGAATCTGCAAACAGAGCATGCCAAGTATTTGACAAATTATTGCCAAAAGATTGTTGTATGACTGGTAATATGGGAGCTGTGAGTGACTTAAACAATATTAGTGGCACATTGATTAAAAGAAGACTTGCTGAGAGGAAGCAGTTTGCAAATTTTAAGGAAAGAGTCATAGCCATTAAGTTTAGAGCCCTTCATCACCTTTGGAAAGAAGATATGCGCTTACTTTCTGTAAGGAAATGTCGTCCAAAATCCCATAAGAAACTTGAAGTAAGCTTGCGGACTACTAATAATGGTTATCAGAAGCATCGATCTTCCATTCGGTCTCGGTTTGCCTATCCTGGTACGAGTGTTTCTTGCTATGTCTTTATATATGCTAAACATACACCTGTTATTTTATTTGTTTTATGTATCTAGGTCTGACAGAAGATGATGCTTTTATCTGATTATACATGGTTATATAATATATGCTTTGACAAAGTTATGCTTATACTTTATGTTTTTTGATACCTCGTATCCTCCATGTGTGTGTTCCATGTGTCTCTAATCTGCAAGGACTGTTAAGTCTCTCTAAAAGGGCAAGAGCCATTGAAATTTTTTTCCCAATATTTTTTCTGGTTTTGATTTTAGATTCTTGGATAACGGGTAAAAGGCATCTGGTCTCCTTTTGGTTAGGTGAATTGACATATAGGGTCAGGGAAATGTAGTTTTATTCTGTGCTTTCATTGGATCAACAAGCTGCATGATAGTGGGACTTGTTTTGTAGGTCATTGTGTGTGACTTGGACATGCAGGTTAGATATGTCCATGCAAATCATGGCTTATGGCACTTTGTTAGCCCATCTGACTCATCCTAGATAGCAATCAATCTGGAAATTTGTTGTTAATAAAATAACGCTACATTGCTATGATGTTGTACTTGTGGGATTGTAGTAACGGATACTATACTGATGTGTTTCTAGATATCGATTGTTTGGGTTGACTGGTAGATATGATGTCAAAATACCGTGGCTAGTAACATGTGGCCCAGCCAGTTGGACTGCTAGATGTTGCCCTAGCTAACACTAGCAATCTGCAAGGTGGTTTACTGGAAAACTCAACCGTGCCTGCAGTAATAGTTTTTGGGTATTACTCAAACATGTAAAAGAGTTTTTAACTTGAATCTAGCATGTCAATTGTTCAGTGCCTGATGATGCTTGTGTTTAGTCATGTTTTTTTTCTGGAATTTTGCCTTCACATTTTATGCTTGCTTCCTAGTAAAATTTTCATATAACACATCAGGTCTGGTAGGATTATGTTCAAACTGAATTTCATTACACAGTAGTAGTTGATGGCTATGATGCTGTACTAGGTACTGGCTGTGGTTTTCTGTTGCATGTTGCTGTTTGACTGAGAAGCAGTAACTTTCAGCTTTCTGGTCTGGTTTATGTGGAAGTGTTGTTAACTTGAGCTTCTTGTTAATGGAGCCTTCTTTTTTGGGGTGTGGTTGGGTAAGAGCTTGTTTGAGTTTGTGATTAGTAGAAGTGAAAATTATGTTTTGAAGTATCTGTGCTGATTTATAACCATCAGCGATAACTGCTATGAGTTTTGCCATCAGCCAAGCTCACTTAACTGTAAATGTTTTCCTTTATTCTTTTTACATTTGTATTTTTTCAGCTTGCTATTTTGTTCTAAGGTTGTGAATATTCTGTTGCTGATAATCTCTCTCTTTCCTTATTATGTCTGCAGCAGGAAATCTAAGCCTGGTTCCTACGTCTGAGATAATTAATTTCACTGGCAAACTGCTTTCAGACTCCCAAATTAAAGTTCACAGAAACAACTTGAAGATGCCGGCTTTAATATTGGATGAGAGGGAGAAGGTGACATCAAGGTTTGTATCTAGTAATGGATTGGTTGAAGATCCATTGGCTTTGGAGAAAGAAAGGGCTATGATCAACCCTTGGACATCAGAAGAGAAGGAAATATTTATGGAGAAATCAGCTGCTTTTGGAAAGGATTTCAAGAAAATTGCTTCTTTCCTTGACCACAAGACTACTGCTGACTGTGTTGAATTCTACTACAAAAATCATAAATCTGATTGTTTTGAGAAAATTAGGAAGAAGCATGGTGTTAGTAAGTTAGGTAAGTTATTTTCAGCTAATACCGACTTGGTGACCACAGGAAAGAAATGGAATTGTGAAATCAATGCTGCTTCACTTGAAATTTTGAGTGCAGCTTCACTGATGGCGTGCCATGCTGATCGCATTACCAGTAACCAAAAAATATGTTCATCAAGTTCCCTTTTTGGGGGATATGGAATTATGAAAACATCAAGGGGTGAGGATGGTGTCCTGGAGAGATCAAGCAGTTTTGACATTCTTGGGGATGAAAGAGAGACTGTTGCAGCTGATGTGTTGGCTGGTATATGCAACTCTCTTTCATCTGAGGCTATGAGCTCCTGCATAACAAGCTCTATTGATCCTGCTGATGGTAACAAGGATAGGAAGTACCTTAAAGTGAATCCTGTGAGCAAACAGCCCTTGACTTCTGCTGTTACTCAAAATGTTGATGATGAAACTAGTTCAGATGAGAGCTGTGGGGAGATGGATCCTGTTGATTGGACAGATGAGGAGAAGTCTGCTTTTCTTCAGGCTGTGTCATCTTTCGGTAAGGATTTTGCAATGATCTCACAATGTGTGGGAACGAGGTCCCAAGATCAGTGCAAGGTTTTCTTCAGCAAGGCTCGGAAATGCCTTGGGTTGGATCTCATGCGCCCCAGGCCTGGAAATGACATATCACAAGAAAATGATAATGCAAAAAGTAGTGGGAGTGATACAGATGATGCCGGTGTTGTAGAGACAGGTTCAGTTGTTGGCACCGATAAGTCGAGCACTAAAACAGATGAGGACATGCCCTTGCCTGCGAAGGAGACATGCCACAAAGAATCTAATCCTGTTGAAGCCAGGAATTCGTCAACTGACTTGAACAATGCAAAGAACACTAACGGGACAGAAGTGGATCACAAAGATGCTGCAAATGTAGATAATATGGTGTCTGATGCATCCAAACTCCTCTGTGGTGGTGATGCGGATATTTTATGCAGTTCTGGTAACTCTGGTTCAGATAATGCCCATAGAGCTTTAATTATGTCAGCTAACAAAGAGGTTGAAAAAGATGATTTTAATAAACTGGGAGATGTGGTTCTAGAATCTGCGTCTGCTGCCAGGATTATTGCACCTAGCCAGTCTAGTTCTGTTGCTGACAGTAAACTGGTATCGGAGGTGTCTTCTAGGGATCTTAGAAATGAATTGGAGGGGCAAAAATTGTCCTTGCCCCGATGTCTTGATGGAGATGATAAGCATCGAGCCAATGCATGCAGTGTGGTTGAATTAAGAAGGTCGATGCAAGATTCAAGCTCAACAATAAATGCTTCCCTTCCTTCTGGTGGTCACTCTTGTTCAGGATCAAGTCTTGATACTGAAACCTGGCACCTAGGGTCCCACGAAAGGCCCCTTATCTCATCATTGCCATTGGAGAATCCTCATTCAACTGCAAGTTCATTGTTGCAAAGTCCTGCTGCTGTGCAAGGTGAGAAAATGGCTAGCCAAGATCGATTGTCATCTACACATGATCTTCAGGACCGTGGAGATGGGTGCTGTCATAATTCCATTTGTAATGATGACCATAATCATATTACCGGGCATCATTTATTAGACCGTTCTAGCATCCTCCAGGGTTATCCCTTACAAACGCCTGTTAAGAAAGAAGCTAATGGGGACTTGAATTGCAGCAGTTCAACAACTGAGTTGCCTCTTTTGTCCCAGAAGATTGAACAAACCAATGATCATTACAGAATGCAATCACGGCATCCATTTGATTTGGAAAAAACATCCAGAAATGGTGACGTGAAACTGTTTGGGAAGATACTAACAAATTCTTCATCTGCCCAGAAGCCGAATCTGAGTACCAAGGGAAATGAAGAAAACGGTAACCATTTTCCCAAGCTCAGCAGCAAGTCTTCTACTCTGAAATTTAATGGCCATCACAATGTTGATGTTGGATCGACAATTTTGAAGTTTGACCGTAATGATTATCTGGGCCTCGAAAACGTTCCCATGAGGAGTTATGGGTACTGGGATGGGAACAGAATACAGACTGGTTTGGCATCGTTGCCTGATTCTAATCTCTTGCTTGCGAAATATCCTGCTGCTTTTAGCAATTATCCTACAAATTCTGCCAAATTGGATCCCCAGTCATTGCAGGCATTATCCAAGAATAATGAACAGCACCTTAGTGGTGTGTCTGCTTTTACAACTAGGGACGTTAATAGCAGCAATGGTGCGGTTGATTATCAGGTGTACAGAAGTAGGGATAGTCCAAAAGTACCATTTATGGTGGATGTGAAGCATCGCCAAGATGTGTATTCTGAGATGCAGAGAAGAAATGGTTTTCAAGCATTATCGAGTTTACAGCAGCAGGGAAGAGGCATTGTGGGAATGAATGGTGTTGGTAGGCCAGGTGTTATTGTTGGAGGATCAAGAGGCAGCGTCTCAGATCCTGTGGCTGCGATTAAAATGCATTATTCCAATTCTGATCAGTTTGGTCAAACAGGGAGTATTTTGAGAGAGGATGAATCTTGGGGAGGGAAAGGGGACTTAGGCAGGTAGTATATATTCTCAGCGGTCTTTTTGCCGCAACCTGTATAATATCTTCTTTTTTTTCTTAATACAGTAATAGGGCGATTTGGCGGTTCTCAAGCCTGGCTTTTTGGTAAAATATTTTTAGGTGCTTGTATTATTTGCAGCAGCTTTGTATTTGTTGTATTAGATGGAAATACAGAAATAATCTCTCAAGAAGTCAGGAGGGGCAATTGCCATTTTGGATCCCATATTCTGACAGCTCAGACTGACCAATCTTCAAGCGTAGCCATGCACTGCAGATTTCCGTTGTTTTCCTTGCAAAAGATGAGTTCTAGTTTAATTATAAGAAATTGTTCCAAACTTCTAAAGGTTCCATAGTCGCCTGCACTATTTGAGCATCTCGTTGATTGTATGTTCTGGGCTTTTAGTTTCTCCAGAGCTAACAATGGCCTAGGATTGAGGGGTGCAATGATTTCAACAACCTGAGTATACAAGAACTTCCAACTTCAATATCATGTTTTAGAAAAGAGATTACTAAACGTCGCAATTATTGCATATGCATCATACATATATAACACTGAGGAAACTTTTGAGAGATGAGTTATATGCTGGAGAAGGAACATAACAAATCAGTATTTTGAGAGAATGATAATTTTCCAGCTATTTTTATGATTTCAAAACGGGACAGAAATTTTGAGTCAATAAAGATGGAAATCAATAGAAGAGAACAATGAAGCAGCGACAAATCAAGAATTCCTTTATGAAATTCATGTATACAAAAGAACAGTAAAACTAACCTGACGGAGAAGCAACGTACAGCTCTTTAGCAACACCAGTATATTCTACTGTTCCTATTGTTCTATTAATATTAATAGTCAACTATAAACCGAAACAGCTTTCAAGTTGTGAAATCTATGCTTAGAGAAATATTGTTGTATCAAAACTTAAAAACACAGCACTAGAAGTTCTGCAATAAGGAGAAACTAAATTCCAGTTTCTTCTATTGATACTAGAAGCATAATCAAATGAACTACCGGTAAAGTAGTCAATACCATTTGAAACAAACATACTCAAGTGAACAACCATATAGCAAGAAAGAATATAGAATGGGAAGTCAGTAGCTATCAAATTAGGCAAAATTTGTTGAATATATAAGTGAGATCTCTTATGGTAGAAACAACTTTTCTAAACACTTGGAATTCTTCATGTAGTTCTCTTTATTATTCATGATAAATATACATATTTTACTAACCATACATTTCTCTACCTCTTCTAATGGTGGTTTTCTTTTATTCCTTCACTAAAATAAACTACATAGAGAAGTACATCTCAGTATATTTATTACCTTGTCATGGTCAACTATCCCACTCACAAGTGCTTGGTATATCTCTGCATTTTCCGAAGCTCCTTGATATCTCTGCTCTTGTGAACTAAAAAATAACAAGTGGAAGTAGGCGATAAAATATGAAACTTCAATTTGGAATCTAAAAATCTTAAAAGTCTTCCTCGACGTTCTTCCTTGTTATATTTTCTAAACATTTTCTCTCAAAGATAAAGTAAAAGGATACACGATGAAAGGATACAACATGAACTTAGCAAGCAATAAGCAACAACTAAGATTTTTCCTAATCTCTTTTCTCCAAAATCAGATGTTCCATTAGCAAAATGTGTTGCAAGAGGAGCTCTAGCTACCCTCGTCTTAGCGATGGTAATAATATTCCTAAGATGTAATCCATCATTAAAGAATTTGGAACCATAATCTGCTAGTTAAAACATTAGCAGGATATTATAGGCAAGTCATTCTGGTATGACGTCTATGTTGGGATCAACTAAGTAAATATCACAACTACTTGCAGTTAACCGTCAACCAAGGAATTAGTTAAGGATTTAAAGGGTTCGATACATTCACAACTGAATTGATGACAAATACGACCTGTCTCACGTTTTAATATAATATTTAAGCATCCTTTCCTCTCAGAGTTCTGCAAGTTAACTCTCTAATTTTTTGCTTGATCTATACACCTATTTTCAATCGACTCATACATGTAACGTTAGAAAGAAAACTAAGAAACAGATTAAAAATAAATTAGTAGTTAAAAATTTCGACAGATTCAGTGTAACCTGAAGTTCCCCTCCCTAGGCGATGTACAGGAACAGCCAAAAAGGATGAGCACCCCGGCGGCCTACAGAAGTAAGCTGCAAGATATTCATGTTGCAAACTCCATGGGATGCCCAGAAAAAAAACCAACACAAACAATATAAAGCAGCATTAGAATTGAAAAAACATAATTGATCGGACAAGAAGTGATGGCAAAACCGGAAGAGATATCCATGATGCATGGTACAGATATGAAATGAAGTAAAATTTACCATATCATCATCTTCAAGCATATGTGGTCTACCAGGTTCCTTCCATGGAAGTCTATCAAGTATTTTTCTTTTCAAGTAAATAAATTAATATAGAAATCCAAGGCATAAATATACATACAAACCAAATTCTATGAAGAGACCTTGCCCATTCAGTATTCACTGCAACCAACTGCTCAAAAATCAGTGACTCATTCAAGATTTCTTCTGAATTTTTCCTTCGTTCTTGAGAAGAAGTAACATTCAAAATGAATACTGAGTAGAATTTTATCAGCGTGAACTCATTCAAGACTTGTGTGGGTTTTTGGCTTACCTTTGTAAGGGAGCAGAACTCTTGTACTTGGCTGAGTAGAATTTTATCAGCGTGAACTCTGAAATTGTTGCAACACTAAACTTGGGCAAACAGATGATCAGAAAATTAAAGTATAATATAACCAAAAGACTTCGCTATGAATGCAAAACAAATCAGGGAGTGGGACGACGTCGTTGTAAGAGAGGCCGTCGCTGAGTTCCGGCCAAGTATAGCTCGGGATTGAAGATCTTGCCGCCATTGAACAATTGAGCAAGCGAAGCAATTCAAAAAACTTCGAGATCAAGACGTGATCAAGAAAATTATCGGTTGAAGTATTTCTATCCCGTTCACAGCCCTAAATATATAGGGAACAAAATTTCCTTTTTTTTTAAAATAAATTGAATAAATAAAATAAATATTTATACACAAATGATACAAGGTATATTCTAAATATAAATAAAGAAATCGTGATGATTTTTTTAGGAAAAATGTATATAATCTCTCTCAAATGTTTAATTTAAGAATCTTATTCCTCTCAAACGTTAAAAAAAAATTTAAGAAGATCCTCTCAAAATATTTTCATTTTTAAGCAAATAAACACACGATATTTTCGCTTAATTTCAAATTAAAATTAATTCAATTACTAGTGCCTTCTTTATCATTAGGATTATCAGAGACCAAAATAAACGAAAACACTGACTTATCATACATAATTAATTTTATGGTATAATTAATTTTTAATCCATGCTATTAAACCGAATATTTCATTACCAAAACTAATGGACCTTGAACAGCCATAGAAAAAAATAAAAGATTTAAACTGAATTGGTAAGGTGCGCCATGGCCGTTAGTGAAACGCATGGGCAACGGGCGAAGGACCCGTGGCAAGCTATGTAGTAGACCCTCCCCTTCAAAAGTAATTTAACCACGCCTTAAAAAGCAATTTAACATCTTGTTAGCCAATGTTAAACTTATAAAAACAAATACTAAACTTGATCTTTAGCCAAAAGGCCGAGAAAGGTATGAGCTTTTTAATCCTTTGTAGCTGAGTTTTGGCAATTCGTCCCAGTCTCACTCAATGTGGGACTATGCTTTCACATAAAAGGTGATTAACAAACTTGCACTTGGAGGCTTGTATCCTATTGGCATCAAAAGGAAAAATAAACTGAAAGCATTCATTTATCAGAGTTTTGATACATTTCATTGAACTGTGTACATTTTAGAAAGAAGCTTGAGGACGTAAGCGGTGGCTTCGGCGTTAATATTTGACCCAGCCACACCACACTTTCCACCTTTTTTAAAACGAAGAAACTCTTCATGTCACCTCATTCGCCTCAAGAGTCATGCTTCACGTTTTGCCAAACTATATAGTAGAGCATATATCAACGACTTTGCGACTATTCGAACTGTCATATCCTACCTAACGAACGTGCCACATGCACTAACTTTCTACCAGTTCCTTGGCAAACTTCACTAGTTCACCTTTATAGGTCATCTGCTCAAATGCCAACAAGATCTTGGCACAAGCATCTAGCTAATCATGAAAATGCATAGAATGCCCGCACACCCCCATTTTTCTGAATGCTATTATGTTTCCATGAGATTAAACGCTGCTTGAATAAAAATAGGGGGCCAGAAATAAAGGGGGGGGGAAAAAAAGGAGAATGCCTCCATGGGAGAACATAGTCGTATTTTTATTTCCTCATTTGCCAAACAGGCTGCCGATGATAAACATACCAAAGTGAAAGCAACAACATAAGCACTCTGCAAATAGAGCGAATTGTGACTCCGGAATCCAAATAAAAAAGTAATCATTAACCAAATACATCAGTTGATGAACTTCCTGCAAGCTGAAGAGTAGCTGCATTCCAATCCATGGTATCACCGCAGTGTCTGTCTTTTGCTTTAACCACCTGTACCTGTACCTGGGCGGAATCGACACTGGAGGTCTCTGCTATAGCCAATTTACTTGCAGCAGCTGCAACGCTGGAGGTCTCTGTTATAGCCAATTCATTGGCAACGGCTGCCTTGAGCCTATACCGTTCTGCCCTAGAGCCAATTATCTGACCTAAAACTGATGCTGCAATGGTAAATGCCATAGCTGATTTAGGCATTAAGACAGACTTTCTCAGCACTGCTATGAATGGAACGGCTGCATGGACAGCAGCAAACCATGATGGTGAAAATTTCGTAGTATGTTCTCTCCATATACCCAAGGGAACATTAGCTGCCATGCCCAGCATCCCAATCACAAGAACTTTTGTGGGTAAGGACTGGGGCCGGAGGTTCTTTGCAAATGCAGTCCGGGATAGTGCTGCCCGAGCTGCCACTATTGCTGGTGGGCACTTGAGTTTCATGCCTGGAGGTGGCTGAAGAGCCTTTGCAACAAGGGGAAGGACATTACTGACTGCTCGGTATGACTTTGCAATGGGGCAATTCCCTGTTTGAAGCCACTCATTGCTCATTGCTTCATGGTTTGACTTTGAATTATCCTGCGTATTGGTTTAAACATATCAGGAACAATGTAAAAGCTTATTGAATCATGATTCAAAGCTCCGGTTTCAGATGGATCTGTTATTTAAAGAGAAATCTCAACAAATATATTAAACTGATGCTCTTCTCTAATTAAATCATACTTTATTTTTTAAAACAAAAATGTCAATGAAAACAAAAGCCATGCTATACAATCACATTGTAGATAAAATTCTAAGAATATTTTACTTCAAGTTAGTAGGGCTAAACAAGTTATAAAGCATTTCAAAACCTTGACTCAAGATCATCCAAGGGAAAAATGACTTGGAAAAGTGGCTACTACAGGAGGTTAAATATACTGTACCTGTGAAAGAGGTTCTTTCTTTGATGAATTAGATTTTCTTTTTTGGTTCTTCCACTTATTAGAAAATGAATCAAAACTAAAGGGGCCTCCAAATCCAAATGATGATAAACTGATAGTTGCTGCCTTCGCAGCTAAAGGATTGAACTGGAGACTGCGAGGCTCACGTTCTACTTTCTCTGAATTCTGAAAAGATCTTTCAGAGAGGGGGAATACACCATCACGCCCATGGAAGAGCCTGAATGCTAAATCAAAATTGGGACCATCTTCAAAAATTGGACCTTTAGCCACACGAACCTGTGTCAAAGAAATATTTATAAGCAGCCCTTTGAACTAAGTGTAGCAACAAAGATAGGTAAATGGTGTGAGTGCAGCACCAAAGCCGGGAACAACAAATTAAAGATGATCTCATATAACATTATTAGTGGATGATGGAGCTCACAAAACTGAATGGTCAAGGGAAACTCTAATTGTAAGGACAAAGCCTTCTGACTTAATTTGGTGGATAAAAGAACAAACTACAATGACTTCATTCTCAACATGAAGCCAGCTAAGAAAAACTCATTTATGCAGTTCAGGTAAAAGAAGGTAAGGTTTATGTTAAGTAAAACAGAAACTTACAGGCATTGGCACGGCCAGGGATGAAGAGAATGAGAAGTTAGTAGGCTCATTGATGTTCCTTAGGAACGGACATCTAAGCATGGAGTCCTCATCTACGTTCCTGGATAAGAAATCCATTCTTTTACTTCAAATTTACAAGACCTGCAGGGAGAAGACAAATCAAAATACCTCACAGAATCAGCAGTAAGAAAAACTGATAAAAAAAAAAAAAAAATCCTTCAATGTTGTCGAGCAAGATTTTTCGAGTTCATCTGTATGAGGGATATTACATAGGAAAACTAGACATGGAATCTACATGAAAAAGAAATTCCATTCTAGTTTTAGCTTTGGAAATAAAGTACCAGACTACTAGAACCGGAAGATCTGGTTAAAATAAGAGTAAAATATACTTTTTGCCCCTAACGTTTACTGTTAAAATCAATTCATAATGGGAAATGTTATCACATTATCTGTATCCTATTAATCTCAAAACATAATTACTAGATGATTTACCATAAAAGGAATAAAAGTCATATGTAAAAGCAAACTGATGCTCATTAATTACTTATGCACATCCTACTGCAAAAAAAGTTATTAAGCGATGCTTTCTGTAATTTGATTCTGATCTCAACTTCAAATCTAATATAAGCAGTTCAGTACAAAATCAGAAAGATACGACAAAAACATGCATTATGAAGGACTAACTGGGTTCAATTTGCACAATTCTAGCAATCCCAAACCAATAAAATCTCATACTATAAGCTTAAAAACACTTCAAATAAGACAGAACCTCTCGAAATTATTTTTTTCCACGGAAAACCACAGAACTAGTCACTCAAACCTACGAAGGTACAATCAAGATTTCAAACCCATCAGCTAATTACTTCCTAAAAGTTTTTTGTTCTTCTGATTTTCCTGGCAAAAAGGGGAAAAATATAAACTTAGAACTTCCGCCACGCCCCCCACTACCCACTTCAGCCAAAGCAAAAAGTGTAGCCTTGAGTATGTATTAGTCACTAGAAAATTCAGTAACTTAACGATTCCCACTCTCCAAACTACAAGAATTACAAAGTTGAGGTCCAATTAAGCCTGATATTTCATCTAGCAGACATGTCAGCTCAAGGCTGAACCCAAACACCAGCTATAACCAGTTTTCTGAATTCAAGCCCCAAACGAGAAAAGAAATAGTAACAAAAGCAAAGAAAATAGAAGAGTAGCTTGAAACTTTCTAAGGGTTTGCACAATAACGTGAACAGACGGAAAAATCCCCAACATTCCTGTAACAACTCCTCAATAAGGAATAAATCCACATTAAAAGGAAAAGTACAAAAAAGAGAATTGATTAGCGCCAATAGCAATGGAACAATCAAGGAAAAAAGAAAACTTAAAACCAAATAATCGACAATTAGAGCAAAAGAAACTGCAGATAGGTACCCTTTCAGAGGATTCAAGAGGCAGATGCGAGCAGGCACGAAAATTTGGGATTTTTTAAGGGAAAACAAAGGAGAAGAAGATGAAAATGAGAAGAGAGAAGCAAGGAATCAGACAAGGATGGTGGGTGGGTGAAGTAGGAAGAAGTTCTTTGAGGAAAAAAAAAATCTTTATAATTTACGAAAAGTCAACAATGGCTGTGTTAAGCACACGACCAATCCAACTGGGTCGGAATTGGAGGAATGTCATCATACGCGGTTTGGGTTCAGTTTGCGGGTTGGCAATTCCTGATAAGAATTCCTCTTACAAAAGAAAAATACAAAGGAGATTTCTGAGTAAAAGAAAAAACCTTAATAAGGCCGCATATATGTTTTTATCAATTTTCCGACTAATTAAAGAACATGGATATCTTTTAAGGTTGAATAAATAATAAAATAATTCCCATAATAAATTTTATGATTTTTATAAAATTAAGATATAATTTTTTAATTTATTCACAGGTAATATTTATTTTTAGTTTTACAAGCTTTTTTTGACAATTTTTCATAAAGAAAAAATCTAACGCTACAAAGCATTTCCAGGAAAGAAAATATTTTTTTAAAAAAATTACATGAATAAAAATAATTTAAATTTAACATTTCAAATACATTTTATAAATATATTTATATTCTTCCAAAAAAAAAATAATATATATATATATATATATATATATATATATATATTTCATTACATTAATACATGTCTGTATATATATATATAGACATTTATTCATACCCGTATCAAATAGTTTAAGACGGGATAGTGATTAAAAAAAAATTCGAAACAATAGCATTTGCAATTCTGCAAAACATAAACATGCCAGTAGACTCAGTAGTCAGTCCGATTCTAAAATATCAAACCACCGGTATACAACCAAACGACGCCTTAGCCAAGGCGGTCATCAGGTGGCTTCTCCGCCTCAACGGCCGCACCAGCTCCCAACAGCTCTTCCCGCCACCGCCACTGACCGATTCACCGTCGCCATCCCCCGGAAACGCCGGCAGCGTCACCGGTTCCCTCCGTCGCTGCCTTTCCTTTATATCACTCAGCTCCATTTGTAACGGGAACCTCAGAATCCCAAACAAACCACTATAACGCTGTCGAGTACTGCTACCCTTGCTGTAGCGGATTGAGTGCAAACGCTTGTATGGACCCGAATTCAGCCCGCTTGAGGTCCGGCCCAGAATCAATTTCCCGAAAGACTCTGATCTCGACAGGAATGGGTTTTTGGGTGGCGGAGCAGGTTCAGTTCGACGAACAATGGTTTTACCGCAGAAAACGATGTCGTTCGGAATTGTGGTACCAGTATTCATAGCGGGGAACTGGAAATCCAAGAACTCTGTGCCCATTTGAGAAACGGATTCGTGTATCAAGAGGTTGTTTTCCATTATTATTAATCTGAAGAGTTAGTTGATGAGAAGAAATGGTGAGCAAAATATATAGAGAGAGAGAGAGAGGGAAGGGAAGACATAGCGTATAGATTGTATTGGGAAGAAACGAAAGGGCATTGACCAGACCAGAGAACATGGAAATGGATTGGAAGGTAGTAGTTGATGATTAAAAAGAAACCACAAATAAGTATATTACAGTCTGTTTCTACTTTCTAGTTCTACTTTGAATGAACCATAGAAGAGGACTTCTAGAAATGGTCTTTCCCCCTGGTCTCTTACTCCGAGTTTCAATACAAGAAACAACTGAGCTTACTCAAGGTTGTTTAAGAAAAATGAAGTCCATCCTTGTAAACTGCGTTCGTTTTGAATTAGTCTTTGTTTAATTGACGGATTTCTTTGTAATTCAACAAAAATTAAAATTGTATTTCATGCTAATCATATACTTTTGTGTTAGATTATAAAAACTGCTAGTCAGATGTTGACAGATAAGATGCACTCGCCACAGAACGGTCTAAAAACTTTTACAATATATAATTTTTAAGTTCAATAACATTTAGGATTACCAAGAATAAAAATGTCTTACCGTGCACGTTGGGAAAGAAAGAATGACTAGGAAGAGCACAGAATAGTGGTCAATCTTTACGCACATAAACATTTAAAGATGGACCAGATATCAATTGAAGCATTTTTTGAGCAATGAAGCAAAAAAAATCTTCACCCAACGGCCAAGGCTTAAAAAATTAGGGGCATTCCGAGAATTGAACTCGGGACCTCTCGCACCCTAAGCGAGAATCATACCACTAGACCAAATGCCCTTGTTGATTTGGAGTTAGAAATACTTTTTAAATATCTTAGGTATTCCGCTTTCGGTAAAATGACATAAAGCCTCAGAGCGCGTACAGTGCTGAGCAATGGGAAGAGGGTTGTTGCATTGTGGTAATATAATATTGTTATTATTTATTATTTTTTTGATTGGTATTGATATTATTTTTATTGTTAGAGGTAGGGTTAATGATGAAATATTATTGAGTGACATTAGAGTATAGATTGTACATGATTATGTACACACAACTCTCCCTACCATGTTCACTTTAACCAGCTGAATCATTACCAGTTTTGAATAAAAGGCTAATGATTATATAAAACCTACCGAACGATTTTTGTTTGCAGTACAATCACGAAGATCACCCTTGGTTCTCATTAAAGCATACGCCAAGAGGAGAATTAGCAACAGGCAACAGAATGAAATCAAGTTCCGGTGCAGCTATTGCTCAATTAAAGAAACACAGATATGAAATATAAATAAAAGCTTAGCAAATAGAAGGTCAACAAAAAGACTCTCGTTAAAGTAAATTGCAAATAAAACATCCTCAGCAGCAAAGTGAGCAAAACATAAACCCTAGGGCTGCTTGTGAAAAAGGAGTTCTCAAAATGCTCTAGACATTAAAACAAAACATGACTCTTTAAATAAAACACTAGACTCTCAATGGATAAATTTACTAATAAGCAACCAGTTTTTTCTGTAATCATAATATTTGGTTCCAGAATCATCAGCAAAGGAAAATCACTTGCCACTCTTCTTCTGTGCAGCCTTGGTGACCTTGGCTGAAGTGGCATCCTTCTTATCAACACTTTTGACCACTCCGACAGCCACAGTTTGACGCATGTCCCTCACAGCAAAACGACCCAGTGGAGGATACTCGGAGAAGGTCTCAACAACCATGGGCTTGGTAGGAATCATCTTAACAAGACCAGCATCGCCGTTCTTCAAGAATTTGGGCTCCTTCTCAAGCTCCTTACCAGATCGCCTATCAATCTTGGTCAGTATCTCAGCAAACTTGACAGCAATGTGGGAAGTGTGGCAATCCAGCACTGGCGCATAGCCATTTCCGATCTGACCAGGGTGGTTCATGATGATAACTTGAGATGTGAAGTTGGCAGCTCCCTTTGCAGGATCGTCTTTAGAGTTGGAAGCAACATAACCACGCTTAAGATCCTTGACTGCTACATTCTTAACATTGAATCCCACATTGTCACCAGGAAGGGCCTCCTGAAGAGCCTCGTGGTGCATCTCAACAGACTTAACTTCAGTTGTCAGACCAGAGGGACCAAAAGTCACCACCATACCAGGCTTCAACATACCGGTCTCAACACGTCCCACAGGCACAGTACCAATACCACCAATCTTGTACACGTCCTGAAGTGGCAGACGGAGGGGCTTGTCAGATGGCCTCTTGGGCTCATTGATCTGGTCAAGAGCCTCAAGAAGGGTTGGGCCCTTGTACCAGTCAAGGTTGGTGGACCTCTCAATCATGTTGTCACCCTCAAACCCAGAGATGGGCACGAAGGGAATCTTATCAGGGTTGTAACCGACCTTCTTCAGGTAAGAAGAAACTTCCTTGACAATTTCGTCATATCTGGCCTTAGAGTACTTGGGGGTAGTGGCATCCATCTGTCACAGAGAACAGCAGTGAGCACATATGTTTGATACTTCAAACAATAATTAAATGCAGAAGGAAATCAAAAGAAAGTAAGAATAGCAGTATACCTTGTTACAGCAGCAAATCATTTGCTTCACTCCAAGAGTGAAAGCAAGGAGGGCATGCTCACGGGTCTGTCCATCCTTGGAGATACCAGCTTCGAAACCACCAGTTGTGGAATCAATGATGAGGACAGCACAATCAGCCTGAGATGTTCCAGTGATCATGTTCTTGATGAAATCACGATGACCAGGAGCATCAATGACAGTGCAGTAGTACTTGGTGGTCTCAAACTTCCACAAGGCAATGTCAATAGTAATACCTCTCTCACGCTCAGCCTTGAGCTTATCAAGGACCCAGGCGTACTTGAATGACCTCTTGTTCATCTCAGCAGCCTCTTTCTCAAACCTCTCAATGACACGCTTGTCGATTCCACCAAGCTTGTAGATCAAGTGTCCAGTGGTAGTTGATTTCCCAGAGTCGACATGGCCAATGACCACAATGTTGATGTGAACCTTCTCCTTTCCCATGTTTTACAACTAAAAGAAATTACAAAAATCAATATTAGAGAGCTAATCTATACGCAAGCGTGCAGAAACAATAAAATAATTTGACTGAATATTCATAACTTGAATATCAAAACAGCACAGTTACCAGAGCATCCATCGAACCAAACCTTATTCTGATTATACCAGATCATCAATCAATCAGACAAACAAACTAATAATGATACAACAGAATATAAATCCAGTGTTTAAGTAGACCAATCCTCACATACACCAGTCAAATAACATTACAACATCGAATTGTCACACGCATCAGGAACCGATTCACAGAGAAAGTCCCATATCCATCTCAATAAGAGACAACAATCAGATCTATTCAGTACCAAGCAATAAAAATGAACACATCGGATATATCAACCTTCACATCAAGCATAGATCTAAATCCAAGGACTGAATTCAAACTTGCACTAAGATGATCATTCACAAATCAAAGAATAGTGAAATTCAACATCGAATCAAAAGCGAAATCGAAGACCACGATTAAAATCGGAAACAAGACAATCAGCCAGTTGAATTTTACTGGAGGAAACGTAACCACATGACAAATAATTCAGTAAACGACCTACAAATCGAAGAAAACCATAGCAGAGAAGCTAAGCTATAGAGAGGAATTAGCTCTGCCTGCATACCTGAAGAACTCCGAGAACTAAGCTTAAACCCTAGCCGCAACCGAGAGACTGAGCGAAGAGGAGCGTAGAAAAGAAGTGAAGAGGGATAGGGTTAGAGGGATTATATAGGCCAAAACGTATTTTCTATTTACGAAAATACCCTGAACCTAATATTTATTACCATTTATACCCTCTGTCGGTATATCTATTATATAATAATATACAATATAATGTTTATATCTATAATCTTATAAAAAAAAAAACATATCTATAATCTGTAAACTATAATGTAATTATAACTCTGACAACTTTTCTTAGACTATACATACATGTCATTCGTATTTCCTCAATTTGAATTTTTGGTTGAATTCTATGTATTTTTTTAGCATACTAAGTATATTAAATTAGATACATTAGATAGATTATTCAGAATATTTATTAAATTAAATATATCTAGTTACAATAAAATTCCTTTTAGTTATTGATTTCTTAATTGTAAATGACTATTTTAGTTTCCATAGTTAATTTCCAAGAGAATTTGTACTTTAGCAACCAGTCTACCCTTTTTGCCACATAGATATATTCTTTTCTTTTCTTTTTCTGAAATAGTTATGTAATGTTCTGTGTCCAAAAGGCATTTTATTTTCACTTTACTCTTAATTCTTTTTCTTCAAAATGCTCATGATCTTTAGAAAATGTATTAAGATGGACAAGTCCAATGATGGTATTTTTTTTTTTTTTTAAGATTTAGGTATTTTTTGTTGCAAAATATTCTTCTTTTTATTTTTCAAATTATATATATTTTCTTGTCAATTTATTTTTTTCATTGATTTTTTTATTTTTGATTGTAAAGCATTAATTTTTCTTTAAATTTTAACTATTCTCTTCACGATAAAAAACCATAAAAGGAATTCAGTTGAATGGAGCATTGTAATACTTGTTCAAGGTTAATTTAGATATATTTCAAATTCAACTAATCTTTATAGTGATAGAGTTTAAAAAAGATGCAACTTAATGATTACACGATGATATTTGCTTTATTTATTGATAAGATTGATATTTTCATTAGTAGAATCATGAAACATTTAGTTTCATGACCAAATCATGCTTTGTTATCAAACAAAAATTAACATATTTATTGGTCTAGCTTTTAGTTATTTCAACTTGGAAAAATTATTACCTTTAAGAACGAGATTATTTTAACTTGTATGCATGATAAAAATACAAGAGTATGAGATACACACGCCTATTGCAATGTGGTGAGTTTTGTCCAGTCGATAGGATGATTTACATGAAGTAGGCAGTGCATCGACGACGTCGTATGTGTGAGTAAGGGAGTAGGGACGCTGATAACGGAACAATTCCAGACAAAAAATGGCTGTCAAATGCCACTATCCCGATATCTAACATTTAATAATTCAGTCCATATGCTTGCAATAATTATAACAATTAATGTGGATTGAGACGTTGTCCATAATCAAAAAAGTAATTATAGCAATTGAATCTTAAGAAATAAAATACTGAAAAAAATTAAAAATAATTTAGATCAAATTTACTCTTCAACCAAAAAAACACTTTCAAAAACAAGAAATGAAATGATAATTATTTATAGGTCTTATAATATTTTCTCTAGTTATTAGAATTTAAATGCTGAACAAACCAAATTAATAAAATGTTGAATCTATGCTTTGATGGGTAATGCTTCTGTTTTCTCAGTTTTTACTTTCTGCAGATCTTATTTCCATTCTTCGGGTAGAACAATGTTCTTTTTCTGGGTTGGCTTGTGGCATGTACAAGATTATTGAGATCCGAGATTGAGAGGATCCGATCCGGTGGAATCGGGAGTAATTTCATATTCTTCATGGTCCTTTATTTGGATAGAGTTGATAGAACTTTCTATGTAAAATTAAACGGTAATGTGATTAGTATGATGGGTAAGACTTGACATAAAAGTATTTTTCTGAATAAAACTATATTCCAAAATTTGTTCAAAGAACAAATTAATTATGAGACCAAAAATAGACTTTTCTCTATTTTTATTTTTTATATCCAAGCAAAAAAGAATACTTTTTAGGAAAGTGAAAAAAATCAGAAAGAAAAAAGAAATTGATTTTCGTCAGAAACAAATAAATCCATATAGTAACATTCTAGATAATACAATGAAATTAAACACCCAGAAGAACAAATACAAGTGAATCAGGTAGATTAAGATTAACATTCATAACTTATCTTATAGCTTTTCTTTTAAAGAGTTGAGGTCTAATTCAACCACAGATGGGAAATGGGGTTTCCCTTCTGGCAATCCAAGACACATTCCAGTACTTTATCTCGCAACTCATTCTCCACATGATCTATGGATTGGCTGGCATCTACCACCTGCATCAAGGGAGAAAAGCGAGTAACCATAGAGGAAAAGAAAGAAAGGTTAAGTGAGAACATCAACTCCTCACATGGAACCACAGTTGCACTAAAAAAAAAAAATAGGTAAGATTATGGAGTTAATAGAACCAAAAAAACTAAGAGAGGAAACAAATAAGGTAATGATAGACTGAAAACTATAACAAAGCACTAAAATCATAAGCATTCTTTTCAGGAGGAAAGGCCAGACTAATAAGTAAACAAATTGTTAGTTACCATCCAGGAGTTATCACGGAGTGCTTTATAGCTTTCTGCAACTTTCTTCTGAAAATCTAGCTTCTCATATCTCTCAACTCCATACTCTCCTCTTCTTGCTGCTTCCTTATATATATTGAATATGTAGAAATATGCGGGAACACAAAAGGTTACAAGCATGAATCAAGTCCAGCATGCAAGCCAATTAAGAGTAAACGACATACCGGACAGTTCATGTACACATTATGAATGCCATAGGCTAATGAAGCTGCTATCTCGTGTGAATTTTAAAAACAAGAATCCTAGCACCATAAATTTTCACCACATTTTGGATAAAAAAATGCATTTTGCCCAACCCTTCCCCCCTCTTTTTGTCCACTTTTAAAATCTTCTGGTCAGCGCAGCATGTAATACATGGAAGAAAAACCCTACAAAAGATGTTGCTAGCAGCACTTGCAGAAGCATGTGTCTAACAGAATAAAATAAAACCATAAATAAATGTGACTTTTTCATATACAAACAAAGATAAAACTAATAAGTAAGAAAAGTTGTCTCTGAAGGCCAATCATGATAAATATAGAAGCTTTAACATATTATCTTAAACCATAACAAAACAAACCACTATTTACTAGCCATAAGGCAAGAAGAGTGACTTACCTCTGGTGATATGTCAAGGAATATTACCAAATCTGGAGCAGGTAATCCAATATCCGGTGCCTGCAAAAGATGACAATCATTTTTTCAGAAGAAACATTATCAACAGAAAACATTTACCTTTAATTATATGACATGGGACAACTAGTAAGTAAACCGTTTACCTTACACCATTGAAAATCAAGTCCCTTTGCAGATGAGAAAGCCACCCCAGAATAAGAATAACGGTCAACAATGAGGGTTGTTCCAGTTTTCAGTTTAGCTTCCATCAATGATCTGCCAAGACATTAAAGGTATTTGGATGTTCATTTATGAAACGCATGTTTATCAGCCAACAACATAAGCCATCTATTGAAAGCAAACCAAAGGTAATAAAGCTTTTTTTTTTTTTTGTCCTTTGTAAGTATTCTTAGAGTAGTGATGCCAATTAACTCCATCATATCATATGTACATAATTATTTTCTGTGGCATAGAAACAAAAGCATACACCAAGTTGATCATACAATTGGAAATTAGCAAAGAGTTCTAAACATATCAACTAACTGTTCACCCTCCTTCCACCCCACTTCCTTTCTAACTTCTGTAACAAGTTCCAACATCCCATGATAGGCATCCATCTATAATATCACCGATCAAACTATGCAGTCATCACTAGCTTCATGCAAACAATACTTAGACATTCATGATGTTCAAAATTGCAGTTTACAAAACAAGCAAGCACTGATGCAACAAAGCTCACTTCTAACTACAGAAAGCATATGTCAATGACTCACAATATATCACAAAAGGATTACTTAGCATTCTAAAATTATCGAATAACTTACATTAGCCAACTTTGTTCCAAAGCACAAAATGGGAAAATTTTATTTCCTGCCCCACAACATTACTCTTCATGGAATATTTCATCTATTTCCATCTACACATGACTACGTTTCAAAATTACTGTAGTCAATTGGTAGAATATATTGATGTTGATTAAACTGTACAGGATACGTATATATATATATATATATATATATATATACCTAGGATACAACAGAACTTCCTAAAATAAAGGGATAAGATAGCCCTAATATTCAAAATTAAAATTAAAAGGTTTATCTCCTATTTTTCCTCTATGAACCGATCAGCTTGTTATCCTACAATTACCAATACCATGAATGAAGAACTAATTTTATTTTTGTTTAATTATGCTCTGAATCCCTAAAGTTTGAGCAAAACTTTAAGTGGGTCCCTGTAATTTGTTTCTCTATAAATGAATCCTTATTCTTTCATTTGCATATGAATAAATCCTTGCCATTACTATCAATTATATTATAACACTATTTTAGGAATTATGCACATTTTGCACAAGGAAGCTTAGCTGTCACAAATTGAACTCATTATGTGCAAGTCACGTTGGCCACTTCTGCTCAATTTTTTCCCCTTTCTTTTCCTTTCATTGCAGAACGAAGTAGCATTTGACCAAATCCTCACACAAATCTCCCTTGGGAACAATGCAACTCCCCATTTGTCAACAAAAGAACTAGAAAATGGGAATCATTCAACACCATCCCAACTGAAAGATAACAAAAACGATTCAACAAAACAAGCCCAAAATCCCCAAAAACCTTAGGAGACTAACTTCAATTATGATTTCCCCTCAATTCATCCAGCATCATAGCAGCAGTCTACAATATCTAAGTATGGAATGAGAAGACGCAAAATAAATAAATAAAATGAAGCAGAAGAAGCTCACTTGACTTGACCTGAAGACTATGAGGACAACTAGTCAAATGCTGACTTCACTAAAATTTGTGTCAACTACGACTTGTGTGTGCCAAATGTACATAAGATTTGACGCATCACTACTGTTATAATTGAGACTAACAGTAGGGGTTATTTATATGTAAATAAAAGAATAAGGACTCATTTAGAGTGAAAGAAATTATAGGGACCTACTTCAATTTTTGCCCAACCAAACTATAAAGACCTAGAGCATATAATTAATTCTCATGCTATCTTCAGACTCAATCCACATATAAGGATGCTACAGATCCAAATAGAAAATGCCCAATCAATAGAATGGTTTAGGAAGAAAGCTTCATTACACGACCATCAGATTCTTAAGTCACAAAGCAATGCCACATGGAAAGCTCCAGCCCCCATTTTTACTTCAGTGGCATAGAATCTTTCGGCAAAACTAGTAATAGCATTTAGAGAAGACACACATGCACTTAACAAACACAGCATACTATACTGAAGAAAAAAGAGAAAACGCAAAACCAACCTCTTCTCCCAACGATTTGCACTAAAGAGGAGATGGATACATCGATCGTCCATTTGAGATGTGTTAGCAAGATAGGCAGATATCATTTTCCCAGTATCAGTGGTTCTATCAGGAAATCTCCACAACTCTGCTGAGTACCCTTTTTCCTTCAAGTATGATGCTAATCTGCTACTTTGAGACGACTTGCCAGAACGATCCAAGCCTTCTAGGACAATCAAAGCACCTCTGGGTTCCTTCATTTTGACTTCCAATTTAGGAGTATGAGAGCTCCCAACTCTTATCTGCCTAGAAGAGAACTTGTTGGATGGTTTCAATTGATAATTCAATGGTCTTCCCACAATGAGAGCTCCAAATTTCCTGTAAAAGAAAAACCAATGTTTTTAGATACAAAGACATATAGCCTTTATCATTTATGCCATTGCTCATGGTCGGGGATCTTGTATTAAAGGTTCAAATTAAAACTATAAACATCATATTTTCCTACTTCTCTTCAGGAGAGAAACCAAGGGAAAAACAAAAAAATAAAAATAAAAAAATGACTAATATCCACAATTAAACCTTCAAGTTCTGACCCAAATTAAACAATATCATATGCACATGAATTTGGAAACAAAAGGGAAAGAATCTTACAGTGTCTTAGAAATAGAGTTACATGAACCATAGATCATATCCCCGCCTAGCCTTTAAACTGGGTCAAATTGAAACAGTGATGTTGTGATTCAGAATAAGACAAAAGAAATAAGGTAAAGCAAAGGAAATCGTTCACTAAATTAAACAAACTTGTAGGTATGCAAAGAGTGGTAACTAGTAACCAACATAACCACTTGAACTATTGACAAAGTTATTAAATATTTAAGTAGTCAAACACTCACTCAACAATATATCATACAATTCCATCATAAGATTAACTACTCTTGAACCTTAAAATAATTAATACGTCATACTCATCCCTAAATTTGAAATAAATAACTCAACTTTAGCCTAATATGAACCTGTCATCATCGGCTATTTTTCACATTTCTCAACGGATCACCATAGATTTGAAGTCCGATTATAATGGAAAATCAGCACAGCTAACTTGAAAATCAATGATACATTCAGCAAGTGTTCTTAATAAAACTTATGTTCAAGTTTCCTAGCCCTCAAGATCACAGCATGGTCAATCAACATGGCACCCCCATCACCACATCCCCAATGGAGTTGCCAAACTGTCATAACGTACCATTTGGGAGTAAAAACGCTACAACAAAGAATTGAACAACTTTATTTTAAGAAAAATTAATTTTGGAGTGGCCAATTGAAATTTATGATAGACAGCCAGCAAATTGTTCAAGAATTCCTACCCTTAATCAGCTTCACTTTCCTCGACTCTTCTCACTTGTACATGCTCCTTCTTCTCCAAAATCCCTCTGGCTTCTTGGCTTCTTTCTCACTCTCGTTTTCTCCTCTTCCGCTCCGCTTTCGCTCACCTTTTCTCTTCTTTTCTCTCTTACGCTTGCTCTCAGTTCTTCGATTTCTCTCACAACTTTCTCACTCTACTCTCTTCTGTTCTCTCAAGCTCTCTATCTCCCTCTCTATGCTCTCTGTTTTCGTCTTTTTTCTCGCTCGCGCTCTCACTCTCACGCCTCCACTCTTCACTCCTTTTCCCCCAACCAATTTCTGTTGTTCTCTCCCTTTCTTCCGCTCTCTTCGCCTTTCTTTTTCTTTCTTTTCCTTTTTCCCATTTTTCTCCACCGCTTCCTTCCTTTTCTTCTCTTTTCCTTCTGCTTCCCGTTTCCTATTTCCTTTTTTTTTTTTTCACCAGCTTTTCTTTCTTTTCTTCTGCTGAAGCTATTTCTTTTTCTTCTTTTCTTTTCTTTGTTTTCATTTCCCTTTCCGTCTATATATATATATATATATATATTTTTTTTTTTTTTCTTTTCTTCCGCTGCTACTACGTTTCCCTTTTCTTTTATTTCTTGTTTTCTCTCTCTTTTTTTTTTTTCTTTCCCTTTTCCTTCTTTTTTCTTTTGTATTTACTTTTTAATTTTTATTTTATTCTTTCTTCTCTTTTTTTTTTAAAATATATATATATATACAAGAAAATAAAAATAAAGATGATAATAAAAATAAAAAAATAAATAAAATAATTAGATAAATAATAAAATAAATTAAAATAAAATTTGGAGGGGTCTACACCATCTTTATGGTAGGGTTCATTACCCACTGTTCCAAATAATACACTGTGTCTTATTAAAATTTGCCAATAAAGGAGGATGAGGTGGCGTGACTTCTAATTACCCGTGTGTTGTAGAAGACACGGTTCATAGTCTGAAAAGTGGACCCAAAATAGACTAAAATCAAACAGTATAGCCAACAAGCCATTGGAACACCCCCAAATGAATTAGCCAGAGTTTCTCTAAAAAAAAAAGACCAGATTTGCTTGCAGAAACGAGATTGAGAAATAATGAAATTGAACAAACCAGATTTGCATCAACACAAACCAGAAATAATGAAAATCCAGAAGCATTCATCAAAGGCACCTCACTAGAAATTCATCAATGCAAACCAAGAATTCGGAAAAAAAAAAAAAAAAAAACCATCGAACTAGCAGATGAAGGCGAGAAATCAAGCAACCACCATAACCGTGGAGCAACATGCAGAGATCGACTCTTGGGTTAGCTTGCTCTGTTCTCAAGAGAAGGGGTGCCGATTGGAAGGTTTGGGGATGGAATAGAAAGCTATGTTTGAAGGTTTGAGGGTTTCAGTTTTGGCTTCCCTTCTGCTATCTGATCACGAAATCAAAGGAAAGAAGGTTCTGGAATGTGTGATCGTGGCCATTGGATAAGATGATCAAATTGCAGAACAAATCAAAATTTAAGCTACACACTATCTAGCAGAAAGAGATATCAAGTTCATACAGAAACAATCAGAGAAAAACATGAATGAAAGGGGGAATGACGGTGAGAGTGAGAGACAGCGAACCTCTAGCTCTGAGCGAGTGCAAGAACTAGCTGCTTGACTGAAAGAGGAAGTGCGAGAGAGAACAGCTGATTAACAGTCACCTACAAGTATGCTGTCCACCGCGGAGGAACAGAGGAAATGCAAGAGGGCTAAAAAGGGACGCGCGCACATACACTAGGGATTTCAATTGGACTTTTACAAACGGCGGGAAATAGCGGGAGCGGGGTGGGCGGAAGAACGTGAAGAAAAACTGTAAAAGCAATAAGCAGCCTAGGGAAAAAAGGTTAAAAAGGTAAATTTACGTCTCAATATTTTTTTTTTTATTATCATAAAAAGTGGATTAACGAAAAGAAAAAAGTGAAGAGGGATTTCTTTTTGCACCCAATTTTTTTTTCTTTTATCAATTTACTAAAATACTCTTCATAATCAAACTTCATGAGTAAATGATAAATATCATTTTAGTTTATCGATGATTTACTGAGTATTTTAATATTAGTAAGCGTTTTAAGATGGGTTATAAAAATACTAAAAAAATTTATTTTTAAAAATTATATTATTGTGTTATATCTGTATATATATAAAGTATAATATTCAATTAAATATATTTTTTTGTCATAATTAAAAAAATATATAAGAATTTTAATCAATAACTTTAAGAGGTTCGGATTCAAATAAAAAAATTAACAAAAATTTTATTAAAAAAATAACAATCACAAAACCAAATCTTACTATCAAATATGAATCTCTAAAAAGAAACCAACTTGATAATTATCACTTTTCATTATCTCTCTCTTCTTTTTTTTTAACTTCTCTCTTTTTTAATTGTCCAATGATACTAGAGCTCAAACCCTAGCTTGACTTTTACAAACTTTTCAGTGATATGGTCTATTTTACTTTTCTAGTTAGTTATCTCATTGTTTAGCGTGAGTGTCTTGTCCCCTATATGAGTGTGCTTGTATTTCTGGATGGAACATAAATTTATGACCCAGTCAGATCGTTGAACAATCGTTGCCTATATAGTTTATAAGATTTCTTCCCACCATCGCCTCACTTTTTTCTTCTATGCTTTGACCATTAACCACTCAATCATATCATTTTTAAATAATTAGTGCACCACAGAAAGCAATTAACGTTGTTGAAGATAGAATAATAATTATCTGTGATTAAAAAAAACTTAAAAGTGCCCTCAAAAGTAGTTAGCATTACAAACATGTTTTTGGGTCTATTATCTATTTAATACCACGTTAGTAGAACAAAGGAAACTTAAAAAAAAAATAAATAAATAAAACACTCATAAACTTTGTATTACGTGTATTTAATTTTTAAAATGTACATATTACATTTTAAACTTTAATTTCAATTAAAACTTTGACCCAAAAAGTCATTTATATTTAATTGGTTTTTCAATTTTTATTAATTGTTTCTATTTGTTTGTCATAAAAAAGAGGTTGATAGAGAAATAATGCAATGCATTTTCTTTTTTTTTGTTAAATTTTGAATAAAAGTCATATTTTGTGGTAATGTATATATTTTAAAAAATTTAGTACATAATTTAAAAATTTTAGGAATAAAGGGCATATACATATATCAATATCAATAAGTGAAATGTTAGTAAAACACATATGCCATTTCTTTATCCGAAGAACTTCCACAATATTTCAACTATAGATGTAGAAGAGGATGTAAGAAGGTCTAGCCAGTAGTTACCTTCCTTGCCTTTGAGTTAAAAAAGAGAATACATAGGCCTTATAAGGTATGTTTGGCTTTGCTTTCAAATATTAAACTCTTTCAATAGCCGAAGCAGAAGGGGAAAAAAGATTCTCCCAAGTCTTGGTCATATTGCTGAGCGCAAATAGTATATGATATAGGATACAGGAGAAGTTCGTGTAGTCCAATATGGAATGCGGATGTTCTGCAGTCAGGGGCTCTACAATCGCAATCGGATGACTGCCATAATCCTCAGCTGACTCTCTCCATCTCGTCCATCCAAGCCAAAACTAAAAGGATAAAGCTCATTGAATGTGCAGCGAAGCTTTGGTAATTGAACGAACGAGATGGAGAGAGACAGCTGAAGATTGATGGCAACCATCTGATTGTGACGGCAGAGCCCCAACTGCAGAACATCCCCATTCTCCAATACGTTCAAAATGCCGGCTCCACTCGATTTTGTGAACCCACCAAATACCATATTTATTTAGGTCTAAGTGGGGACCACAGCCAAACACAGCGTTAGCTCTAACATGTGGAGACAACCCATTAAGGCTCCATTAATTATTAAACAAAGAAAAGCCTCCCGTAGAAAAGAAGGAGAACACGAGAGCGAAGGAAAGAAAAAAGACTCCCCATCTAGAAACCCTTCACTATCTTGTACTTAACGTATATGACTACTTCTATAACCTTGTCAGCCTGCTCTTCTAGAAAATCACAGAGTCCAATCTATTCTTTCTTTCTTTCTTCTTCTGTTCATCTAGAATGCATGGCTATCAATAGCTTCAACCCTCTCTCTGTCTCTCTCTCCCTCCAAGGATCCTTGTATATATATAGTTCAGTTCCTCTATAAGCTTAATTACTCTTGAACTCAAAACACTTGTTATTACACCCTTTTCATTTTTCTTCACTTAGAATCAGAATGGTGGCCAAAGAATTATCTTTAGAAGAGCAAGAAGCTGGGAATGGAGAGAGCATTCTACTGCAAGACCCTTATGAATCAGAAGAAACTCTCTCCCTTTGTGACCTGCCTATTCACAATGATTCATTTAAATGGGATGATGATTTCTCCAAAGAAGATGGACAGAATTCATCTTCTAATAACAACGATGACGATGAAGACTTCTTCGAGTTTTTCAGTGAGGACTTCACCGTCTCAACTCGTGGAAACACAAATAAGAGCATCATCTTTTTGGGAAAATCATTCACTACAAGGAGCCTTCAAAGTACCTTCCTCAGAAGGAAAAGAACTTTGAAAGCAACTGCAAAAAGGATCATGTTATCCCTTCTTCAGAGAGTGTAAAAGCTCATGATGGTGGCTCCATGAGAGGGCAACGAGTAAAGGGTTCGAAGGATTTATTGTGGGCGTACCCAGAAGAGAAGGTGTCCTTGGCGAGGTCAAGAACAAAGTCCAGATGGTAGGCATGTCAAGGTTGCCTACTCAGATGGAGCTGAGAGACATTAGAAGAAGGCAGAGCCAGCCAGGTCCCACAGCCGTGTCTCCGGCACCGGAGGAACGGAGAGCCATCCAGATTAAGGAGAGGAGGAATGGCAAGGGAGTATGGAGAATATGGAGTTCTTTGGGATTTGGTTGTAACAGTAAATATGCAACCGACGTAGTAAAAGCTTCCTTTGGATATGTTTAATTGGCATGTGCCGGAATGAGGTTAGTGTTGGCACATGTGTGTGAATTCTTGTGGGTTGATTTTGATCTCTGAAGTAGAAAAGGCTACTTTGAGTGCTTGCATACATTATCTGCTGTATCTCAAATTAAGTGGTCCTTCTAAACTATTTCCTCTCGTAATTAGTTAAAAGCCATATGTACACAATTGCTGCTGTTCAAATATTATTTTATAATTTCTACTTTCTAATGTTTCGTTGTTCTTTAAAGAAGCAAACCAGCGACATGTTCCTCGCACAATATGTGGGTAAAATAAATTCAAAAAGTAAAAAAGAAAAGAAAAGGTGTCACCTGTAACAAAGCAAATATGGTTTTATGCCTAGGCTGTGTATTTTGAAAGTTTAAGTGCTTGACCAGTATTAATATGACTATATTAATAATGCCCTGTAGACCAGTATTGATCGTCATTAATGTTAGTAAATTTTAGTTTTTTTTTTAATCGGAGTAAATCGTAGTTTTTTGGTTGTTCATGTTCTTTCGAGTATTAGATTTCTTCAAAATCCAAGACACAGGTGAATATTCAGGTCAATATTAAGTTTCTACTATTGTTTTTATTGTTATTGTTATCGATATTAAATGAAAATAAAAAAAATAACTCTAAGCGTCCTCATACAGGAAAGATATAACTTTATCTCCCAAAAATTTCAAAATTTCAACCTTTTTTTTTTTTTTTTTTCATTTTACTATGATATTCCTTTAAACATAACCAAGAAACAATAACCAATATTGCAAAACAAAACTCATTAGGTCCAATTTAAGGATCCTAATAACGAACGAAGCTAACATTGCTGATATTACAATGACAATTTCTAAACCTAAGTAAGGACAAGGCGTACCAAAATGTAAAATCAAAACATGATAGCCAGAAATCATTGCATCTTCAAAGTATTATTTCTTCCCCTTTTCTCTGGAAGGTTTGCCTCACTTTCTGGATGCCCATCAATAGCGGCCGCACACCCCACACTATTAGGCGTTGCCTTTCTATTTAACTTGTTTGCTGGAGCACTGCAGTAAGTGTCTTGTCTTAGCACAGTGAAATATGACACATATAGAGGATTTAATTCCAGACATAATATCTCCACATCTCTCCTCTTTAATTCAATGTCAAATTGAACCCCTCGTCTAACGTAGAGAATTTTAACATGGCTCAGCATTACAAAAACATAACACATAATGTGAAGAGAAGTCGAGATTAACCAGAAGGAAATATCATTACTTGTAGTTAAACCTAGAGAGAATGGGTGGTGAATATGTCATCGTGTACAAACCAATAAGAAGACACAAGTGATGAAACAAACGGTACCTTTCGATTTGAAACCTTTTTCCTGGAAGTAGCTTTGCTCATACTGCTTTTGTAATGTTGTGTAAAGGGAATATTACAGCTGTTTTTTTCGACCTGCAAATCAATCATTTAATAAAACTTACCACTTCTGATTGGCATTTTAATTTAAAGAGGAAGGACATATTGGGAAGGGGAGAGGAAAGAGCACCTGAAGAAATGATTCAACAGATTGCTGGTCCTTGGGCGAGAAAGCCATCTCATCTCTCTTCTGCACAAACTCAATGTTGAGCTCTACCTGAAGTTGCACCTCCCCACACCCAAAAAGGAAAAAAGAAAAAGGGAGTCACATTAGCAAATTGAGGTGAAGAAAAAACTTCTGAGCAACATAAACTATCGAGATGGTTAATGAATCTAGGCTAAGGCTTGAACCAAGGCAGTCCATACTATTGTTGGGGAGGTTAAACTTATAGATTCTGAACAAGACCACAAAACAGGTTGATCTAGATACTGCAGTAACTGCACAGAAGTTGCAGCAAAAACAGCTAGTTTGCTCTATGGTTGTTTTGGGTCTACATACATTCTTTCTAGACAGCCAGACATTTATTTAGAAGTTGAAATTTCATTTACCTTGTACTTTACTTCAAGGAAAGAGAAGAAAACAAAATTATTCAATTAGAAGTTGTACCTGATCAATGAAGCGCTTCATAATACGTTTGAAACTCTCAATAGAAGTTATTTTACAGAACTTCTTGAGGTGTACAAGGGGTATGGTTGCCAACTCAGGAAAAGATATGTGGTAGCTCCACTGGGCAAAGTGAGCTGAAAGAAGTTTAATGGCAGATAAAACACACTCTTCTCGGAAATCTCGTGATTTTAACCAATGCTTTGGCAACTGCAGTATTTATTCAAGGGTTAATTACAAAAGTGATGTTATGCCTTGCGGATTAAAAGACCAAGTGATATCAGATGACAGTCAGATCAAAGCTAATATAAACAAATCGGATATCAACATCATATCTGGCTTACTAATGTCAGACCTTTATAGCAGATGAAGGCTCAAAAACCTGCCCTGGTTTCCCACTATCCTTGCTAATTTTGTATTCTAAAATATCCACCACCATTGATGTAACAGGGATGAAAATTCCACTAGAACTTGAAAGATGATTAAGCCACTGAATACATCTAACTCTTAATGGTAAATATCTAGGCCCAGGAAATAGAAGAGCAACTCCATTTATAATCTGTACAATCATATACAGCAATGGCTGAAGATCATAATCACGTATGTTCACTGATATAAATACAACCCACAGATCAATGGAATTGATGTACTGCCAACTGCATATCTTCTTAACCACATCCTGCCCATAAAATCCAAAGCAAAAGAAAAATATGAGAAAATTTTACACCATGTATTACCAGAATGACGATTTTCTGGATACTTACACTATCTATTCTTCACAACGAGACAATTTAACACATGCATTTACACCAATAAAAGCGGCAACAAGGACAGAAACATTAAAACCATACCTCCATTTTTGTTTGCCATCCCTTCTGCAATATCTTAGCTAGCTGCTGTATGCATATCATTGCTTTATTAGAGGACTTCTGCACATCTAAACAGCATAATTCCACAAAGGAGTTCCTCAAAAAATTTCTATGTTCAAAGAAACTTGGCTCAACAAGTTGAGAATGATTAATGAAGGCTTTATATGTTCTAGCAAAGCATGAGTCGAACCAATCAGAGCCAAACACAGAAGCTATATCTCGTATCATGAGAAATGAGTGTGACGACAGAGACCCATCACCTGTTGCCCATAGATGGACAGCAATCTGCGATCAATTAGGATAAATGGTTAGAGGTAAGATCTTAAATGCCATGATATTGGCACGTACACAAACTTAACCAACATAAAAGAGAATTTGCATATAACTAACAAGTCGCAGAGATATATGAACAAATCATTTGACTATTTAGGGAACTATGTCCTTGTTTTAGCAATAGCACATTAAGCGCACTCTGATAGAGTCATGAATTCAGACTATTCAGTTTTATGGGGAAAAAAAATATGTACTTCGTGTTATTCTTTCATAAACATTAAACTTCATTATCCTTATATTACATCTAGTGAAATTCTCCTCCAAAATAATGAAGTTTGGCAACTTAGGACAGCAGACCCAGGAGAAATCAATGACACCAGAAGCCAGAGGAAATAAAAACCAAGCACAAAATTAAGGGAGGGAGATAGAATTCTTCTTTAAGTTCAAATGTAGTACTCAAAACTTACTGAAGATCATGGAACGTTCAAGTTTTCAAACATCTAGCAAGAAGGCTGTACAGATATACATGTCTAAAATGTAACTTCCCAATTGAAGATACTCCTTAACCACTGTAACTACCTATGAGAAAAATAAGTAAAAACAGGGGAATATGAAATCACTTAAAATTGAAAAAAGATCATGAATTTTCCATTAAACTTACCCTGACAAGCATCCATTATAGAAAGGCCAAAAATAAATAAATAAATTTAGAATACCTTGACAAGCCTGCAAAGTAAAGAAGGAAAAGCAGCCAGGAGTATGATTGAAGGTCTGAATCGAGCAACTGAGAAGGTCAGTATCTCAGAATCCGTGACTTGGTTCAGGAGAAACAGGGTACTTCTTAGGTAAGATTTGATAAGTGGCCTCAAAGTTCCCCATTTGGTTGTATTCTTTAGCTCCAGAACATATTCCTTCCTGTAACTGGAGCTTGATATCCCCAATAACTTCTTAAATACACTATCAGCCTCATGTAGAACGAACATCAGTATCTCGCAGGAAGTTTCTCTCTTCTGAATTCCATAGGATAAGACAGAACCAACAACACTGGTTTCTTCAGAACTGTTGTGGCATGCTGCCCGATAAGCATTTATAAGGCAAGTAAGGGCAGGCACACTGTTTTGTTGTTTGACCAGTTTACACCAAGAGTCAACAAAAGCGCTTGTCAGTAGCTTTGTTACATGGGAATGACTGGTATCATCATTCAATGGGTGATCCTTGTCTTCGTCACTGTCATCCACATCAGAATTCTATCACATAGGAAAAACCAATCACCTTTTAATTTTTACGAAGCATAAGAGGCAAGTCAGGTTGAAAGTTTAAACTATGAAATGCCTGACTTAATACCTAGATAATAACATGAATATATATCTTCTTATAGAAAAATACAACCTAATGCATTAGCAACACCCAAGCATTATACAATTAAAACATTAATATCAAAAGTGTATATATGAACCACAAAATCAGCTATAGCAACACCAAGTCTAAAAACAAAAATATATAACATCTGTTAATATCTTATTTCCCATTTAGGGTTCATGACCTTAACCGACTCTTAAGTCTTAAATCAAAGGTTCAGCAAAATCAGGATAAGGGTACTTTTCATATTTCCAATGAGTAAAACTCTGTATCAGCCCCTTTCCCTCAAAGTCAGGCAAGTATACTTTTACAAATATTGAATTAAATAAACTTCAGATCAAATCTTGGAGCTGTAAAGTGAGCTGCAGAATGATGCATTTGATGCAGGTTCAACCATCTTGTTCTCATTAACAAAATGCCTTTTTTTTATTTAAAAATTAAAAAAAAAAAACACCATTAAGTTTTACATATAAAGAAACAAAAGAGAAGCAAAATTATATTTACAATGAAGACCAAATCAATAATCAACAAGGCATGCTAAATGTAGAGAAAACATGAGTTCATCAAATAATTCCTGCCACAATTTCCTCAACAACGCTATGTATATGTTTCAAAAAAGTTTTACATATAATTACTCACATTTTCTTCAATTTTGGCTTGTTTAATGGCCTCATCATAGCTTTCCAAAAATTTTGAAAACCCTGGATCCTGGAAATTTCAATCAGAACAGTAAATCAGATAGATGAACAAGAAAAACTTAGTTCACACTTCACAAGCAAACAGGCACTTAATTGATTAGAATTAAACAAGGAGAAAAACAAGCAATAACCTAATGATAGAAAAAGACTGGAATTTTCATGATAGAGATTATATTAACATAATCATCTTTGTTAAAAATTAATGGTTTTTTATTGCAACAAATTTGTCATCACCGCCTAAATCTACAAATTAGAACCCATTGAAATTAGCATGAACAACTACTAGAGCTTTTATTCATCATCATCATCATAATCATTGTTATTATTCTTTATTCTTTCCCTTGTAAGGATAGCAAATCCATAATTCTCTATCAGATAGAATCTGGTAAAGCCTGGATTCACTATCCTGTCCACTAGAACACGCCTCAAGTAGGCAAACAATTTGTAGGGTTTAAATTTGAGAAAATTTAAGTGCTATAAATACCACATCAGTCCAGTCATCCTTCACAACACTGTAATATTGGTCAAAATAACGGAAAACTATGCTATATAAAGAATTTATCCTATTAAAAAAAGAAAAAAAAAATTCACACAATCACAAACCTCCCCTTGTCTTTCCAGCAAACAAGGAAAGGGTCTACTCAGGAATATAACAAGAAATTTCTTAAGGTTAAACTGTAAAGAATTTGAAATAAAGCAAATATGATTCCTTTCAAACACAACTATGTAAAGTAGCTGTACAAGGAAACAACCTTTTGTTTCAATTTGTTCAACTTTCTTGACTTCTTTGAAAGCTCTGCATGAATATCTTTGTTCTGCGCCAATAAGGCACTGCCACTGTTTCTGTCTGAAAATAACTTATGTAAAAATCTACTGAAACACATACAAAAAGGGGGAGAGAAATTTGTCTAAAACAAATAGTAAATGCCCGTACTTTCAAAACTAATTTCATTTTGGCTTTCATCTCCAGTAACATATGCATAGCTGGAGTCCTGATCACAAAGTTATGAAATCAATACACTGATAGTGCAACTGTTAAACCAACTAAAGTCAACAAGAGATTCAGCAATAAATCATATTCCAAACCTCCGAAAGATATCCATCGCTGTCTGAATCATCTTCAAGCATTTCACTTTCATCTTCACTGAACATAGAATCAACAGAAGCATCTTCAATTTCCTCACCTACTGGGTTTCTGAAAGCAAAAAAGAAAAAGAATTATCCTTTATCAGTCCAAGGGCAGCTGAAGAGCCACCATATATAAAGTACTCTTCACTTCATCAGACACCAACAAACTAGGAGGGGTGTTGATGAATTCACACATACATACGTATATAAAGATTTTGATGAGACAAACACATTTAGGTTACCTTTTTTACCTTACAGTGGATAGATGTATTACATCCTTTTCTTGGTCTTCTTCAATATCTTGATTGTCTCCTGTTGCAATCATTTTACAAAGAACACCAGAGTTAAAATACATAAAAACTCCAAGAGAATAAATACATTCAGCTGGTAGAGATAGGAAAAATCAAAAAACAGATAGCAATTATGTATATCTTGCTGCAGTGAGACAAGGAAAAGGTTAGAAATGAAGTGTAACTAGTACTTTATCTGTTGCAATACAAAGTCAATGCTCCAGATGAATAAGGGTTCTCTAGTTACTAAACAACTGAAGTTCTTCAAAGAATCACATTATAGTACATTAAATGACATGTAAGAAATTACAAGTGTAAATGTGGGGGGGAGAAGTCAACCGACCAGAGTACATAACAAATTTATCCATTCTGTTCTTATATTTCCTGAAAATATGGTTCGCTCATTATTTTCCTTCAGCTGTAATTCCTTCCAACCTCCTTCTAGGAGATTTAAGACCTAACTTGAGTGGATAAGCTCATAAAACTAACATTTTCAACAGATGGGAAAAAGACGATTCCTCTAAACCATTCAGGACCCTACAGCTTTAATACAGCAATGACAAATTCATTGTACCATTCTTTCTATACATTCAGCTGCACTTCTATACATTCAGCAAATTGCACTTACAGACAATATAACCACTAAAAGAATTAAATTACACGTAAAATCAGAAAACAGATATGCAAAATAATGAAAATCACAAACCAAACATAGAAAACAGCGCGAAACAAATGTTATGAGAGAAATAGATAAGTAAACCGTAATATCCTTACTCTTAGAAGCTTTCCTTTTGAACTTAGAGATTAACTTCCTCTTTTGCCTAAGAACAGACTGAAGATTCTTTTTAGCAAACTTCCTGGCTTTCTTCCCTAGCTTTCCCATTTCGCAGCAATATTACAGGAGATTCTGGACGCAAAGAACAAACACAAGTTCCATAACCAACACCTCAAACTCACTTACAGATATAAATATAAACCAGTGATCATAACAACAATCCTAAAGCCACGAAAATTTTTCAAGGCGAACCAGCGGCAAAGCATGCGGAACCACTTTAACCTTGCAGAAGAAATGAAGCCTCTACAGAAGCAGAAGGGAAAGTAAGTTGTGGTAATGAAATATTTAAAGGATAACGTCAGCCAAAGAGGAAGACAATACCTGAGAGGGAAGACGGAGCTATAGCGGCACGTGCTATCGTGAGCGACGGCGAGGTGAGAAACCCCAAAGGAAGCAGCGAAGGTTCAGTCTATGGTAGACAAGTGATAGTGCGGCGGGTAGGCTCTATGCCGCAGGAAACGGCGGGAGCGGGACGGCGGAATAACGAGAACAAATTAAAAGCATGCCTCAATTTTTTTAAATATCTCAATCTTTATTCCACTCAACCAAACACGCCCTATTAGATGTTGGGAAAACCCAGACCCGTCCACCAACACTTAACAAAGCCCACCTTAATTGTAATCTTCGTGGACAAGACTGAACCTGAGCCCAAAAGAAAAAGGAGGCAAGATCAGCCTAAATTTTTATGTTGGTCGTTTTTTTTAAAAATTTAAACTATTAACGTTAAAAAAACTCTTTAATTATTAAGTTTAAGATTAAAATAACATATATATCTTTAAAAAATTTACTCACGGTGTAACAGATTCCAAATGATATATATTAATTTGTTGCTTCCGTCAGTGGTGATGTACTCTTTGGAAGGGAGACAATGAGAATTTTCTTTCCTTTTGTGCTAAGGCTATCGATGTTATGTCTGTTGAGAAGTCACTTTTGCGTTTTACCGTTATAATTATAATAATATAATTACAATAACGAACTTATGGCTAATGGCAAGTCGTCAGTTTTCATGATTGTGATATCGACTAAACAATGATGTGAGTTAGATGCATGGAAAACTAAACTTATTATCAAGGAAGATGGTAACGTAATAAATAAGCAAATATTTACTGTCCAGTCATCACTTAGACGATATGAAGAAAATTCCAAGCTCCGAGGATGTTGCATGTTTAAATTTGTAAGATTTATTAGATTACACGTATCAAGTTATGATTATGTCTTTCTCAAATAACAAAATCAAATAAGTTATAAAAAGTTTTCCTATTATCTAATCTTAACTTGTTTGGAGGGCTAACAACTGTCTACGTTAATAATAACGTATTATTATATATTTAACCACCTAAAATATATTCACAATTTACATTTAATCATCTAAACTTCTAGCTTTTTGATCCTAAAGTCTCTCTTACTTAAATCATAATTCCACTCATAACTTGTTAGTAATTATAACTAAGATCTGTTTGGCTTCAAGGAAAGTTGTTATCATGGTAAAATTCTTTCAATTTGTCCGTACAAAAGGTATTTGTTTTGGGAGAAATTGTTATACGACTGTTCCAGTTATTCCCCATTACATCGGATGTTGTAACAATAACCAAGTTTTAGGCTATAATAACGGGAGTGTAATAGATGTCTCTTAATGTCCTGAATACACTGCAAAAATTTCGAAGGATCATCAGTTTCTTCCTATTTTATTACAAAGTGGATAATTAAGGGAATAAGAATATAAGGCATGCATAAAAAATAAATGATTTTGATGCAATATTTATTATTTAGTTTCTCCGTTGCACCTATTTAGAAGAATATAAATTTATTGATTATTTTTTTCTTATCTTAAATATTAGTCTTGTGTTTAAAAATTGTGTGATATTATTATTCTAGTTGAATTTGTCGGTGCATTTAGCATTAAGAAAAAATAAATGGATCACAATGAGTGACAAGAAAATTCCAATGTGTATAACTGGTTTGTAGGTCAATTAGGATAACGACACATAAAATTTGACTTTATATGTTATTTAAATCATATGTTAGTATAACAATAATTTTTTTCGTAGGAGTTTATATAACATTAATTTAAGCTTGGTCGTATGCCATGCGTGTACAATTTGATAACTGATATTGAATTTTCATTTATATTTTTTTGGCATAATTTTCAATAATTATTTGGAGTTGCATACTCTCATGATCATTCTTGGTCATGTTCCCTTTTATATTCTTATTTTAAGAATACTTCCACAAAATAAATCATTAATATTGGAACTATTTTGATTTCTGATAAGAAAATAATTGACCTAAAATAGATGATTAAAATTTATTCATAAAATAAAAATTTGTATATTGATAAGATATTCCGGGATATATATTTATATGAATAGGAATATTTTTTCTAAAGTAGTTCATACTTTATTTAGCAATTAATTGTATGGTTACTGTTCCCATGAAAAATAAATGGTTATTATTTAGAATTTAGAATTAGAATAAAAATAAAAAATAAACAGTTTCATATATCTGATAAAAAAACATGGATAGTATTTTTAAAAATCCATTTTCATATAATATGATAAAAAATGTCCATCCATTTTAAAATGGTAAAACACGAAACCAGCGAAAGACAACGAGGCTGTTTCTTTCGTTCTCCATTGCCGTTATTTATTGTTAAAAATAGGAAGCAGCAGTAGGACCCAGTTCTCTTACCCCCTATCCCATGCTGTAATTGTTCCTTCCGTTTCCCGTCGTTGGAAGCTTTCTTCACTAAGATCTGGTCCCCCTCTCCCTCGTTTCTCTTCACAGAGGGTGCTTTCTCATTAACTTCTTCGGATAGTTTTTGTTTGCACTTGGGAAGAGAATTTACCAAATTCTGAAGAGATATAGAATTTTCATGCAAAGGTATTGGAAACTTTTCCTCTTCATAAGGGCCGCTTTCTGATCAATTTGTTGATTGTTTTTAAAATTTTCTCATCAAACCAGGCGTTCAAAATTGGAAATATTTTTTTTTTTTTTGGTCATGGGTTTGATGCTTTTATGAATCATATTCTATCTGGGTATCGATGCCATTAGTTCATCTTGGTCCTTTACTTGGCTGTTTTCTCATAGAAAAAGCGTCCAAAATTGGAAATTTAGACCTGGGTTTAATGGCTTTCTGAATTGTACCATCTGGGTTCTTCTCCATATATTCCTTACATTTATAAATTGGTAGAAATTCTTTGTATTTTTCCGTTGGGGGTGGTGTCCTTTTATGAGTTTCTATTTCGAATCCTTCTTATTGAAGGGCTTTCAATTGTTTTATTGAATGTGTTGGTTTTAGATCTATTTCCAGGAGTTGAAGTCCCTCTTAAAATATGAGATTTTCTACCAGCGTTGAATTTCAATGCATGAAGAAAATTTGTATATCTTATCTTATTTGTCTTGATATTTAATTTGTTATATCTTTCCCTTTCCTTTCAAGATAAACGAACAGATAATGGGGAGGAAAGGGAGTTGGTTTTCGGCAGTGAAGAAAGTTATCAGTCCTGAAAACAAGAACGATCAGGTTTAGAATTTATAAAATATATGTTGTACTTCATTATTGCTCATGGAATCAAAACTCATTCCATTAAAAGAAAATTTTTTTTTTTTTTTTTTTAATTTCCAATAGAAAAACCAGACATCGAAGAAACAATGGTTTGCCAAGAACAAGAATTCCGATCAAGTTTTGTCATACCAAAAAGCACCAATTCCTGTTGCTCCCCCTCTTCCAGATTTCAACTTAACCAAGGCAGATGATGAACAAAGCAAGCATGCTTATTCTTTGGCTCTTGCCACTGCAGCCGCCGCAGAGGCTGCTGTTGCTGCTGCTCAGGCAGCCGCGGAGGTTGTTCGTCTCACAGGTGTATCTCTTCTCCCGCAAAGTCAAAGGAAGAAATAGCAGCCGTCAAGATTCAGACAATATTCCGAGGATATCTGGTATGAACTAGACATTCTGTTTTATGTGTTTCTAGTACAATGTGCAGAAGTAATTGACGCATTTTTGTATCTTTCTTATGATTCTTGTGTGGGGCTTTCAGGCAAGAAGGGCGTTGCGTGCCTTGAGAGGTTTGGTAAGGTTGAAAACATTGATACAAGGGCAATCGGTTAGACGGCAAGCAGCTACTACCTTAAGATACATGCAAACTCTTTCAAGATTGCAGTCCCAGATTCGTGCAAGGAGGATCAGAATGTCTGAGCAGAACCAGGCTCTCCAGCGGCAACTGCAGCAGAGACGTGAAACAGAACTTGAGAAAATGAAAGCCTCTGTAAGAACTCTATGTATTATGCATCTTATACTGTAGAGTTAAATCATAAATGCATGCAATATAGTAGACTTTCACCCAAAAAGAGCTTGGCTGCCGGTGTAGTCTTTCTTGGCTTGAATCTAGATCAGTTAGTAACTAATGTTGTCTCGGATACTAGATGGTTTTCACAAAAAAAGAGTAGACTTTCAATTATATTATGAAGATTTGATTGTCACTTACCTCGTAGAACGTATCTTGCTTTCTGTTGAGGTTCTCATTTATTGTTTCATATCTCCTATAATTTATTTGTTTTATTGTACTTGTACATATTTATTGCTTGGGTTTTCATCATAATACAAAAACTAGGAATGAATGATATAATAGTCAATACTGCTTTTATATTTTGAACTAAAGTGGGAAATACTTTTGCAGCAGGTTGGAGAAAGATGGGATGATACCTTGCAATCAAAGGATCAAATTAAAGCAAGACAAGCAATCAGGCAAGAAGCTGCTATAAGAAGAGAGAGAGCTTTGGCCTATGCACACACGCATCAGGTAACAGGCTGTCCCATTCTATAATTTTATTTTTTGAATTATAATGGTTTTTCTTTAAAATAGTGTCTGTTACATGCATGTATTTATCATGTTAATATGGATAGGCTTGAGGATTCTGTCTGTCTATATAATTGATTTCATGTCTAAACCCAATGATTTGTTTGACAGCAAACATGGAGAAACTCTCCAAAACCTGTGAATCCCTCGTTTATGGATCCAAACAATCCCCACTGGGGTTGGAGTTGGCTAGAGCGATGGATGGCAGCTAGGCCATGGGAGGGGACTCAAAATGAGCATGCATCTGTAAAGAGTGCAGCAAGCAGTAAAATGTCTGTTGGGGACATCACCAAATTGTATTCTCTTCGTGATACTAACCATGATAACAAGCCTTCCCCTTCCCCGGCCGGCCAAAAATCAAGCCAGCGCCGGTCCCCTTCAACCCCAGCAGCTTCAAGGGCCCCATCTTTGTCATCTGCTCCTGGAAAAGCAAGGTCACTAAGCTCAAAGGGGAATATCCGGGGTGCTGCTGCTGATGATTCAAGGAGCTTGTACAGCGTTCAATCAGAACGCAACAGGAGGCATAGCATTGCAGGGTCATCAATGAGAGATGATGAGAGTCTTGCAAGCTCACATGCCTTCCCAATTTACAGTACTGCACCTACAACAAAGGCAACAAATGTGAGGTCCAAAACGCAAACTCCATCTTCAAGTTTAGATAAAAATCTGACACGAGATAAAGCTTCGGTTGTTTCTGCTGCTAAGAGACGCCTTTCCTTCCCAGCTTCTCCTGCTGGTGCAAGGAGCAATTCTGTTCCTGCTAAGAATGCTTCTAAGCTCACTCAACAGAAAGTTACCAATGGAGGGAACAGGTAGTGCTGGAGAACTCATTTGGTAGAGTTATGAATGAAGAAGATTCAATAAAAGTTGGAAACTTTGATAGTGGACGTTATCATTTGATTCACAGCCTCATGTTTGGTGCCTTGAGAAAGAAGAAAGAATAATAAACGGCTCGTCGTTTTATCCATGTCTGCATAATCACTGTCAACATCTTTTATTTTTTCTTCTTCTTAACAGCTTCTCTTAACTTGTAGCTGTGTTGTTAATTATCGGTGTTACAGTGATCGGATCTGGGGGTAATAATAGTTTTATGACAGAAATGGTGATGTTTTTTTTTTTTCCCCTTTGGTCATAGTAGTGTGCAGGATTAATATGTTACTTTCTATTATAAACACTATAAATTGTGTTTTCTATATATACTATACTATACTATACTGTTCAGACTTGTGATCATGATCTTAATTCTATTTTCTTAAGGATACTCTTTGACCATCTCTAATGGGATTCTATAGAAGTTACATATAGTAAAATTTTGGTTGCATAATGAGTTTTATGACTAGAGTGATGACATAGAAAAGAGAAAATTTTATGAGTTTCATAATTATAGAATGTTGCAAAAAAAAAAAATGATCTAAAAAAGTAGATCCACTATTGTTTGAAAGAAATGTAATGATTTATGGTACTTATTATTGAGATTTGTATAAATAAATAAAAATTATTTAAATTATATAAAATAAAAAAATAATGTGTATTGGTAAAACTCACAAAAATAAATAAAAAATTAAACTATACAACTCATGAAAATATCATAACTAAAAATGCTTTGAGAATCACTAACTTGACACTGGGTTTAGTCACGTGCACACCATCCTATTGGCAAAAGAAAAGGAGTTAATGAATTGGTGAAATTGAATGAATAACATAATATTTCGAACCATTTCTAAAATAATATTATTTACAATATGACCAATAATCAAGATGAATGGGGAAAATGTGTGCAGCATACTTTGTCTTTTAACTGAAAGGAGGAAAAGTAATAAAAACTCAAAAATCTTGGAGAATTCGTTCAAAATAGTATCACTCTTTTTCGTCCCCCACTAAGTCCTACTCCATTTCAATTACAATGCTGTGATAGACGACGCCAACAAGGGAAAAGTTACTTGAATAAAACAATGGAGCAGGCAGCTCAATATATTTTTATGATATAATATATAAAATTTTCTTATGATTATTTAATAAAGAACAGCCACGATTTCTTATATCATAAGCTCTAGTTTTCTCTTCTTCCTAGAACAGGATCTGTTACAATTCATGGGAGGGAATTTTATCCTATGAACATAAGGGCTGTGCCTTGGGGGTTGATTTTCACACCACCCCAAATTAATATCCTCACCGTCTTTGCATTCCGGAAATATAGCTTCGGAAGTGTAAAGGGAGGTGTAAATATTAATTTACGTGGTGTAAAAATTAATTCCCGTGCCTTGGGTGCGACAGGGCTCAGTGTTTGAGCCTTGGGTGGAGCGGGCCTGTCTACTAGTAGTAGTAGTATTATGACACTGGGGCAGGCCTGCATGTGCAACCGAAAACATTGGAGTGGCGGGGCGGGAAGCCGTACAATTTCGGGCGGGAAGATTAACTGTAGCACGTGGTATGATCTGATTGGATCAGAGGAATAGCAAGTTATTCTCAGTGTCTTGGCAACCCAGAATCAGAAGCATCCAGAATCTATGAATGAGACTCCGAATTTTTCCCTCAATCTTCTAAGTTTCGTAGAAATGGTGAGAAAATTATCACTTCCCTTTCCCCCAATTTGCAATTTTAACTTAGTTCTGATCTTAAGAGGATTATGTAGCTTTGAATTTATAAATATGGTGGGGGTGGTTGAATCTCAAAGTTAACTTTGGGTGTAGGATCACCGAGTTTCAGCTTGTTTTTAGGAATTACAGCAGGTAATTTATTCATTGTTCTCAGTCATGATTGATTGTAGATTGTACTCTTGTGTGGGTTTCAGTTTTGAGCTACACCAATTTTGGAAGATACTGATATTCTGGTACAGTTGATAATCGCCAGGGATGAAAAAATGGGACCATGATGGTTCATCTTTTGATATTTAAATAGCATGACAGAGATTCAAGATTGATTCAGCAAGGGTTAGTGGGACTTTTATGCTATATATATATGTATATATATGCATTAATGGTTCTTCGTAGATATTAACCTTAGCAATTTCTTTGTCATATATTAGGGGTTAGAGCTTGAACTTGGCTGGTGTGTGGTTGGTTGAACTGTAATATTGTATTTGAGCCTGGATGATAAAGTGTGAATGAATATTCAATATTACTAAGATTAAGAAAATATGATAATCAGATTATTAATGCTTATGATTATCAACTAGAAGTTGAAAAAGAAGAAAAAAAAAAATTGAAAAAGATATTGCAAGTGAAGATATTACAGAAAGTAGGCCTCATACAAAGGTTTCTTGGCAGACATTGCTTGGAGTATATTGTATTAGTCTTACAAGATATAGCAAGAAATATTATCCAGAAAAATTTTCTTTTTCCCTTGTTAAGATAGGTAGAAGTCTTTTTGAACCTGATTACTGCTATTAGTGGAATGTGTAATGTGATTCTACCTAGGAAAGAATTCATTCCTATCATTTATCAGTTTCATTCTTGTTCTAGGAAACAACAGAGCTGTTACTGAATGTTTTTGAAGTATGATTAAGTAAAAGGAAGTTCTTTGTTCTTTTATGCTTTCTATAGAAGACTACATGATGTCTACAAAGAAAAAAAAGAGATTTTCTCTAAATTAATGAAGTTCATCTGATTGATCACTTACTATTTTTTATGATTGTACATAAGTCCCAACTGTGTTAGAATGAGTTGAAGCAAAACTTATTACGAAGAGTTAAAATTGCAAATTTTATTGTCAGTTTACTCGTCTTTAGTAGTGTGTTATTTTAGTACTAATAGCCATGTACATCAGGCTACACCATTTCTGGCTGGCCTTGCTGTAGCTGCCGCAGCTCTTGCTGGTAGATATGGTATCCAGGCTTGGCAAGCATTCAAGGCACGGCCTCCACAACCTAGAATACGTAAGTTCTATGAAGGTGGTTTCCAACCAACCATGACAAAAAGAGAAGCAGCGCTTATTTTGGTTATCAGGTAATCTTTATATCTGAATGCTCATGGTTATTTAAGTCAGCATGATTTTTTGTGAAGTTTGAAGAATGAAAATCAAATTCCAATTTGTGAATTATGGTTTTGAATTGGATCTGTAAGTTTGATAATGAGGTACAAGTAGAAAATTTAGGTGTATGGTCAAAACTGATTTAGGTTGTTTGAGTTATATGCATAAGCATCCTCCTCCGTCATTCTCTCCCCAGCCCAAAAGAATATTTTTCCGAGTGAGAATATTTTTCTTATGATGTTTAAGTGTAATGCATATATAAGAATAAATAGTGTTCTGGTTGGTGCTTGTTTTGATCATTTTGAGTGCTTCCTTGGTGAAAGGACAGAAGGGACTCTGAATCTTCATATTTGATGGAGTTTCTATTATAATTTGATATCTTTGGATTATTTTATCATGCCAAAAAAGATGTTTTGGTGCAATGAGTTTATTTATTTGAAAATAATAAGAGGAACTTTTTAGTATGGATTGCTCATAGCTATGTGAGTTCTCAGAAAGTAGTTGTCTTAATGTCCAACAATTGTAGGGATGGGTTTAACTTTTAAGAAGTTCTGTGATCTTTAAGCACCCATTAGTGAGAGTGTAATGCTGAAATCTTTTGCAATTTCCTGGCATATTTTCGCTTAGAGAGATACTATACATTTGCTCTTGGTGATAAATTCTCCATGTATTTACTTTAAACCAAAGAACTATGGTGCTTCATTCCAGGAATAGACCAATGCCAGTTCACCTGGAAACCTTAATGAAGTATGCACCATCCAACTATGTTACTTCCACTTTTCTGAATACTCCACAAACATTTTCTGTCTTCAGAAAAAAAATGCAATTGTAACATTGAAATTATTTTCTCTGTTTTTAATTTGGTTAACTCTGTTATATTCCATGACTCTTGATGGTGAACCAATCCCCCCACCCCCGGGAGGCAAAAAAAAAAAAAAAAAGATCTGTCACCGTTCACTCCAGCTGTTTATTACCATACATCCTCTTCTGTGGCTCAATAGGGAAAATGCAACTCCAGACAAAGTGAAGGAAGCTCATAGAAAGGTAATGGTCGCAAACCATCCTGATGCAGGTGGCAGTCATTATCTTGCTTCCAAAATAAACGAGGCTAAAGATGTTATGCTCGGGAAGACAAAGGGGAGTGGATCTGCATTTTAACACACTAGGAAATGTCTTGATTTTCGATATGCTCCCACAGTTACATAGTCAAGAACCCTCTTGAATATTTGAAATTCAAGAACAGATCCAATACTATGGTTTGTTTCTACGAATTCATTCAATTGGTAAATACCGAGGCCTATCAATGAGCTTTAGTATCACCTGGATCGTGGCGTCCTGAGCATCATCTTAGCTTTGTTTCCGGCAAGCGATCATTATAACAGAGGCTACGAAAGTGAGAGAAATGCATTGTACTTGTGTAGTTGTTCATCTTTGTAGTTCAGCGTCAATATATATCAGGTGAGGTTAACCTTCCACTAGACTGGTTTTGTTGCCCACTTTGATGTGCAGCTCACGTGGTCGGATTTAGGATGAGATCCTTATGTTTAATCTGTGTACTTGAAAAATATAATGTGGAATGCATAATATTTATATATATCTTTCTTCGGTGACAAGTTATGTTACTATAATGGAAATAGTTGTTTACAGGATGGTCTGGATGCATAGATTACAAAAGTCAACTTTGTTAGGTAATTATTCTTTTAGAGAATTAAATTCTTTATATTCTCTTAAACTTCTCAAAATATTGATTTTAAGTTAGAGACTTTTTAAGTATATTGACTTAAGTTTATATGTATATAAAAAATGTTTTTTAAAAAAATTCTGTTCTTATTTAAGTTTTTAAATAACTTGAACTAGATTAGTTATTAGTTAGAGGATTTAAATAATAAAATATTTATCTTAAATTATAAAAAATCAATTTTGAACAATATATATATATATATATATATATATATATATATGAATCATTTTATATATTTTAGTAATTCTATTCCATGCCATGGGCATATTTATCTGGCGGTGAGTAAAATTTGAGCCAAACTATCTAAATCAAGTCAATTCACACTCAAAGGATTAAAAATTTCTCAAATCACTTACTGTGTTTTGATTTATGGTTTAGATAATTTTTAATTCACTAACCAAATCACATATTTAATATATATTATATATTTTAAGTTTTTATACATATATTTTACATGTATCATGATTAGAAATATATTTGTTTACACACTTATTTTAAAAACAACTGATATACAAAAACAACAAATAATACCATTAAAAAAAGATAATATGACATGAGTGTAAAGTTTTTATTTGTTTTCTTTGTTAGTCTATTATTAGTAATTATTAAAAATGTGAATACGATAATTACACTTAAATTATTTGATCTTAGTGTTTAATTCATTGGAGGGTAAAAACTAAACTTTAAACACAAGATCAAGAAGGAATTGTAAACCATGTGAAAGTACATACCAAAAAAATTCTTTTCATGTGAGTAAATGTGTTAATTTTTTTATTAAATTATTAAACCATTCAATTAGGTTGAACCAAACTACTATTGAGTGATTTGATTTAATTTAATTTTTTTAAAAAATTTTCAAAAGTTAAACTAAATTATACCATAAAATATTTAAATAATTTAATTAAAGATATTATTAAAAATTACAACTGGCTCACCCTACGCCTATGCTTAAAACTTCATTTCTCATTTCTGTGTTTTTTATCCTGATTTTTCAAAATTAACTTTCTCAAATTTCATTAAATTAAATGAGTTTTAACAATATTAAATGCATTGATAACCGCGAGAAGGGTACAGCCAACGACCCAAGCCGAAGTATACCAAATGGCCATATTCCTACATGGCCTTGCGTCAGCTATTATCCATTCAGCAATGCATTATCCAAGAACAATAAAAACAATTTTTATTTTTATTATTCTTAATTTCTTTCCGTCCAGTTTTTGTAATTAAAAAAAAAAACGATAGGCTTTTTCTTCCTCTTCTTCCTTCTCGTATTCTTCTTCCTCTTCCTCTGCCACCCATATCGGTCGGTCTCGAGACGTAAACTTTGTCCAAAGCACCGTCAATATATGCCTTATCGCGTTTTCATCTTACCTGAATTCTTCTTTTGGATTGGATAGAGTCTCTATCTACATCTTCCCCGGTCACTGTAACACAGTCAGCTACCGTTTCTGAAGCTTTTCTGAACATCAATGGAGGTGATGTTGGACCTGTCAAATGTGCAATTTCCATCGTTTTCCAGCTCATACGACTAGGTCCTTTCTTGTTTTGGCTTATTTATTTTTCATCGGATCTCACCGTCTTGTTCTCGATGACAATCTGCTGTAGTAATTTTACTGTGTGTCCATTGATTTAAATTTGCTATCTTTCAAGTTATTATTCTAATAATACAGTGGAAAACGATTGCATAGAACTGTTTGAGTTTCAAACGTGATCAGTAATGGTGTCCCCTAATGACCCAGTTGAATCATTATTGAATTCGATTCAAGTTGTGAAAGAAGCGTTTTCACCACTGGAAACGGGCATTCGGAAAGCTGCGAAAGATCTTCAGCATTGTTGGCCAGGGCCTAAGAAAAACGGGAATGACGTTCATATGTTTGCCCAAGTGGTTGGAGGTGATAAAAATGATAAATTTCAGATCTGTGGTGCGAAGAAGAAAAACTGTCAGTCTGTGGTTGGTGATGAGAGGAAGAAAGGGTTACCAATAAAGGTTCCTTTGAAGGCTTTCTTGGGCATGTTTTCACATAATTCAGGAAATGAGAATAGAGGTGAGATAGTGTGCAAAGGCTTAAAAGAGGAGGGCATGGCTAAGGAAGATATGTCTTGCACGAATTGCTTGCATTTTGCTGTAACTTGGTCTTTGCTAGTTAATGGTTTTCTTCAGGCTTTGCCAGTTCCTTTCAAGTCAGGCAAAAAGCGGTTTCAGAAAGCGGGTGATGAAGACAAATTATGTTCGTGCATGAAGCCCAATGTTTCATGTGAATTGAAGCAAACTAAATCTGAAGGTCAGTTTGTTAGGACATTTCAGGAAAAGGGTGTGACACTGAAGGAAGAAAAGAATGTTTCTCTCGAGTGCCTAGTAGGTTTTCTGTTTGACCAATTAATTCAGACTCTTCAGAATCTTAACCAGAGAGTACAAGAAAACGATCATAATTGTGATGATACTTCTTTGTTGCTGCCACCTTCATCTCATTTTAATCATTTGAAAGCTTTCACAAGTATTTTAGAAGGGCATAGAGTAGATGTAAACGGGTTTTTGGGAAATTTAAGATTTGCAAAGGTAGGTGGTGTGCCCACACGTGCAGTTGGAGCAAGTGCTTCAGATAATGATGAGGTAGACAGTGGTACTACTGCCGAAAGTGGGGAAGAAACGGGAGGAAGTGGTCCACAGAAGGTTGCCTCTGGCATATTCAGTATTCCTCTATCAAATGTGGAGCGTTTAAAGTCTACGCTTTCCACTATTTCATTGACAGAATTGATTGAGCTTCTAATGCAGCAGGGGCGAACATCTAAAGACCATCCGGATAAGAAAAAATTATTCTCTGTCCAAGATTTCTTTAGATACACAGAGACTGAAGGTATGCTATATCAAATAGTCTGGAAGAACTAGAATATTGCCTGTAAAAAACCCAAATAACGTCTTCTTTGCAAGTTGGATTCTTGATAAAGTGCAATATAGAATCTGGTTGATTATGGTGTAGATTTAATATTTAAAGATTTAGAATGCATGTATGAACATAGGACTCTTGTGTGTAAATTACATGTACATACTTGTGTATGTGGGCAAGCATGGATGGTGTATGTCTATAGGTGGTAGCAACAAAACCACACACACACACACACACACAGAGTTGCAAACTTTCAACGTTGTTTCCCACTTTGGTCAACATCAGTTGTAACAAAACTTTGGTTCCTTAATGGAATGTCTGTTGAGTTATATGTATGGCTTGCCTTCCCTACAAAACTGACTTGGTTAGACCATCTTACTTAGTTACTGATGTTAGGGATTATGTGTGTGTCTAAATATATTACTAGTAGTTAAATAGTAATTACCATTTGGTTCATCTGTTTCTGACATCTTAGCTGACAGTATTTAAACATGAATTCTTGTTTGTTTCCATGTTAACAACATAATTTATTTGTGCCACCCCTTGGAAGGACAAATTCATACTGATTTCATTCTCATTTTCTAACAGGGAAGAGGTTTTTTGAGGAACTGGATAGAGATGGTGATGGGCAAGTGACTCTGGAAGATCTTGAAATTGCTATGAGAAAGAGAAAACTGCCGCGGAGATATGCTCATGAATTTATGCGCCGCACTAGAAGTCACTTATTTTCAAAGTCCTTTGGTTGGAAACAGTTTCTGTCTTTAATGGAACAGAAGGAGCCAACTATTCTTCGTGCATATACTTCTCTGTGCCTCAGCAAGTCTGGGACGCTGAAGAAAAGTGAAATATTGGAATCTCTGAAGAATGCTGGACTCCCTGCAAATGAAGACAATGCAGTTGCTATGATGCGATTTCTGAATGCAGATAAAGAAGGATCTATATCGTATGGGCATTTTCGCAATTTTATGCTTTTGCTTCCCTCTGATCGTCTTCAGGAGGATCCGAGGTAAGACAATTTGATCATTTGAACTAAATTTTTTTTTCTTGATTTGAATTGATGCAAAGTTCATCACTTTTTTTCTTTGGGTTGGTGAGGGGATTAGTATCTCCATGTTTAGACATATATTATCTGTAGACAGGGCTTCTGCTTCTTTGGTGCCCTTTAGTGGTCTAGTACTTTTCATTTTGGGTGCTTGGCGGGGGTGGGGGCGAATTGAAATGTGTATAGTTCAAGTCGTAGTGCAAATACTTTTCCAAATATGTGCTCTGGCTTGAGAATATTAAGCAACCACTTTGTTTTCATTAAACCGGGTATGTGGTCTCCAACTTACATGAAACAGTAGCTTTACCAATCTCTTGAAGCTTTGTGTTTAATTCAGCAATGATTCTCATTCTGTTCAATACTTGTGTGATATGGTAACTGGTCTGTATAATTATGCAATAGGTCATCAGAATGAAATTATGTAACATGACAAGGGATAATGTGGATTTGTCACATTTTTTTACTTCTCCGATTTTAGTTTCCTTTTCTCTCATCCCTCATCACCAGACATTGACTAAGATTCATCCTCTCTCAAGTAACTAGTCTTGTTATGTTCATAAATTCAGGAGTATTTGGTTCGAAGCTGCAACTGTAGTTGCTGTTCCACCACCTGTTGAAATTCCTGCTGGTAGTGTTTTAAGATCTGCATTGGCAGGGGGCCTTTCTTGTGCTTTATCTTGTGCATTATTGCATCCAGTTGATACAATCAAGGTAGATATTTAACTTGATAATTTATTTGTATACATTGGCAATATTGATGATTTTCTCCAATTATGTACTGCAAACAATTCCTTATTCCTTGTATAGTTTTCTGATTTTTCAGAACTTTCCTGTAACAAAGGCTCATCATTATCTTCTTTTGGTATGCTAGACTCGAGTGCAAGCATCAAGTATGTCCTTCCCTGAAATCATTTCCAAGCTTCCACAAATTGGAGCACGGGGTTTATATAGGGGGTCAATTCCTGCAATTCTTGGACAGTTTTCAAGGTTATAATTTTTCCTCACCTCTCTCCTCTTCTCTCATTTCACCTTCTTTTCTTCAGAAGCAAACGAGAAAGGGGAAGTTCTCATTTATGCTTTTGCTCTACAAGGATATTGTTATCTTCCTTCTAAGCTCACACTAGCTTTTGATAATGCAGCCATGGCTTGCGAACAGGAATATTTGAAGCAAGTAAATTAGTGTTGATAAATGTTGCTCCAACGCTACCTGAGATCCAGGTAATAATAAATATCCATTCTATTTGCTGTTATTTCTAGTCAACTTCATATTATATGCTTGTTTATCTTTTATCTTCCTTGCATCTTGTCCGGGATTCTGGGAACGTATGTAAAATGCCAGAGTGCCTAGTATTCGGCTATTATGACAACATACTCATCCCATCATGTCTTTAATGGATTATTTACACTCTCCAATAAAGGGTCGGTGAAAACTGTTGCAGTAGACTTATTTTTGGTGAACACAGTACCTTAATTATTGATTTATATGTATATGTATTTTATCTAAATGCATCATGTAGGTACAATCTTTATCATCATTCTGTAGCACATTTTTGGGAACAGCAGTGAGGATCCCATGTGAAGTGTTGAAGCAGCGGCTGCAGGCTGGTCTTTTCGAGAACGTGGGGGAGGCTATAGTTGGGACTTGGCATCAAGATAGTCTTAAGGGTTTCTTTCGTGGTACTGGTGCCACCCTTTGTCGTGAGGTTCCATTTTATGTTGCTGGAATGGGACTTTATGCTGAATCTAAAAAGGTATATAGCTTCTATGTCCAACATGCTTCTTGGTATCTTCCTAGTGCCTAGTTTAATGAAATGTTCTTGAGATTGTCCAAGGCTATTTTACAAGCTTGTTTAGAACCTTTTTCACCTTAAATTAATTGAAGGGTAGTTTCTAGCACCTCTCTGGTATAAGTAATTCATTCTGTTAAAGGAGTTTCTTTTGTTACTTAGTTGTATTCATTGCCTTGGAGATTGAGTGTTGTGTTTGCCTTGGCATTTTGATTTAAGGTTGTCCAGCAAGTCCTAGGGCGGGAACTGGAGCCCTGGGAAACAATTGCTGTTGGGGCCTTATCTGGTGGGTTGGCTGCTGTTGTCACCACACCGTTCGATGTCATGAAGACGAGAATGATGACTGCGCAGGGTCGTTCTGTGTCAATGACCTTAGTAGCCTTCTCCATACTTCGTCACGAGGGACCCCTTGGCTTATTCAAAGGAGCACTGCCCAGGTTCTTTTGGATTGCTCCTCTTGGTGCCATGAACTTTGCAGGTTATGAGCTTGCCAGGAAGGCAATGAATAAAAATGAAGAACTGACAGGTGACCAGCTATCTCAGAAGTAGTAGCCAGTTCAAAGTGATGTATCTAATCTTCGTTAGATGCAGCCCCTGGTATCTTGTGCATAAAGCTACCAGATGCCGGAGGAAAATTTTTGAGCCTTGTTCTGAGTTCATATCAGAATATGTCTTGATTTTTAATCAGTCGACATTTCCAATACATTCTTTCCGTTCTTTATTTTGTACTTAATTTGTTTTTGGAGGAAAAAATGCAGTTGATTTATTCATCAATGTACAGATTATAATGCTTTATGTTGTGCAGTACTGATTTCCTCTCTGAGTTGGCCTGAACTCACTTTATTCCATTATTTGGTTGTTTTTGGAGGAAAAGGTGCAGTTGATTTATTCATCAATGTACAGATAATAATGCTTTATTTTGTCCAGTACCGATTTGATTTCCTTTGAGTTGGCCTGAACTCACTTTATTCCATTATTAGTATTTGGTTTGGTTCATCATCAATCTCCTTTACACCATTTTTGGTTGGTGGGAATGACAAAGGAATAATCATTCCTTGTGGTATTTGCGGGGCTGGGGAAAGAAATCATTATTCTATTTTAGTTGTGTTTGGTACATTGGATTTAAGAAGGAAAGGAACGAAAGAAATCTAAATTATGATAATACCGTTATTCTTAAATGGTCATAAATAATAATTTATGAAAGCATTATATATTATGCTCTTGTTTAACTAAACCATCAAATTACTATAAGGGCGTAGGTTGAATAAAAATGCAAAATCGTGGCCTAAGACAAATATTCAAGATTAAAAGTCTTAAAATCTTACTGTTCTAGATTAAAAGTCGTTTAAAATCCAAGAGTTTATCTTGTTTAGACTACAACAGCAACTATAGAATGTATTATTTAGGGTGTGCATCTATGGGAAGAAATTTGATGAGTATGACTTAACCCTCTTGCAACCTCAACAACATTTGCTTTTAACAATATAAATCTGTAATCAGCAATGGTATGGAGCAGGTTTTTCTTTTCAAAGTACACATTTTATTGGAGAAAACACATCAAGCTGCATTTTTCTTAAAATGGTGTATCTGAAAGCAACAAACCCTTTCAAAGTGAAGATGAAATTCCAAATCTGAAATTGTGTATTTGAAATACGATTGATAAATGTAGATTATAATGAATTTCATAGTTATCGTCATTATTAAAGCATGACGGAAATGAGCAACTCCTGACATTCTGCTATGCTCTCAATTCTTTTAATCAATAGCCCCAGAAGTCATTCCTGATCTCATCATCAAACTTCTTCTTCAGCTCAGGATGCTTCTCAAAGTACTCTTCGGCTGTCATGGTAGTGATCTTCTTCTGTAATAATAGATTAAAACTTGAGAGATTGTATATTGTAAGAAAGTGAAAAAAGCTATCTTGTTATTTCTATTACCTTCAACTCTTGCACTTCAGCGATTTCCTTTTCCAAACGCTCAGACTCCTTTAGAGATTTCTCCTCTGCTTCTTTAAGTTCCACTAACTGTAGACAAGGAATATAAGCATAAACACGTGGATACTATGTATCTGACAGGAAGAGCTTTTTTATTTTTGAGCATTGACAGTGTTATAAACAAAGAAAAGGATCAAGGATTTAGCTGAGGTTCTCACTAGTGCATCAAATTTAGGCTTATACTGAGGAGTTACATTGTCAACGTATTTAGGGATCTCTATGCCTGTAAAGAAACAATCACACATAACATTAAACAGCTAAGCAATGATATGTAACAGCAGAAGAGGGGACGTCGTAGATTCAAAGGAAAGTCAGTGCTATATTGCAAAATAAATGTTTAAAGCCTTTATATCTCCCTATTAGCCAATGATAATAGATGTATTTTCACCATGAATTAGAGAACAAATTGCAGCATAAATAAAATAATCAATTAAGGGGGTGACAAAAGGTCGTTTGGTCCATCATCATGGAAAATTTAAGATTATTGAATGAGGCCCCAACCCCAAGTTTGCCAAGAATACACAAATCTGTGTGCCAATCATGTTAGTGACACTTAAAACGAGTCAATTTATCTATCATGGTCTCCTCAAGAAATATAAGGTATATCTTTATGAAATAGTCTAATGAAAAAGGGAAAGAGTCTGAAATCATACCATCATAAGCCTCCTTGTACATGTCCACCACACGAGATCCAATTCCTTTTCTATAATATTCCCAGTCTATGGGTTCAGGCTCCTGCAATATGTAAGAATGAATATCAACAAAAAGAATTCAGGGAAAATAGCAGGAAAGAGAAGTGGAATAAGCCATCTCTGTTACATAAAGCTACATCCAGAAGCTTCTAAAATTTCCTTAAACTATGTTAGCAAAAGTAAGTTCTCATTTAAAACAGGAAGTACATGTGAATGCTCTCTTATAACACGGAATTGATATTCGTTAAGGAAAGTCACATAGTTTGTACAGATTAGTCGAATACCACACTTTACATTATTTCTCTAGCTTCATTCATTTAGAGGAATAAAGACGCTCTAACATAGCAGCATAAAAGAAAATCAATCTAGGCAGATCACCGCCAGGTCACATAATGTTCTCCAAACTTCTGATCTCACCAAAGCAATTCAACCCTTTAGCTATGCACATAGACAGTTCGTAACTACTACTTTGCTCTTTTTTGGAGTGAGATCAGCTTTGGCATCCTTAATTTGCTATATTACAATGCATTTTTTTAGGCAATTAGAAATTTTATACTCTCTGCGCATAAATGTGCATCTTTGGAAGATCTTGCCTAGGCAAAAGGGACTCGTCTTTACTCCTTCGTGAATTACTCATTATTTAGTTAGAACTTGGCAGACATTGAAATGAATGACAGAATTGTTTTTCTTCAAATGTATTCAGGTGAAAAGCAACAAGTTCAATAAGTGCGGAAAAAGGATAAAAGACCTGACATATAATAACATAAGCAAAAATCTAGAATCCTTGAATATTGATAGGAACTTCTACGCAGAAGTCTGAAGTCCGTGGAGGCAATACTTGAAATAAAAGTCGTGCAATTGTTGAGAATATGTGCTTGAAGTGAAAATATTATCCTCAATACTAGAATAGCATCATAGCCTCATTTTCGTTGATATTGTTTAGATTCTATAAACTAAATTTCAGAGGCATGCCAAAAATATATGTCTTAAGAAGTTTGGTGAAACCGAATTTCACATTTCACAAAGATTCTAATGTCTTTTTGCTTCCTAAGTCCTTAATCTTAGATCAGTAGTAACTAGCAAGACATTAAGCTGCCCTCTGTTATGCTGCCACAACCACCCAAAATATATAGGATTCATTGCAACCAGGGGCAAAAAAACTTTTGCCAAGCCATGGAAGTAAAAAAAAGGTGTTCATACTTAACGATTAAAATGATGAATTCTGAAGAACAATTTATGATTCAAATCATCTATCAGCAACAGTAATGTCAAATGTAAACCAAATTCCGAACCTAGATCTTCTCTATCCTCTCCTGCTCAGAAAATGTCACTAACCAAACAAAAAGACGGAAATTTCAGCCAAAAAAAATAAAAATGGAAATAGTAACCTCTTTTGCGAAATATGTCTCCCAGAAATCACACATTTCCTATTTCTTTGCACCATCAACACAAGATGGATTAAGAGAAGAGACATATCGCAAGTGATTAGGGGACGATACAGGACTGGCTAATCTACAAAACAAAAGTAAAATTACGAAATTTAAGAAATAAAAAACCCCACTTAGTCAATCGCCTAAGAAGATCAATTAAAATGCGAATCCCGAATAACACGGTCCAGTCAGTAGAAACACAAAAAAGGGGAAAGGAAACAGAAATTTCATGGATCTGAACGAGAATCTGACTAGAAGGAGGAGGTAAAGTGAACCTGGCTGAACTTGGTCTGGAGAGCAGTGTTAACCTCGTCGAAAGCGCGACGAAGTGTGGCAAACTCCTTGCGAGCCTCATCGGAGACAACAAGCTTTGTCATTCCTTCCCAGTCAATGTTCTTCGATGCTTTGAATGCAACATCAGTAACTTTCTTCACTGTTCCGCTCATTTTCCTGCTGCTTCCTGTCTCCCAAACGCAACTAAGATTCCGCCAACACGAATCAATCAACAGACAGATGAGAAATGAGATGCCGCTTGTGGTTGTGGCTACCAAGACCGCCTCTGCCTCCGCTACTGGCTTCCGCTGGAGCTATGCTACATTGGCTGCCTCCGATTCTGGGCCGGGTTTGACAATTTCAAATTGGGCCACCACAGACTCAAATTCTTAAGCAGCCCAAAGTGGGTAGTTACCTTTGGCCACCCCCAACTTTGCCATTCACCACCCCCAATTATGTGAAAAGACTAAATTACCCTTCGGCCTTAAAGAAATGCCCTCCCCCTCCCCCACCCTCCTCTCCCCTTCGCCCCCCCCCCCTCTACGAATTCTTCGGAACCCTAACCTCCAAACCTTATTCGTCTTACTTTTTTTTTTGCTTTGAAAGGGGAGAGTAAGTAATTTATGAGTGTATGCTATTTGTTTGATATTCAATCGCAGTGTAAAACAATGTATGAATTTTGTAATTTTGAGTAGATCTGCATGAATGACTCTGATATGTTAAACGGATGTGTATAGCTGTTTTAAGGTAAAAACAGCTGTTCACATCTGTTTAGAACTCAAAACGGATGTACAGAGCCGTTTTCACCTTAAAACAACTTTATACGTCAGTTTAATATATCAGAGTCGATAAAAAAAAAAACTATGTAAAGCCGTTTTAAGGTGAAAACAGCTCTATATATCCGTTTTTAGTTATAAACGGATGTGAACAGCCGTTTTTACCTTAAAACAATTGTACACATACATTTGGGTGAGAGGGGGGCGCATTATGAGTTTACAAGGGCATTTTTGGAATGACAAAAAAAATTTAAAGGAAGGGGGTGGTGAATGCAAAAGCTGGGGTGGTCAAAGGTAATACCCCCCAAAGTATTTTTACACATTTTTCACTGTATAATGACTATTAACAAAAAAAAAAAAAGAGAGTGAAAGTAAACTGATTAGTGAGAGAAAAGGGCGTCAAATGATTGCCTGCAGTTTTTTTTTTTTACTTTAAACAATATTTTTTAATTTTAATATTTTGACAAAAACTTGATTTGTTTCTATTGTCTTTCAATTCAGTTCCTCTATAAAATTTAATGTTCTTATCTTAAAAACTTTAGGAGCCAAAAATTAATTTTCTCAAAAGATTTTGAAAAAATTAATAGAGAAGCAAAATTATATCCATTACTCAGTTAATGGTGATTCAAGTCTAAGACTTCATTTTTTTAAGGAAAGCTCTGATCAATCATTTTGTATGATAACTATTGATTAACCTTATAGATTACAGATTTTGGACACGATCCATAATGCATCATCTTTATTGTGAAAAAAGGCCCAAAAGCTGTTGTAGTTTGGATAAGATTTAGGCCCAAACCTCGAATTTACCCAAAAAAAAAATAAAATCAAAACAAAGACTCATCAATAAGATTATTCTATTTGGCAATGGTTTTTTGGTAATTAGCAGCAGCATATATATTTTCATTGTGCTAATTAATTCTAATCTTAAATTCTGGTTGCCCTGATTCAGAATTTTAAAACGTAGTCTACTAAACAATGTTCATAAAATTTGTCCACACTATGTTGTCATAACGGTTTAATTTCCTACAAAATATGAATCAAGGTTAAAATTTTCGCTAAAAGAGGTATAGTATTCATTTAGCAAAAATATTTTCAACAGAGAATGAAAAAATCAAATTTACAAAAAAGAATTGTAGGTTATGATGTTATCGTATAAGCCATGCAAAATGTAGAATGAAACAAGTTAATTAGATTGGAGTGTGCAACGTGGGATCAAAATTTGGATTAGAGTATATGAGAATATAGCAATTCTTAGGTAGGTAGATAAGGTTTTTTGTCAATCCCGAAAAATCAAAGGCATGCCACGGAAAACGTAGAATGAAACAAGTTAATTAGATTGGAGTGTGCAACGTGGGATCAAAATTTGGATTAGAGTATATGAGAATACAGCAATTCTTAGGTAGGTAGATAAGGTTTTTTGTCAATCCCGAAAAATCAAAGGCATGGAAAGAGGAGAAGAGGTGTCATTTTAAAAACAAGTACATAACAAGGATGGAAGGGAAGCAAACAAAATAGACCTAAGTGCTAGTCTCGTCAACCAACCAAGTGATAGGTGGGCAGCCAATTAAGTCTGCCGCAACACTACAACTGGTTTTTAATTATAAGTCTAGTCTAACCTATGTTGAGGTTGATGTTGATGTTCATGTGATTGCATATTTATCATTGTACAAAGATATTTATTTAATTCATGGAAAGTATATGAGTTAGTTTTCACAGCATATCAGTCTGCGGTCTTGAAATCACAGGGTGGTCTTGTCTTGTCTTGTCTTGACTCAAAAAAAATATCTAGAGCATAGCTACACATAACATTCATTCTTATTACTTGTTTTGTACGAGTTAAAGCAAATTGTGGAGTTACAAGCAACCAAATAAATAAATAAATATACATAAGTCAACTCTACTCTACTCAGTTATATTATTATATTTGAATTGGATTGTAATGTAATGTAATCAATCCACACACACCAAAGAGTATTCTATTACTAGTTTTTTCCATGTGTTTGATGTTTGATTCCTCAGTCAATCCCTATTCGTTATCAATTTTGGGAATTAAACGGCGTACTAAAAGGAATGCTCATGACAACTAGATATAACCTTAGCGTAAATTTGGAGTTATTAGGAAAACCAAACAAAAAGACAACATAACATTCACGTATTCCCACTTAGTTACATTACATCACATCATCTTCTGAGTCAAGATACAATTCTAATCCTACCTTTCAATAATGGCTAAAACTATGTTTACGCCATCTCTAATACCAAGATATTAAATGTATTTTAAACTTTAACTACTATTTCTAATTTTTTTAATTTAATTTCATACTTAAAAAGTGATGATATGACACATCATATGAAAAGAGATGAGTTAATATAAAATGTGAAAAGAGAAAGAAATTAATATAAAATGTTAATCCGAATATAAAAGTAGAAAAGGGAAATAAAAATATAAAATAATATATAAAGTTATTTAAAATTTTTTGAAAAATAAACTCACATAAATATAATATAAAATTAAGATAAAAAATTTTAGTAGGTAATGCTATTAAAGATGCTCTTAGTTTAATATAAAAATGAAAAGGGAAAAATGAAAGTTAAAGTAAAAAATAGAAATAGATGGATATATTATTTGGTATGAAAAAATAAAATAAAATTCTTAACAAAATAACTAAAATAATCTTTATAATTTTTAATAAATAAACCCCACCTATATAACCAAATAAAAACCCTCACGTATTCAAAAAATAACTATGAGAATAGACTAATACCACTAAATATTTTGAAATGATAATTTCTTTCAATTTGAGAAATGGTGTATCGATAATAACCAAAATTGTAGAATGTAAGAATCCGCCGTTTTTTTTTTTAAATAAAATTATAGTATAGCCCTTAGAAATGGTTTATTTCTTTCAATTTGCTTCATCATTACTTGTGTGTACAATGTTATATGTTGTCTACCTTATCGTCGGCAACTGTATCTGGGATCATATCTTCCGGTTGTGTTTGTGTAACAGATAATCATATTAAAATTCAATATAATATAAGAATATTAATGCAATATATCTCTACTGTACGCTTCTTTTCTCATTTACTCAATAAAATCTTGGGTTAAATAATCTACTTTTTAGTCAAAATAAAATAAAATTATAGTGCATTGGGTTTGGCTTAAGTTCAAATCCCATGTATGCAAGTAAATTTATTATTGAACTTTCCGTTTTATTTATTTTATTTTATTTTTTTAAATTTATATCATGATAATTACTTCATTTATTAATATTTCGATAAGTGATAAGAGTAAAAAAAATTAATAATAAATATTGTCTGAATATTTGAAAATAACATATAAATAATAACGAAAATTTTATTACTCCCTCCATTCTAAATCAACATTGTTGCTCACAAATCACTAATTAATTAATGTATTATATTCACTATTTAATTTTCTTTGTTTATAATGTTATTAAATGAATAAATTATCATTAAGTCTATCTATATTTGACCATCATACATTGATTAATTGTTTGTTATCAAACGAGCTTGTGTTTTGACTATGAGATTTCAATGTCATTTTTTTAATATTGTTTAATTATAATGGAGTGGCACATGCTTGCCAAGACAATATATTCCTTTTTAGCGTAAAACGTAAACAATGGGAAATAATTAGATGATAATAAAGCGTTTGTGACATTGTGTTTCTCAAACAATGTGGGCCACATGGATTGCACGTGAGGTGACTAAAAGGAGAGAGTAAGTGTAAAACGACACATAGTATAGACAATAGAGGGAATTTCAATTTGCAACGCGTTTTTTTGGGTACCAAGAAAAAGGAAAATGAAAAAAAGTTATGTTCATGGACTAAAACAACACAAAAGAAAAGATTAGCACAAACCGCGTTTTACTTAACCAAAATGATTGCAATGTTTCGTCTAATCTTGTCGTTTTAATGCACTCTAAATCAAACTAATATGTTATGTCCCCACTCTTCTATGCAGAAACAAATTTGTACTGCCAAACAAAAATTGTTGCCCTAATTTGATGATTAACTACATCTTAATTATAAATTATACTCAACTTTTCTACCTTTGAGGCTTTGATTTGTTTGTTTATTTTCAATTTTAATACTTATTTTGTTACAATAAATTTTTTTTGACGTAAATCATTATATGCCTAGTTAGTTAACAAAATGGAAAGGAAGATGAAGTAAAAGATAAATATTAATTTCTTTTTTAATAAAATATGATTTAGTTAGTTAGTAAATAATAGTTCTTACAAAAGTAATTAATAATTGTTCTATTTTACAAAATATTTCTAAGACAGGAAAAAGAGAAAAAATTGAAGTCAAAACATTCCAACCTTTTCAATTCTTTCTATTTATGGATTTCGTTGTAAACTATGATTTTATGCATTAGTATAATACAAATAGTGTAAAGAACATTCTGGCAATTCGCGCAGATACAATGCTGGAAGGAAGTTTAACTTCGTCAAGAGCTAGCTGGAATTTGACAATAAACACATAATAAAATTCCATTTAATCACAATCAAAAACTAAATTAGGTGACCCACAGAATAGCTCTTTTCAAGCTTTTGCTGTCTCAAACTATGGCTAAGCCAGCTGTCTCTTGTACTCTTTTCCTCGGTCCATTGGCCCCATCCCTTTTTTCTCCCTTAAACCATCATTTTATATGGAAGACCCATCAATTATGCCTTTTATTTTCCCCTTAACTTGTCAAAGGTTTGGCCGATGAGAAATGACTAATGAAGTGTCCAAGACTTATGACTCATATTTTTTGTAAAATTTTTTGATATATAAAATTATATTAACTAATTTAAATTTAAATCGAGTAAGACAATAAATTTCACAACTCATATTTAACATATAACTAATGAATCATTTTATTTAAATTTTTAGAGTATGATTTTGATTTTCTCGTCTCCCCCACTTAGAGGGTAAAAATTAAACAGTCACTATGAAACAATTTAATAATTAATAATCTTTCCTTTCTCTAGTACATTTATATATATATATATTTCTAAGCAACTTTATTATTATTATCATTATTTCATTTGCACCTCCATTTTCATGTCCAGAGAGGTTCCCAGGCTGATCCCAAGCCGTTTTCATCTAAGAAGCAGCTCATATCAACGTGTGGTTGAGGCTGAAGCATGTGCTGGTTCTGAGATTGGCTCATTTCCATGCAGATTAGTGCAATTAAATTGGTCTGCTGGCATTGCATATTGACAAGTTCAGCTTGTGCCTTTGCCAATTGTGCTTGTAGCTCATTAACTTGCTTTTGAAGATGGCAAATTGCTCCTGCGCAACCATAAACTGGGTCTCTGATCCTGGCATTTGCTTCATACACCATGCTGCTCACAGCATCTGCTCTCTGAGACTCTGGAAGTTCCTGAAAATTCATAAAGTTTAAATCTTTAGGTTAATTGCTGTTTAAGTAATGATAATTATAGAGTGATTAGCCTAATTGGACATAATTGGCAATGTTTTTCATTATCCTTTGGCATGGATTGAGTTGATCGGAAATGCTGGCAACTAATTTTGACCTATGATACCAACAATGGTGAGCAGAAAAGAAAGAATGAGAGAAAAAAGGTGGGTTTGATAGTGGACTTGGAATGGCCCTTTTGTTAATTAAGCAGTTGTTGCTGGGGAAAAAAGAGAATCTTAAATTTTGACGTGTTTGGAAGTTAGAAAACAACCCCCATCATGCCCCATCAGTTAGGTATGCACCTGACTAGCTTTTCCCTGCACTTTTGACCAAAACCCATGATTTTGTTTCTCTGAAAATGATAAAAAATAAAAAAATAAAAAAACTTGTGGTCCATGGAAGCTGAAGGGGTCTTTGCAGGCAAGGTGTTTGACAAAATGTAGAGAAGATATCTCACGGTACCTGCAAGAACTTGATGATGTTGCTGGCACCGAAGACTCTGTGGGCAATGGTGAACTTGAGTGGATCAGTGGGAGGGAAATAGGGTGCTAAGACACACTTCTCGACGCATCGGCGGCGGAGGATCTTGCAGGCAGCACAAGGGCTAATCACCACAGGTGGAGGAGGAGAATGCGGCGGCGGCGGTGGAGCAGTGGGAGAAGTAAGCGGTGGAGGAGATTGAGAATGCGGTGAAGAAGAGGAAGAGGGAGAATTGGAGAGCAAAGTGGGAAGAGGGATTGGGATATTTGGAGGAGATGTTGGGGTTTTCACTTTGTATTCCATGGTGAGAGGGAGAGAGTTGAAAATTGTTACGAATTGTTTGGTATGATGAGAGGGCAGAGCATAAAAAGCAGGGGAGGGTGTGTGGCCATATATATAGACGAAGCTGGGGAATGAGAATGCAAAATGGGTCATGATCGCTGATATCATACATACGTATAGACGGAGTAAATATGACGTCTACTTCTGGAAGCCTATCAGATCAGTTAATTAGGGGATTAAGTATACGTTTGTATTATATATTTACATATTTTTCTTGAATTGTTTTTGACAAAAAAAAATTATTTTCTATAATTTTAAGTATTTAAATTATTTTTTAAAAACATGTCAAAAATACTTTTAAAACGTAGAAATAGAAGTCAATTATAATTCATAAAAAATACATTTAAAATTTTAAAAATTACTTTAACTTATATTTATGTCCTTTAAAAGAATTTTTTTTAAAAAAATCAATCTAAGTGATCTTTAAGCAATTAAGGCTACTTTTTTTTAAAAAATTATTTCTTTAAATGGAAGAAAAAAAAAAAAAAAAGAGTGTGCCCATATGACAATGTGGACAGTTCTAGCCCCTCATGAGAATCATGAAGCTGCTTTCTATATCTTGGTCCGTATGTGTTTCATATCTTAATCAAATATTAACTTTAACTGTACAATGTTCGTGTTTTTTCAAGTATTTACGTATATTTGATATTTGATAGGAACCAGATAGTATCTATTAATTAAAGACATGTTTCCCTAGCTAATATACATATTTTGACCAATATATATAAGAATTATTAACGGTTGTAATTAAAAAAAATTAACTTTAATATCAGTATATTATTGAAAACAAAGTTCTCTTTCAACGTTGGTGGCCTCTACAGACATTCGTGTGAGAGAATATGAGGAATGAGAAAGCATCTCACGCATTATTGATAACATATAATTAATTTATACGTGTTTTTAATAATCTTTGTCGGACATAAATTCTATTTTTAGTATGGAGATTATTTAAAATCATACAACTGTGATTAATCCATACAAGAAAAATATGTGTTCATATTAATATATCTCCATTGTATAATATTAATGTTTATCAGTAACATTTTATTTCTTCACACAGAAAATTATTCAAATGCCAAAAATTCTGTGTCCTCGATTGATTAAAATAAAATAAAAAAAAGTTTCTCCACTTGAGATGTGGGAAATGCACTTAAAGTATATGAACAGATATATAACATGCACATAGAAGCTAAAATAATAATTTATTTACAAAATTCTGTTTCCTGCATTAATTTCTTTTGTGGGCATACACTGAAATGATGGTCTCAACAACGAATTGATAAAAAGCTTGTAATGGTGCTTAGTACGTAAAAATGATGATCGTATAATTAAGTCTCACCTTTTATAAACAGGGAAAGGAAACAAGGCTTAAAATTGTGGTTTGCAATCTCAAATCTTGTTTGTAATACTAATTGTGTGGTTGCATGCAATTACAATTTGCCCCGCACAAAATTAAGTAGCTAGCTTTGTTCTTATGTGATGGATTTATCTGAAGTAATGAGTAACTTGCTTATCCAATCTTGGTTTTGTTAATTATGATGATAGTTTAACTTATTTATAATAAGTTGTTCTAGCTTAATTGAAAGTCTTGGTTTGAATTATAATAATATATTTATATTAAAATTTAATTATTATTTTATTTTTTTATTTAATTTGAATTTAATTTAATTGATGTTTAATGTAGGATTAATAAGTATAATATCCTTGTTTTTTGAGGAGTAGGTTTGCAGCCACTTTAGGTTAAAACTAAAACATGAGCATCTCACGTGGATGCCATATCCCCATTCAACCAAATTAAACTAACAGTCTCTAACATATCAATATTTAGTCAAAATTAAAATTGAGCAAGTAATTAATAATTAATACGACACGTACAGATGCATGTATAGTATCTTAGCAAAGAGCTGAAGCAATATATAGCAGCACATCACAGTTGCGTACTGACTCAGACAACATTCGAACAATATGAATATTACCTTAAGGAATCAGCTTATACGAGAAAGTCCATGCCATTTCATCGGTGGAAAGTAAGAGCCCACTCCTAAATTAATCATTGTTTTTCTTTCTTCTCTTCTTAAAACCCAATACCAAGGCAGGCATTTTCTGAAATTAATTAAGCTTGAATAGTTTAGTCGGTCACATGAAAATTTAGTATTTGAATTCGAAAGGTGCTTCTGATTAGAATTAAGCAAATTAATTGTGGAGTGAGGTGGCGCCGTCGCCATTATTTACCAACAATCCACTTTGTTGATTTTCAAGAAACTAAAATAGCATGCCATCATGTTTGCAGGTGGAATAGAGGTGACAATTTTGATTAAATTCTGGAGTATCAAACATTTGACGCGTGCGTTTACTAAATAGTAATTGATCGGTGCATATGTATAGGATTTTGGTTCTATGCATGATTATAGAGTTGGTCAGGAGTCTGTAGCATCTTATATAGTTCAAAGTCAAGAAAACATGTGCTTCTTGCTACTCCACATTCGTGATCAATATGATTCAAATATTGATTTCAAAAAAAAAAAAAAAAAAAGTCCTATACATACCATTATATATATACAGCAATGCCGATTCATCTCCCCCGGCCCGTTATATGCATGTCTATTGGAAAATCAATGCGTAGTTTTGAACAGGGTTTATCGTTCAAACTTCAAAATGAACTGTTTGGTCATCTCTTACCATAATAGCCACAGTTCCAACGAGGTGATCATGTAACAGATGTCTTAATATGGAATATATTCATTTTCTATGTGCGTAGAATCCATTCCAAACTCTGCATGCGACTGTCGACATATATATATATATATATATATATATATATATATATATAGGGACTACTCTAGAACATGCATTGACAAAAAAGTCTCTTAGCTATTTTGGGAAAACAAGTAATTGTGTCCTAGCTTTTTGTGTATAATCCGGCAAGAACATATATACCCCTATATATATACACATTGAACTTAATTTCTCTTGTAGCTATATATAGGGCATGAAAATATAAGTAAAGATGTGCGTGCTGACATTGAAATGTTCCAAAAGAACAAATTAAGGGCCATGCAATATTTGCCAGTTGCCATATTGTTTAATAGGTCTTCTCTCTTAGTTTTGTTTCACATTCGATAGAAATGAGAAGGCTAGATTTATCAAAAAAAACAATGACATGCGTAAATTAATAAGCAATATTATGTAAAGACATAACTCGCATCTAAATATATTATTGTTGTTGTTATTAGTTATTATGTAATATGATTTTTTGCTACAAAAATTGGTTGAGACTTGGCATTCTATATATATGGTGAAGTTGTTTTACTTGTACGTAGCTAAGTTATCTGTATCGACCGCCTTGTGATCTGCATATGCCATGCATGTGTTTCAAGAAGTGCTTTGGTAAAATAAATTCAGGCTAGTGTCTTTCCCTTTGTAATTTGGCTTGAATTCCTTTACATTATGGGATAAAATTTAATATATAAAACATTTTAATTTGATGTGTTAATTGTCTTATATAATTATGATCCATCAAGGATATATTTAACTAATTATAATTCTACTAGACATAATTTGATACACTAAAGTCTCTCACAGCTTGGATCATTAATAGATGCACACATGTTCCATTTGGGAATTAGCCGATTTGGTTAAAGTTGCAGTGAATGGAAAGCTCATCTCTCATATGCCAACTACACAGTTTATCCACTTTGGTTTAAAACTTTAAATGGGTTTTATTAGTATAGTGGTACATAACATAGTACTAGTATATTAATGGCATTAATTAAGCACATCTGTCTTCTGACACCACCCATATCCCTTCTACGATCCGCTTTGGTTTAAATGGGTTTTAGTACTGGTAAATGACATTAAGTTGCCTTCCATACTTTCATCGTTTTGCACCCTTGGCACCGACATCTTCCACTCTACAATTCTGCTCCACAATATCTTAAATTAAGAATACAATCAAAATAATAATAAAATTTATCTTAAATTAATTATATAAATTGTACGAATTTTTATCCAACACAAAATCTTTTAAAATATTTTTATATCATGTAATTAACCCTTCTCACGATATCTCTAATTGTTTTTCGCACATTCAACCACCTTAATCTATTGTGCGGGTGAGGAGAATTATTTAATTTATTTTCATCATTTTTTTTTTTTTACCAGATTAACTACTTCACTGGCACTGGCAGATTCATAGTCAACGTTATCATTTTATTCTTGGTGATATAAAGTTACCAATAGTTGTTCAACGATTAATAGTCTGTAAAAGCAATCCATTGTAATCAAAAGAATCGAAGGTAAAAAGCCAGTCGTATAGTTGAATGATTTGATGAATTACTGAAAGTGAAGGATGATCATTGCAGTGATAAGTTTAAAAGTTTCAACTCTCATTATTGTTTCTTCAGTGTATGGTAAGGTTGGTATACTTGATACAATTTCTTAGCTATCAACCCCATCTTTTGGTTTTACTCTTTACCATTATGCTATTACATTCTAGATAAATTAGAGAATTAATTATTAAGGTATTAGATACTTAAATCAAGTGATTAATCAATTATGTTAACTCAGATAATAGAATATCATATATTCATCCATAACTCACAGGTTATAAAGATCAAAATGATATTATGTGTATACTAATTTTTTTCGTATTTCTTTTATTTTATATATCTCTTTTATTTATAATTTTAATTTTATAAATAATTTAAAACAAAAAATATATACATAAATATATGCAAGAGGATGTACATGTAACTTTTCTCTTAAGATTATCTTACATTGAAATAAGAGAAAGACACATGTCCTATATATATATATATAAAATAAAGAATAAGACATAGGATGCCAACTATTTAGCAGGAAATATGAGGAGAATCACAAATGCTAGCACACAACAGAGCAATATTCTTTAGCAACCACCATGCTCAACTACTAGCCTACGTGGCCTTCTTTTGAAAGGGACTTGTGCCTAAGACCTTAGCTAGTTAACCTTTTTAATTGTGGGCTACAATTTTTTTTTAAATAAAAGAAAAACTGCTATATATTGCACACCCCTGCTAAGCTCATGGAAAGCAAGAAAATGAAAAGGAAAGAAAAATGGAGGGTGGGGTGGGGGGATTCACATTACATTAAGTTAAGCCCAAAAGACAGTGACACGTGAAAGAGAAGTTATTCTTCTTTTTTTTTTTTTATTTCTAAATTCCGATTTTTCCACCACCCAAATATTATTTTTTAAGAAATAGTTTAATATAATAGTATAAATTTTAAATATAAAATTTTAAATATTTTAAATTAAATTTAATATTCTTTTTAAATACTTAAGTTATTATTAAAATATTTACGTCTTTATTTTATATAAAATAAAAAATATTAATTTTTCCTCCAGCTGGGAAATATGCTACTTTGTAACATGGGTTTCTAGTGAAAGTAGTTAGGGTTTAGATAGTATTTCTTTGCTTTTCCACTATCTTTTTTAAATGAACTTTTGCTCCTCCAATTCTTTTCCTTGCCTTAACACTTTAATTTAGTGGTCCAGTGATCCGTCAACAACGTAGTCTCTACCCTTACTTTTCTACAAAGTCTATAAACTTGCAAGAAAAGTAAGTCTATTAAATTTGATTACTTCCGTAGTCATATATATATATATAGAGATATAGATATGTATATATATATATATATATATATATATATATATATATATATATATATATATATATATATATATATATATATATGTGTGTGTGTGTGCGCGCTTGCGTGTATAATATCTCTCATACAACGTATGAAACATAAAAAAAAAATTTATTACCAAGTCCATAAATTAATCAATGATTTTGATTTTAAATATTAAGAAACTATATACATAAAATCTCATTTAAAATAACTTTATTATTTCTGTAATCTTATTTTTTTTAAATTTAAGTTAGTCAGTAATCCATCGATCGACGTAGTCTCTATCCTTATCTTTCTACAAAGCCTATAAACTTGCAAGAAAAGTAAGTCTATTAAATTTGATTACTTCCTTAGTCATATATATATATATATGTGTGTGTGTGTGTAGTATCTCTCCATACAATGTATGAAACATAAAAATAATTTTTATTACCGAGTCTATAAATTAATCAATAATTTTAATTTTAAATATTAAGAAACTATACACATAAAATCTCATTTAAAATAACTTTATTATTTCTGTAATCTTATTTCCTTTGAATTTAAGTTAGTTAACGTTAAATATAAAATAATTTTTAACAAAAGAAAAGATAAATATTATGTATGCATAAAATTTTTCTTTATCCATTCTATAAAAAAATTCTTATTAAATGGTTGAATATATCATCATTGCTTAGTAGGAAGGTTAATTACTTATGTATTAAATTATTCGTCCCAATTTGGCAACTTCTTCCAACCCCATAATATGTATAGTATCAAAAGAAGGAAAGAAATTGAAAACTCCATTTCTTATATATATATTTAAGAAACGAATTATATTTATTATTATCATTAGCATTCCCTTTGGTAGAATGAGATTAAAATATAATTGATTCTTAGGAGAGATTGATTGATTAAATCCATTGAGCAAGTAATTTTCATTAGGTAATTAATTTATAAGCATCATTATAATTTGTGATATATATGACATACTTTTATCTTGAAATAGAGTAACATCTCCTTACTTTAAACTTTCTACAACTAAAATAAAAAGATATTGCAAAAAATAAAAATAAGAACTGTCTTTTTAGATCTAGAAATTTTCTCTTTGATAACTTTTATATTTTATTTTTGCCATATTTGCCCTCAGATTACTCAGATAATATTAATGCTTTGCCCAACAATAATTAGAACTATAGTTAGGTAAGCTCTAATTAAGTTTCCCCAAGAACTTGAATGCTAAATCTTAATGTCTCTACATCAAGTTACCAATTGCAGAGCACTAAGAAGGAAGAAGAAGAAGGTTCATCAAGTCTTTTTCCGTGTGGACCTTAACACTTGTAAGTTCAAAGAATTTGAAATAGCAAGCAAGCAAGAAAAACAAAACAAAAAAAAAGAAAAGAAAATCCACTGTGAAGCATTAAGCAATGGGGCCTAATAATCTTTAATCTTCAACTCGATTAGAATAAGATTAGACCAAAAAAAAAAGAAAAGCTAGTGATTGTCTCCTATTAATTAGACAAACACTACTTCAGCTTCAGACCTTGAAAAATAAAATGGAAAAAATGATATTCCTAAGGGGGAAGATTAAAAAGTCAACCAAAAGCAATTTGCTAAAGTTAATAACACCAAGGGAAACATCAAATCACCAGTGCTGACCCTAGAAACACTTTATTCAATCAGATATGTCTATTTCTATATCTCTTTTTATTTATAATTTATTTTTATAATATAACTAAAACATAATAAGTGTACACAATATATGCATAAGTAGTATTTTTTTTATAAAATTAACAAGAATTGATGGATTATTTTCTCTTTTTTTTAGAAAGATTATTTTGATATATATATAAAGTTGAGATGGTTGCACAGCAACGTGTAACATCTCACAGTCATTTCCTTCCAACACATACAATTCATATTAAGAAAAAGAATTAAAAGACACCACCAAGAAATAAACGAGTACACACACAATCCACATAATTTTCTGTCTCAATTCTACAATTATCTCTTAATTTTGATTGATAAAAAGATTATAAAATAATATTATATTCTTATCTCACATTACAAATAAAATTAAATTTACGTGAAAAATAAGATAATACTATTATCTCTCTTATTACTTTATAAGTAAATCATTAACATTATAAGACCCCTCAAATTTTGAGTTAAGGTAAATTTATTTATTATATTAGTCATATCTTATAGTTATAATGTTGCAAATGCTATTAAAAATACATTTTTCACCGATAAAAAAGAGTAAAATAGAAAAATAAAGCAGATAAGGACATGGAAAGTATGACCTCCATATGAACAAACGTTGTAGAAGTCCAAATACACCACATCCCCTTCAATTTTCTAACAAATCCAAAATATGTTCACATTACATAAATAATTGTAAACTAATTTTCCTCATGACATTTCAAATTAACCTTGGTTTTGATCCTCTTTGATATATTATACGCTTACATTAATTAATCTTTGTTAGAAAATTAATTCCGAAGGCAGAAAAACCATATTCTTCTCCTAAGTAAAATATTAAGATATTGTAGAATTATATGATTGTTTAGGTGATTATGGTTAATTAACCAAGCACTTGAAACGGCATTAATTTCAGCATCATGTATGGCATGCAGTGCAGACATTAAGTGACGACTTTGAAATCATCGACACTCTTTTCTACGATGCTCTTGAAACCAATAACTTAGACAGTTAATGAACAGAATATTAGTGTAAATGGGATATTAATTGGTTAAAATTCCAACTGATTTAGACATCTCAGGAAATAATGGGATCACATTTTGTCGTTCAGGAGTAACCATTTTTGGACTGACAAGTCGTATTGCAAGCAAACTGGCTTCCAATATTGATGAGTTTAACCTAAAAGGTCCACACGTCGTTGCTTAGTTGGACTTATCTCTTCAACTTGCTCACACGCTTTCTTTCTTTTTTGTACAATATGACTTTAAGGGAATGGCCAATTTGTTTTTGTTAATGTTGAGTTACTTAATCCCATTAATTGAAAGTTGCTACTCAAAACAATTTAGAGTTTGAAATTTTGAATTGTAATTGTTAAGAATGATTTATTATTTATTAGTTTTTTGTTAGGACAAAAATAGTAATATATACTTAAAATATGTACAAATATCTTTAAAAAATTACAAACTGTTGTGACCTATAAGTTTAAATTATATGTAAAAATATTATTATAAATTTGATAGAGAAAACTTTTTTGTCTTTATCGTTTAATTCAACTTAAATCAAAATTAATTAATATTTAATATGATGTTAAATAGTAGATCATTATCACCAAAAATTGCCCTATTGCATGCAGAGGGTACATTTGTCTACCTTTCGGAAAAGAACGCTAAAGTTATTAGGAAATGATATTTAGGAAAGATACAGCGATACTAGCTGTAAAATTTGGCGTAAAGTTGAATCGAATTAATTTAGTCTAGATACACTGTTTCAAATGACTGATTAAGCAGACTTTTAGGGCTTTAGAACCTAATTGTATCCCCAAAAACTTCACCTGGATGTGCTTTCTTTTTCCAGAAACGTGAATAACGTTTGGAGACATTATAACGATTACATTTATGAAGAAACTATGTGCTGATGTAAGTATTTTAAAGGAAAGCTTAGTTGGTCCTTAATTATGCCGACAGAGATTCGATTCTTTTTCATGATTATAGAAAAAAATTTATTGAAAGAAATTTATTTATTTTGATAATTTTTATTCGTTAAAAATAATTAATCTAATATCTTTAAAACATACTAAAATAGTACTTTTAGTTTTCATTAAAGCGTAGGTTTTATTTTCTTTTCAGCTGCATAATTTCATTCTTGCTCGTTGTAGTAGGTATATTTCCACTAAAAACCCTTGTTTTTCTTTTCATACTTGTTCGTTAGAGTAGGGATTATATATAATATATATCTTTTTTCTCATCATATGTGTAATTTGGTGAAGTGCACTATTTTCTTTTCAGCTGCATAATTTCTCTGGTACGTACCAGGGAAAAAAAGTGGTGATTTGTGAATGCTAGGTGCTGTACGCAGCATGTCAATCAACACAAGGGTTGGATAGCACTTGGTCGTGCCTGGCCCAACTTATCAAATAATGAACATCAAGTTGTGAAGACGATGACATCACATGCATTTTTCCATTATCTTTAAATGGTTTCATACAATATATGATTCTCTGAAACTTATGGGTTTCTGCAGAATTCCCAATTAAAACACTTGATTCTTTGATTTAAACAAGAAAAAGAAAATGAAAAGGCCCCTAATACACAAGTTGGCACTGTATACTATATATAGTTTAGTTTACAGAGATTAATTAAAATTGCATCTGCACCTCGAAATGAATCAACGTTAATCTTGCAATTAGTATTCCCATTCATTAAATCATAAAATGTAGAGGAAATGTCTTCTATGTATATATATATATAGAGTAGACTTGTAAGCAAATCATGTCATTATAAAGGAAGTAAATAATGGGATGTGTACTAAAAGGTAGGTCTTAATGTTATAGCACATTGGAGACATGTGCACTTTAAATTATTTAAACCTTTCCGGGAAAGGTTTCAAGTGGGAGTAAGTTTGGCAACTAAAACACTATAAGATATGTGTCCCCAGTTTGACAATTTTAGATTCTCTTGGTTGAGATTCATAGATAGTGCATGCATATTGTTCTCATCTCATCATGGCCTCGCTCTGCAGTCCAACATAAAAAGAAACAAAATATCAAGAATATCTTAGCATTGTGCAGCAAGTTATATAATTGAATAGGACCATCTCGCCATCTATGTACTAGTTGTGCATGGACGTCTAAAATGATATAAAGTCACCGGAGGTTGAGTAGAAAGTATTTTGAATCTCAAAAATATTTTAAATTGAGAGTTTTATTTAGTTTGAAATTTTAGATCATTAGAGAATTATTGCTTATTATTTTTTGCTTTGATTAGTCTTGTATTTAGAGAATGTTAGAGAATAAAAAGTTAAATAGATTGAAATCTTAGAATGGCATTTTTTTAAAACAATAATTGCTTATTATTTTTTATCTTGAATAATAATTAATCTTACTTATAAAATTTATTAATTTAAAATCTTACAATTACACTTGTTGAAAATGATTATTATTTTTACTATTCCTTATTCTAAACAGTGATTATTAGTGCCCGTTTAGGTGGGTGAATGATTTTAATAAGAATGTAAAAAGGAAAAAAAGTGAGAATAGAAAGGAGTAAGAAAAGCCCTTTGCTTTGTTTGGTAGATTAAGGAAAAAACTGAAGGAATAATCAAATCCAAAAAAATTGGTTGGATTGGTTTTTCCATCAAATCTTGGAAAAATCATTCTCTATGGAAAGGTTATGCAACCCAACCAAACAATAGTATTCACTCTTCCTTTACTTTCCATTCCACCAAACCAAACGGACACTAATCTCGTATCTAAAGAATGTTTTCTTTAGTGCGTTGGATGTAAACCAAAAGCAAAATGATATAATCTCATCATCAAGTAGGGTTTTGGTTTATGTGATAAACCAGTACAGATACAGAGAGAGAAAGAAAGAGGCAGATTTATCATTTCAACCACAAGCTTAAAATGATTCCCGACATTTCACTAAGTGCCTTTTTCCCCTTTCTTAGAGAAGAAGTGAACCAAAATCATTGAAGGTTTTAAAAAAGTAATCTAGCCATTAATTTCCCAAATGAAAGCCCAATATTCTGGGTTTGTGTTTGCTTGCAGATGCTACCAGAATCAGAGAGAGTCATTCAAGATTTTTAATAAGATTACTGGGTCCAAACTACAAAACGGGAATCTAGATGATACATATATATATATATATACACACTAATCCGAACATGCACCAAAAGAAGCCATTATTTTTGCTGTCGCTTTAATGTGGTATGGACCTTTCAACCCTTAAACTAATTCACCTTTATTCTCTCTAATGTATGAAGACAAAAGAAGGAAAACAAAACATAAACAAAGTTTAACTTTTGGACCCCGACGACCTTTAGCTTCCATTATGGAAGAAGCCCATAAAAAGTACTCCATATATGGAAGATGCTCTCTTCTAACTAATAGTCACATCAAACCAAAAAATAAAATCAAGTTATATAAAGGGGACCAGAGTTAAGATTCCAAATGCAGCTGTGTAGCACAAAAAGAGGAGAAGGGAGAAGAAGGAAAAAAAAGCAGGAGAGGCAACTAATTATGAAGATTCTATCTTCTAGATCTTCCTGTTTATCTAATTTGTATTATATGATTTGACTATAGCCTTGTCATATATCTATCCTTCATTCCATTCCGTGGTATGTATTGGAGGAAGGAGTTTATCACATATGCTATTCCAATGTACCTATATTATGGAACATGAAAATTTTGTGAAATTATCCGACCCATGAAGAATAAACGTGATTAATCATTTCAAAGTCGAATGATCTACATTTTTGGTAATAATCTCAAACTTCCCTTAGCCTTTCTGTTCTCAATATAGTCCCAGTAAGAAAGGGTTATTATATATTTAGCTCTTCAAAATTTATATTTGGTCCTCCAAAATTTTAGCTTTCTAATCTTAGGCTCCGTTTTACACAAAACCATGGCTCTGACTCTTTTAGTAAGCGAACATTTTTGTATTACTTTCAGTTTATTGGACAAACCAAGCAAGTCGGAAGAGATAGATCAGAGAGAATTGTGAGCATTAGAGATTTGGACATCAACAACTACAACAACCATTTGGAATTCAATTCTGCATGTTTCGTAACCCACTAATGTGCAACAGCATTTTTGGACCCAAATAGCAAGAAAGCAATCAGTGCATGGTGATAAATAAAACTACCCTTGTTTTATCAAGAACAATCGCAGTTACTGTAAGTACTTCTCCATTATATTCTCTGTCAAATTGATTAAGAGAACACTTGATATCATCATCGTGGTAGCAAATCTCAAGTATAAATCACCCAGTTAAGATATTTCGTGCCTCACCAGCATCCCCATGCATAGAGGTCATTGCAAATGAAATACATGCATGTGGAAACTTGTAATCCATCAATTGGGTTGGGAGAAGAAAAGTAACGATAAAATTATAGTCCAAACTTGTGAAAATAAACCCTGTGACATCACAAGAGTAAAAAAAAAAAAAAAGATATCTTTTATTGACAGAAGAATTTACATAAGATTATTTGGCTTGAAGCAAACAAGCGTGGGCAGGACTGCATTGTTGAATTATTGATTACAACCGATACATATTCTCATGCTTTCTATACTAACTGGTCCCTTCAGGATGCATTTATTCTCCCTCGTTATGCTACTTCAACCAAGTTTCGCTCCTCTGACGAGTCATATCAAGGCAGATATGGCTGCATAAATCTGCTTCTCACGAGCATAAATCTGCATAAATAAGATAAACTTTCTTCTTTTTTTTTTTCTTTCTTTTGATGATTAATCCTCATTTTAGTAAGCCACACTGCAAAAGCACAACTATGTCCTTCCAACATCTTGATGTGGGACTTTCACATTCAGAATAGTCAAAAATGCCCCTCCCTTGAATTATGCTGATTGTTGTGGTGGGAGGGGGGGGGGGGGTGGTGTTGGATTGGTAGGAATATGCAAGATTTGAACCTAATGCTCTGGGGATTAGAGTTCGGATAAAAAAAGTTGCAAAACCTTAGTGCGAGAGGTGTGACTACTAAGCTTACCCCATTCCTTATGATTTCACCACTTTAGTCCACAAAACAGACTGCAACATTATGGAAAAATATGTTACAGTCATCACAAAGTTAGAACATGAACTCCAAAATGCTAAGATAAAACTTTGTCACTATTGTAATTTTGCTCAGATTGGATTTGGATTACCTAATGTGGTATTAGATTCTAAATAGTTTTCACATACCCCACTCCAACATGCTGGAAAGGAAAAGGAAGAACTTACAAGGCATTCTAAGCTCGAATCAGCCACGGCATGGAAATCTATTACAAGACAAAAACATTCACCAATACAAACTTACTTTAGCAAAAGATTTTGTATTTCGGTTCTCTACAAAACTGGAGCAATTGGCATTTGAAGCAAAATAGTCAAAATAAACCTAATTTGAGACATTATTCGTAAATCAGCTTCCCTTTCCTTAAAATTTACTAGAATTATCAGAATTTTCTTCATAAATCTTCTATAATGACAAAAAGGTTTACCATTTCAGGGCAGGACTATCCAATATCTCCACAATGAATATCAAATCATAACTTGGTTCCCATCATCTGCGTATTGAGAATCAATGATCAAGTTAGCAATTTTTCCTTGAATGAGTATAGTTCTTTCAACCACCTAAAATGCCTTAGATGATTTATGAGAGATATAAATGAAGGTGTAGTCAAAATACATTTTCTATTTCAATGGTTTAATCATGACTTTTCAATTATTTTTATAATAAAAACACAATGTTCCTAAAGAATTTTTTTTTTTTTTTTAAAAAAAAAGAAGAAGAAGGCATCAAGAAATAGAATGGTAATATAAATGAAATTTGAAAACAATTTCATTGGATTTGATAGTGGAGAATTTTCCTTGTGATTTTGCATATGTCATGACGGCTAGTATTACATTAAGGTAATGGGTAGCAAACCTTGAACATATCTCCAAACACCCCCATAGGATTCCTCCTCTGTACTCCATAGAACCTCTCAACAATTTCATCTAACATCTAAACCACAAATATTAATGTCAAAGACAGTACAAGCTAAATAACCAAATGAAAATGTTTGTGTCATCAGCTTACGTCATTAAATGCCGGTTCCCTGTCAATGGTCGACTTATATTTTACTGTCAACATATTAAAAAGTGGCAAAGCATCTCTCTCCATCCTGCACGCAAGAGAAATAGAAAAGTTGAGCTTGTTACTTAATATTAATGCTCCAGTTTTTGTCTTCATTTTACTCACAACTCATTGATTTTTCTTCCTATTCAACGGTTCTTAAATGTGCACTTTCATTGTATATATCCACAGATGTGTGCAAGCATGTTTGTGTATACGTACAATCATCATCCATGTAATACTTCTAATCTTTCTTTCGGTTTCAGTTTAACTTTCCAGGAGAGAAGGCATCAAATAGATCGAGTTCAGGAAAATGAAAGTGTATTTCTCTAAGCGTGGAACACAAAGTTAATGAATTGAAACATAATAGACAGCTTACATTTGCAAAAACTGATGAACAGCATCAATTCAGTCTGAGGAAATTCAATCTCAGTCGATTGAATTTGATTCTTTATCTCTTCCATTATCATGTTAGCATCCCTCAAATTCTTTGTTGCTAAGCTAGTTTAAGCAAGTGTATTCTTCTCATCAGGTTTTACATAGGATGTCCACTCGAGGACGTTAGGAGGGAACTCTTTGGGTAATGTTGTACACACTAATGACTACTAGTCCAAGACACCAATTTAGGTGAACGCTGTCACAGAGGCACAAGTGTGTCTATGATTCCAAATAGAAGGCAATCCTATCTTCAGTTTTCTTCTAATTGTTACGTAAGTTTCAATTGCCAAAAATACCTTCTAATCTTACTCTCCGTGAGTTCGAAGTGTTGAAGTCAGAGCAATAGCACAATGAGCTAAATCAGAGACGATGGTGCCATGAAGGAAACTAGATATTAATACATATAACAATCTATCAAATGTTCTAAAGGATGTCAAAATGCATTGAAGCTATACTCCTTAGAATTTTGTCCTGAAACTACATATGCAACCAGTATACCTTTTATACCATGTGTAAGAAATCTGTAATCACATACTCAATGCCGTAGGATTAAAAAGCTAAGAAGTTTCATAAACAGCTTGGGCATCCAATAGTACGACATGTTGATCATCATGATCAAGGAATCTACAGGGAAGTATACATACCAATTCTTTCATGATTTTACCTTAAAACTGCCTGAGCAATGGCCAAATCATCTTCACCAGGATAACACTACAAGAAGAAAAAGCATATCAGTCAAACAATGTCAAAGCTATGCCAAAAAGACATAATCAATATCCAAGTTACCTCATCCAAACCAGCTCTACAGTCATCTAATGATACAACATGATAACTTATAACAGTATAACAAAATCGTCACTGGCTGTTGAAGTAAGTTTCAGACTGAAAAGTTGTGGATGTATTATTTGGCATACCTCAATAGAGGTAGATATATTTGAACTAGACAATGATAAATAAGAAAGTGAGAAAAAGGCCAACCTTGCCCATAAAATTCACTAGAGTAGAAGCAAACTTCTTCGGATCATTTCCTACTAGAAACAACATTTGCAGAATGTCTCACTCTCACCTGATAGCAGCTTTTAAGAATGAGGAGCAGCCAGCCGCAATGGTTTTAGAAAGTTAATGCATATTGATATCGTCATCATCTCCCACATGTCGTGGCAGTGGAATCTGAGGAAATTTATCATATATTTCCATGATATGAGCTACCATAGATACTTTATCATAAACAGAAGGAAAGCCATGAAGTGAAAAATTAAATGTAACCTAAAACAGAAAGATAAATGCTTATGAAATTTATGAACCTATGACCAATTACAATCAAACTGTTGAATCCCAAGTCATTAGTACATATAGCAAATAATAAAGGAAAGTAGTTAAAACTTACAAAGGAGGAATGATAAGCCTCTATAGTTAGATCACAAGATAAAAAAAAAACAGAAATGACTGACATAAATGAAACTATAAAAGAAAGGACAAGAACAAACCAAGTGTCTTATCATCATAAGGAATCTTCCCTTTCACTAGTGTCTCTGCAAATAACAGAGCAAGCTCTGCTCCACAAATAACCTGAATAGAAAAGCAACTGCAAGAGTCATTATATACATTTTCATACCATATTTTACCAAACATGGAATTTATCACCAGAGATATGTTAAAATGATATAGATAAGTTTTAATTTGACAAATGGGTGCTAATTCCAACCAGCTCATGCTTTCATTGATTTTGAAAATCCAATATAATTCTAACTTTACCTAATGAAAGCATCCATTACCTCAGAAAATATGATAAAGTTTATGAGAATCCACCCAGAAAAGCATTGAGTTAGAAAATGTACAACCTGCTCATGTGTCAACTGAAGACATGCTCCTGAATGAAGAATATCTAATGGTTCAGTATACCTCTGAGCAGATACATATCTGCAGCGAAGCATGGGATTTCATCAGTGATTATCTATAATTACTTTAGACAGAAGAGAATTGAGCTTATCAATATTTTGAGACTGGTTCAGAGACATCTCTATATGGATATTAACAACCAATAGTATCATCAAATTAGGAAAATAAATAAATAAATTTCCTTCACATTGATAATACAAAAGGATACAAAAGAAATTGTAAGTTATCATATGCCTATTCTACCAATAAACTATATAATTAACTCACCCTCCATTTCCTATTGGTAACTTTCTATATGATGTTTTCATCTCACAAAGTGTACCCATATAGATGAATAAAAAAGTAACCATGATAAGATTACTCGCATCTAAAATAGCATTTTCCACTGAAAGCTAAATTAGCTATATACTGAGAGGATTTATAATTTTCTTAAAGAAATAAGCACAATGCCACAATGGTTTCATAAGGAGTAACAGAAAGAAAATGTTTGAACCTGGTAATAATAGATTTGTACATCTGTTGAGCTCCATAATAATTTCCCTCTTTTACTATTTTGTCCAATTCATCAATATTCTGCATTTCATAGGAAAAGAATAGGACAGTTAAAGTCACTGTTTTCAAATACGTAAAACTGACAAAATGTAATAGGGATAATTCATAGAAGAGTGTATACTACAGAAATTTCGCAAAATTCAAGGACGGGATCTTCGTAGAAACAAATGAGCTCCTTTTCTAGATGAAAATCTATACTCAATCTCTTATTTTGTTGAGATGCAACCTTAAGTTTAGCATCCAGTAGGAAGGAGGCAGAGAAAAGAGCAAATACATATAATTTCATTTTAGCTCAGCCTGGCCTTTTAGTGACAAGAACTACGCATTTAATTTTGAATTGAAAACAACAAAAAGCATGCAAACAAATCAAGACAATGCATCTATCTCTGCATTTTCAGATATGATAAAACAAAGAATGGGAGACAAAAAGATACAAACATACCCACTTCAATTATGAAGCTCGACATCTTCTCTAATCTAGACTATTATGAATTTATGATTCTGAAAAATTCCCTTCACATTAAGCTATTTAACAGAGCATCATTCCTAGATAACGAGACATTGGGCGCTACAAACAGTTCGAGGGAATGAAAATTTGATTACATGAATCAAAACCCATTAAAGCACAGTTTTTTGGCCGCTTAGATGAATCGTGAATAGTGCTAAATCTTCATATATTTAAGATTTATTCAGTTTTCCTCAGTTGTGCATGCGAGAATGAGAATGCATATTTTCCCGAGAAAAACAAATTTTGCAGAGAATTCTCGTTCAAGGATCACACCTCTTGAGCCGGAGGTAGTGTGGCGGCCCTTCTGAGTCTTTCTCGCGCCATATGGACTCTATGCTCTTAGAAAATCTCTTTCTGCAATGTCAGAGATCTCGTTCGTTCTCATTATGATGGCTGCTTTGTACTTTCGTTAATGAAAATTTACCCAGTTCCAAAGTATAAAACAACCTCCATAATTTTTTTTTTCCTAAATGAAATCATTCTCTATAATTAATTTCAGGGAAAATGGTGTAAATAAAAAAGATTAAAAATAAAAATAAAACATATATAAAAAAAATATTTGTAAAAGTAAGTGTTATACGCATAACTACTCTAATTTCAACACCACAAATAAATGCATAACTCGGGCGTTTATTTTTTTTTTTTCATTTTTATTTGAAGCTTTCAAATTTCTTCTTATAGTTCACAAGATCGAAATGCCATCCATTTTAAAATATTGTTCTGATTTTTTACAAATTTCTAACACTACTTTTATTCTTTCATTTTTAAATATCATTATTTAACTCAAATAAAAAATTATTTAACACATTACATGCAAACATCTTCTACAACGTGATCTTCAAAATGCAAGTATATTAAAATTTAAATGAGAGATTTATCATATTATAGTTTTATAAATTTATTTTTGATGTATTATATAAATACAAATTGTTATTATTTGATTCTAAAAATTAAAAATATAACTCAAGCAAAAAACAAAAATCTACAAAAATTTTTAGGCATTATTTACTTAAGCGGCAGTGTAAACATATTTTATGAAAATTTTTAAGTTTTATCTGAATTTAAATATTTAGTTAGCATTCATAAAATCAATAAAAAATATTTTAGCTTTTGAGAGTCTAGATTCATTGCCATCCATCCTCGCTCTCCAGTCTCCCCTTTCCCTAACCCGCGAACGGGCGACCATCACCCTCAGCGCGCTGTGGTGTACTCGTTGACACCGTTACAGCGGGCGACACTTCGGTTTCCACTGCCATTTCTCAGGTTCTTTCTCCCCTCGTCTCTTCTTACTCTTCTCTTTTTCTGCTAACATTGATAGAGCTTGACTTAAATTTTTCTTCAAATTAATAACTGCTTTCACATATGTTGTTAACTTTCTTTATTTCTGAATTTGGGTTCTCGTTTGTTTTCAATTTCAATAAGAATCTGAACTGGGCACAAAAGTTACGATTTTGCTTGATTTGTGCCAAGGGCAGTTTTATCTTCATTTCCAGTAGCCACTTAAAAGGAAGATTGAAGGAGATGGGAAGCAGAGGTCTTTTGCTTAAAAGAGGATCATATTCATCTTCAATTTGCAGTAGCAGCCACTTTGGCTTCCCAAAGGCAATAACCGATCAATACAAGCAAATCCGAAGCTGTTCATCAACTACTCGGTCCTCTCTTCAACCTCCAGATGTGCCTCGTTTGGCAGAAACAGCTCGAATCTCTCTTACCTCAACTGAGGTGATTGTAGTATCATATAATGTTGGTTATTTGAAATTTGATTATTTTTTTGTGATTTCTTCTCTCTTTTTCCCTCTAACAGTATGTTGTTGTTTTCCTTGTTGTAGATTGAAGATTTTGCTCCTAAAATCAAACAAGTGATCGATTGGTAAGTCCTATCTCCTCTTCACCGACCCCTTGAAAGGATTTCCATATTTGATACTCCTAAGTTAGGCAATTTTGTGAGGGTTGTTGTGTATATGTAAAGGTTTCTTCAAGTTGCTAGAAGGAATTTAGATGATATTGCTTGCCAGCTAGTTTTACTTTGAAGAAGGGAACTGGATTTGCCATCTAGTTTTGCTTTGAAGAAGTGCCTTTTAGTTTAGAAGATGCACGATACATTATCTTTTTTAGGTTTGGGACAGCATTTTTTTCCTTTTTTTTGTGCAGTTTGGCAAAGCTTCTTGTTTGTGAGGTTAGCATTCCCCTAATTCTTCTCTATTTTCTTTGGAAAACTCTGAATATGTCCAGACTCCAGAATCATTTAACATCCTCTTTCTATTTGATTAGCTATTATATTTACAAAGCCAAAAATCTTATTTGTGAACATGGAAAGTTGATCTGCATGAAATGATCAAAGAGAAGGTACAACAGAGATAAAAACGTGGAATAGTAGATAAATACATTGATGTGGTTTAGTTATTACTGTGCATGCATACATACAAACATATATATATATATATATATATATAGGTTTAAGTTTATTCACTTTTGAGTTTCATATTCTTCGAGCGTAATATATGATTGCAGTGATTAAATCTCTTTGGGATTGGTTCGTGTGGCAGGTTTGGCCAGCTGCAGGGTGTTGATCTCCAAAGCATTGAGCCATTCATCAGAGCAGGTTCTCTATGACCTTTGTCATGAGTTGCATTTCTTCGGTCCACACAAACGTTGTTAGAAAAACTAGGTTACTCTAAGAATAAGAAAACATATTATTCTTTTGCATTAGCTTTATTCGATGGTTTTGCAAGTATAAAGAATTCAAGCTTAGTACCTCTCAGATTTGTAGAACTGTTTATGTTGTGGTTATGACAGCCAACCAAACCATCAACGCATTGCCAAATAAATCATGTCATCCACTGTGTACTCAATGCTTTCTTTTCATTCCGCTTGGTGCAGCCAATTTGTCCAATGAAACTATAAGATGAAGCCTACTTATTGGACTCCCGTGCTTATTTTTAACTTTTTCATTAACATGTGGTCATATTACATGAGTCATTTTAGAGAAATGACAGTACATGATCTTTTACGGGTGGGCAGAAAGTTTATGCTCTTTCAATTTTGTTGTTTACTATACTATGTTTATATATTCCCAATTAATATTTAGCTTTACTGATGCTTTAATCGGGTAGGGGGAGATAGGCACGATTAGCAACCATTGCTATGCCTCAAATGAAGATTCTTAATTTTTTCGTGATACTTACAGATGCCGAAGCCAACAATTCGCGTGACGATGTTCCTGAAACATTTGAGAACAGGTGAGTGGCTTTTTCATTGTTAATTGGAAAGTTAATGGTGCAAACGAGATTAGTATTTTCTTGGCAGGGACAACATCGTTGCTGCTGTTCCAAACTACGAGAAGCCTTATATTAAAGTTCCAAGGGTCTTAAACACAGAATGAAATTGTCTAGCAGAGGCGTGGCGTAGGGGATAAAGAAGCACATGAAGGCTATTGTTTTAAGCTTTGAATTTGAAGGTATTCAGATTATGAACATTTGTAGTCAGACAGACATCTCAACATTATCTTCTTTTCTCCGTACATATGCAGATGAGGTTTGTGATACTAAAGATGAACATTCATTTAAAAGATACATTAAGTCAAACTACGTCACAAACCATGGTCTTCTATGATTTTTTGAAAATAACTGTTACCAAGATTTTTAACATAATTCTATAAGCAATACATACATTTATAATAAATCTAAGTTTTTTTTTTTAATTATTCTTTAAAGAGGGAATTATAGAGATATTAAGAAGGAATTAATGAATGATAATTATATTATGAAAAGCAAAGTTAAAGTCTGGAAGGAAAAAATTAAAGAAATTAAGTCAAAAGGAAAATAAAGTTAAAAAGAATAGTATGTTAAAAGAATACAAATTTTTTTATAATTATGAAATGTGATTAATATTTAAATGATAGAAAAATTAATTAAATATTTACTATATAATTAATAATTATTAGAAAAATATATTATATGACCTACTTTTTACAAGATTTTCGTAAGGCTTAAGGTAAGTGTTTCACTTGCGTTATAGTAAAGCCAGCCTTGCAAGTACCAGATAAGTGCACGTTTTAACAAAAGTTAGGGAGAGGGAGAGGGAGAGGGAGAGGGTTAAATACATATTTTAAAATTTTAACAAGAAGATATAGACACAAAATTTAAGAGATATTTTTTTAAAAAAAAAAATTTCTCTAATAAAATGGGGCATTTTACTCATCACATTGTGAAAATCATTATATTTAAGTATAATTAATTTAGTTTAAATTATAAATATAAAAAAATTATTAACGTATTTATATTTTTAAAACACATTTTTTAAATTTAGTTAAATATATAAATTTTTAATTAATACGTAATTACTTTCCACTCATTTACATCCATCCAAACATACCTTAATATTTACAAAATGTTTATAACTTTTCTACTTAATTTACAGAAATTTGAATGTATACAACTTTTTTTCTAATACTTCAGCTTAGTATCACTTGACATCGAAAGATAATTTCCTTTCTCCTTGTACCTTTGTATTCTACTTGTACTAGTTGATGACTAGACTAGATAGATAGATGTCATATCTATCCCAAGAGTCAAAAGCATCATCAACAAAACCGTTACAAAGTAACACGTGTCAAGTTCAAACAGACGTGGCATCAAGAATGCCTTTAATTCTGACACCTGTTCTTCATGTTCTCCCAAATCGGCTGCTCAGTTGCTCTTATAGACACTGCTTGTACTGCTATTCTGTATGCTTCCATTTTCTTCCCATAAACCTCAGAATCACATTATCTCTATCAGAAACTTTGATCTGCAGAATCAAAATCATGGGTGCGGAGACTTTTTTGGAAATTATATTAGCAATTTTGCTACCACCTGTAGGGGTTTTCCTTCGCTATGGCTGTGGAGTATATACTGTTTCTTCTTTTCTTTTTCTCTTTAAGATCATATTAATTTTAAAACTTGTTAAAATGTTTTCTAATTTATTCTTCTTCTTTTTTGTGTGTTTAACGAATTAAATTGCAGATGGAGTTCTGGATAGATCTGTTGCTGACCATACTGGGATACATACCTGGGATTATATATGCTATTTATGTTTTGGTTCAATGACAATAATTTGTCACTTATAGTTATTTATATTGTTATGCAAGCATATATAATACTAGTTTATTTATGGGTTAATTTAATGTGTGTATCTTCTTCTCTTCCTTCTTTCTGGTTATCTTTCTTCTTCTTTTTTTTTACAGTCCTATGAGCTTGAACATTTCCCAACATGTTCTTTCTGGTTTTCTTTAGTGCTTGTACAGATAAAGATTCAGATCTTGCCGATAGAATTGTCTTATCATGTATTATTCTATGGTTTTTTTTACACTAACGGTATTTTAATTATGAGTAGATAATCTTTACTTTAAAGTTTTAAATCTAACTCAAACTCAAACACATATGTTCATACACTATCTCTTAAAATTTTTGTAACTAACATGACAAGGTTGCTAATAGGTGTTTTAATAAGGAAATAATTTCTGAAGGCTAAAAGGAAAAAATTATATCCCGTTTAGTATTAATATGCAAGCACATGTATTAGCAATATCTGCAAAAAGATTATCTTTCTTACGAACTGGGTTGAGTATAGTTTTTAACACATATATTAGCAATATCTATAAGGTTCAATATTATATTAATGAATAATCAAACGTAATCTCAACTCATTTATTTATTTGGTTTTACAACTCGTTTATTTATTTATTGTTTTACTCTCCGTTTTAACGTCACTTCAATTAAAAGTTAAAATGAAAGAGAAAAATGTGAATTTCTTTTTGACAAATAAATTTATTAGACAATCAAAAAATTATTCTATTTTATAAAAATTGTTAGCCAACTCAATTGGGATGGTGATATCATTGTAAGATATCTCTACACTAGCTAGGCATAACAGATTAATCAAATTAAAGTTGAATCAAGTTCTTAATTAATTGGTTCAAACTATTCAAGATATATTACACTTATTTTCCCCTTTTTGCTAGTAGAAAAGTGAACAGTTATTTAAAATCATTGCTGATCCATATTCTCTAACATAACCCCATCATATGAATTTCGTAAGAATGATTAGTTAAAGTGAAGATTTTCGTTGAGGTTATTATAAAAGAAAACAACACAAGCCAATAACCACTAACAGCAACAACACCAGCTTAGATGTCTCATTAGTTCTTTTGTTTTGTGACGAAGTAGCAGTGGATCCAATGTGGGTGTCAAAGTAGAAAAGTTGATTAGAACAATTTAACCAAATCTCACTCTCACTTGGCAAGTAGTGGATTGTGATTACGCCCAGAAAAAGAGTTGAAATGGATGATCTATAACTTTTTTGATTTTATGCAATAAGAAAGAAAAAGAAACATAAGGTAGAGAGAAAAAGTAGGGCTATCTGTCCTCTGTTTCTTTTCAATTACTCTTATAACATAAAGTAATGAATGTCAAAGGATTCAAAGAGCTATAAGAAAGAGAAAGATTATATAGCAGTCTGCTTTGGTGATTATACATACTATAGTAATAGTAAATTAAGATTTTCAGCAAGCATATACATCCTCAACCTCATAGCTAGCTTGCCATCATGCATACACACCAATCACACATACAATATTCTGGTATTACTATATGAACACCATACTTTTGGAGAGAACACTGGGCACACATACATAGACTAGTACACCCTTTTTCCATGCCAATTACCCATGGGCATCGTTGTCTCTGCCACGAGAAGCTGATGAGGGAGAACTCTTGCCACCACTCCCTCTGCCATATCCACCACCACCACCGGAACCCCCTGAACCGCTTCCAGACCCATAACCACCACCATGAGCTCCACCCCCACCAGACCCATATCCATATCCACTACCAGACCCGGTCCCAGAACCAAACCCATATCCATACCCTTTGCCAAAACCTGACGGAGACCGCCCGGACCCTGACCCATAGCCCCAACCGCTTCCAGGGCCGGAGCCCCAACCCCAGTTGTAGTCCCAGTTTGGACCATGGCCCGAACCACTTGCCCCAGTTGGTGTCCCAGACTGTGGTGCACCGTTAGACATCTCCAAAGAACGCCCGAGCTTTCTTCCACCACCACCCTCCCCGGCTTCCGCCGTGGAAGCGATCAAGAAGACGACGAAGATAAAAAACTTGGTTATCATTTTGTGTTGGCTTTGAGATATAAATAATAACATGAGGAGAGAATTTAAAGGGGAGGATTGTGAATATCTTGTGAGCTAGATAGGTTTGACATACTGCATGAAAGTGGTTTATATATTATGGATATAATGCGTTTGGTTGAATATTGAAGCTTGATGATGATAATGAGATATGGTTACCCGTGAACTCGAGTTAGTGCGAGGTTACCAATTTTCTTTTCTATTTTTTTTTTTTTTTTGTTTTTTTTAATATTTGGTGGGCAAATGGGATCCCATGTTTGGATGTTTTGTTTTTGATGAGTGATGAAAGAGAAGTTAGACACGAGAAGAAACTAAAGCAGTATAGATATAGTAACAGTAGGTTAGACATAGCAGATATGAACCACTTTTGCTTCAGTTCTCACGTTAGCTTTGTCGGCAATGTTTGGGAAACCAACGCATCGTTTTAGAATTTATTGGTTTAGTCCAACTCATGATTTGATTACGGAACATGTTTTGGTTTGGATAGAGAATTTTTGTCTATATTTTCATCAAGTCTTGGAGCATAAGCTTGCAAAAGTAGTTAGTCTTTTTTCTGCATGACACTTTGATTCATATATAGAACAAGTTACATATAATAGATTTTTTTTTATAGTTATAGTAATTTTTTTGATAGAAATAAAACATGGAGTGTTTACCTATATTATGAGGTAGAAGATACTTACCTATAACGAAAACAAATTAAAATAATAATTATAGGCAATGGGTTGCACACACTATTTGCATCATTGGAGATGTAATTAAATAAATATAGTGATGTATATGTAATAGTTACACTGCTAGGAAATTGTTACACACAATTAATTATAGGTCTCACGGACTCAACACCTTTAATCAAAAAATTATCATGGGACCAATTCAAAAAATTAATTAATGAAATGTAAGAATGTATAGAGTGAACTTTTTAAAAGTTGTATTGTTAGAGTAAAGAATTGTTTCAATTAAAGAAATTAAAAGAAACAATGTAAAATAAGAGTTTATGTCCTATAAATGTACAAGTTTAAATTTCTTTTATCAATGTAAAAATTTTATTAGTGAAATTAAACATAACTTTTTTATAGTTATTTTTAACAATAATAATTTATTAATTATTAAATAAAGTTATTATAATAATAATAATAATTTCGTCTTAGAAGATGTGTATGTGGTAAGGGCTTTAAAATGTGATTGAAGTTACATGTGGACGATGATTAATGAATAATTGAATATATGTGTTTATCAAGTTGGATGCATTAATGCATGTAGGCATTAAGGTTGGTGGGTGGCGGTAGCTTTAACTGGCCAGATGTGTAGTGAGGCGTTAAAGAGCGACATGTGGACCCCTCACTTTCCGACAACACCCCCAAAAGAAATGCCTTTCTTGGCTTCTTTTATTTTTTTAACATTAAATTCTCTTCAGGTTAGAGTTGGATCCGATAGATCTAATTCACTCCTCTCTGATATTGACACGTTTCATAACGTTTTAGATCTTATTCAGACAGTTGGAATTTTTGGGATCATACATAGTTGGAAGGCAGTTTTAGTTTGTTTGTGTAGAGGCTTGTGATGTCATTGTGAAGTGGTATGAGATTGGGATGTTCCGTGTTCCACCCACTATCACTATGTTTTTATATAATACATATTTCCTTTTATTCACAGACATTCTTATCTTATATTAAAAATAATAAGACTATAGAATAAATCATAATTGCATTCTCTTCTACCGTCTATTTTTCTCTAAATTTAAATTGTTAACATCTTTTAAGCATTTCAAATATTGAATTGAATTGACTTATTAATTTATAATAAGAAAGTGGAGACAGTTCAGGGCGGGAAGACTTTGTTTGGAGTTTGGTTAGGCTTGTCACATGTTTTAATATTTATAGATTTTTCTTAGGCCTAAGTATGTTTATGCTTTTTTGACATGACACTAATATCTTTTAAAAACATAAACATTAATTAATGTATCCCTCTTAATAATAGTCATTTTAAATTTTTAAATTCAAAACTTTTGTTCTTAAACATTTTTAAGCTTAACTTACACTATTGAGTTAATGCTTTGTTAATTTTATGAATATTATCAAAAGAAAAGTTTAACTCTTTTAAAATGATGATAAAAAAAAATAGAGTTTGAATCTTGAACTTCAATATTATCTTAAAAACTCTTTAAATTAATTATATTATGTGTGAGAATTATTTACTATAGGAAATTATTTGAATTACGATGGAATAAGATATAGTACCACCATAACATAACTGGTGTATATGTATATAATCTCTTATATAGTTGGACCGGTTCTTTATTTGATTATCCATTCTTTCAAAATCTCTAAAAAAAACTCAATATTTCTTTGAGTTTGTATATATATATATATATGTATTGTTTTCATAGAAGGTAGGTGGATGTAGGATTATGTCTTGGGCAGTCTTAAATCCCAATCATGGCCTAGGCTGTCTAAAATCTCTAGGGCACATGGAATGTGTGCTATCCGGGTGGTTCACAGGGAAGCATGTCAGTCAGGTCTTTAAAGTCTTAAACTAGGCCTGCAGATACAGTTCAATATTCGACCTTTAAGTCTATTGGGCCCATCAAAGGGATACCATTCTTCCCTTAGTGCCCCAAATAATTTAGGCATGCCAGTTGCAAGATGATTCTCATCTCGAGTCCACGCAGTCCTCATAACTAGACTTCAATTTCTATTATGGCCCAACCCATGTGCACCTGGATAAGATATATAGTTTTTTTGTTTAATTTTCTCCCACGTGGTCAAGATATTTTATTCAGACTTATATGTTATGTTACTTCAAAGATAAATAGTAGTAATGAGTTGGATTGGCAATTAATTAATTACATATGTAATACTTGCGCCAAAACCACCCCTACGAGAGAGGAAAGAGATCCATTACTCATCTATGCACTAACCACCCCTCGCATGGATGAAGTAACATCTGGTAGCCTTAGGCATGCTTGCCAGACTTGTCTGAAATGGGTGCTGGAATGAATGACATACGGTCCCAGCTACATTCCACATCTTAGGTTGACCTAAATGAAATATAATTATCTCATTATGTAATATTTAGTTGTTTGGACTTAAAGGCAAACCTTGTATGATTTTCTTACCTCTTTAAGAAGATAACATTTTGGTAATATTAGGAGCATACCATGAGTTTCCGTATAATCTCCCTGTATGACCTTGTCCTACATTTTCCTTTCCATTTGCTAACAAAAATGTGCGTTTTTCACTTTGACCAATTTATGGTTAAAGAAATGGTACAAGACATGACTAAATCTTGAATATTTAGACAAATAAATACTAATGCGTGTTCTTTGTAGACTGTAGAGAAGCCTCAACAATGAATTTCAGGTCAATGAGTGGAACACACTGATCTTGTGAAGAATGTTCCATCATCTCTTACTAATAAATGTTCCCGGACAACAAGCGGGGAAATGGAGAAAATGGGAAAGTATCTTTTTCTTTGGGAAAGCATGATGCTAGTCTCAGCAGTCACTATTTTACACAAACCAAATTTTTGAATCAAGCCTAAAAGGAAGCAAATTGCCAAGAATAGTGCTGTATTGAAATAATATTTCTCACCGTTTAAGTGTGTTTCCCTACTCTCTGTTTTTGCTATTTATCTATTGCCCGAGCTTTCTAGCAAGTCCAAGAAGATGATCTTCTAATCACCGGCTTCATTTGCTTATCCTCTTCCAGGGAAATCATCCCTAGATGAGAGGGGTCCTCTAGCATCATCTTTGCCACCAGATAACCGGCAATAGACCATGTTTGGTACTTTCTTGCCTGTTTACCAATATATCTCCCAAGTTTACCATCATAATACTCAGGCCATCCATCCTTCAGCAAACGACTCTCGGCAAGCTCAATTGCCCGTCTTGCTATTTGAGGACGGCCCGTTTTGATGCAAGCAGCCGTAAGTAGCCACAAGAGCACTGCAAAAAAAAGAACAATATGGACAAAAAGGTTGAAAGGCAAAGACATCAATACCACGAACTTTTTTATTGCTTAACATATAGAAGAATCATCAATCTGTTCTGATTCACATATCTCAAACCATCACCTAAACGGAAAAATTACTAACTATACCTTTTTTTTTTTGGTAGTCTTAGTAACTACTGATTGCAATAAGTTTGTTGGCATAAATTTACAAATAGATACTATCAATGTAGTAAAAATGTGGCGATACGTATTTGTATATTCTTGATTAAGTTGTGATGTGTTTATAAAAGCGAATGAATAGCATTTGCAGCACACATGAATATTCATGCCTGATTATAAAGAAACAAGAGAAGATAGACTGAGAGGAGGGAAACAGATACATAAAATGACATCATGAAATGACAACAAATCAATCAAGAGAAAAGTTTTAGGTACTTTAATTTGAAAGAGATGGCTCTAGGGATATTAAACAAGATATGGAAAAGTATCTATTGAAAGATGGCCAGATATGGAATTTCAAAGGAAACCAAAGATAAACATTCAGCCAAGCATTGATAGGATTCTTCTTTTCTTTTCTTATTTTGATAGGGTAGGACAGGAGGAATACGGGAGCAAGATTGCAATACAAATGTGTCACTGCACTAAAGAGGGAAAATGGAACCAGCAAGGGGTAAAAGATTGAGAGCTCGTTGATAGATTACTGGCATAAAACTTCATGACTATACTACAAGTAAATGCATTGATGAAAATTAGAAGAGTAAAAATTAGTTAATATACTTCTACAGAAAAGCTGGTCTTATAAAGATATCAATCATCTCAACTTTACATATTTTAATTATTAATAAAAGTTGTTTAGTGAAGGGCATGTCACTTTCAAATAGACTACATGTACAGGTAAAATATACAAGTAAAAAGGTAAGAACATACGACTAAATAAAAAAGAAAGTTTTTATTTGCCAAAAAGTCTATTCAAAAAAATCAAAACCTGAACCAATACCCTCATCCTATACCATAATTTGAGCCATCCAAAGAAAAGCCAAATAAACAAACAAGAGAAGCAATCATATCAAAATCAAAGGTGAGAATTCATTTCTCAGTTAGTAACATGCATCAGTCTGGTTTCAGTATCATCTACAATAAAATAGATTGATATTACCTACAGTAGACATAATCAAGAAACAACTAACGACACTCTGTTAAATGAACTCATTTTGCAAAACTAAATGATGAGAGAAGGGAAGAACCTGGCCAAGATCCTCCATTATGGTAACTCCATCTGGTATTTTTGGGATCACAACCAGTAACAATTCTCCATTCATGGCTCTCTATTGCAGGATAGGCAATTTTTAGGGGCATTTCTCCAACCAACTCATCCCAGCGTGCTTCAATAAGATCCATTATAGCGGCTGATTGCTCAGGGGTTGCAAGAGAAGATAGAATTGCAACACAATTGCCCAAACAAAACCAACGGAAATCCATCCTAGCTGGACTGACATTTCCAATAAAGTAGCCACCACGAGTTGGCATAAAATCAAATACCCAGTCTGGGATTGAATCAGGAATTACATTAAACTTGTTTACTGCAGTATGCGAGTACTCCTCAGTCTTATACCGGTAAATGTCATTTAGTTGTTGGAAGTCAAGCCAAAAGTAACCCCGCATGTGATAACTCAATGCATGCAATCGCTTAACAATAAGTTCTATACATTCTTTTCCTTCTGAATCATGTTTCAACATTGCCAAAGCACATCTCAGTGCCATGAAAAAAAGTGCTTGAATCTCTATAGGATAACCATAAATGCCCTGCAAAAAAATAAAATAAATAAGTAAATAAAGCCTTCAAGTCTTAAAAATCTCCTAAATTTATGAGTTAAGAATTGTCTAAAAGAACTTGAAAATATGTGTGTGTGTGTATGATATCCAATAAGAGAATAGCATCAAGACTCAGAACAAAATATGTATTTTGCATCACCTAGAATAGATTGAATAATCCAACCCAAAACCATTCTTTAGGCCAGAATTATTACTGTATAAGAAAATATTAGGCAACGTTTACTGTATACTGCTTTATTTTATATCTTATGCATTATAGCAATGATTATCACATGGATCTAAATGTAAAGTGAAACTTGAAAACAGAGACAATTATGCAACTAAAAACTTTTATAAAAATTTCTCAGCATGATTTATAAATCAATTTATAGCTAAACCTGCAAATATAAACATAGACTTTGTTATGCATCTCTCTGCTCTTAGGTTTCAATAAGAGGGCATCTTTTAATATCCCACTGAAGTGGCAGAGTAGATTACCCTGATAAATACACAAAGAGCATTTCTGGTTTCCAGAACACGTCACTTTATCCACTTATGCAAAACATGACATATAACTGGATATTAATTTGCATTCAAAAAGATATATGGCATGCAGATATGAAATACATTACAAGGTAGTGTGAACATGGCAACCGCCTTATATGGCCATCATGTAATATCATCAACATATGCAAACCATGTTGAAGAAGCAACTGCATATGCAATGTTACAGATGAGGGACCCAATTGCATGAGTAAAACCAACATTGCATATTCAAATCATATTTACTGAGTGGCTCATTAAGAGAACAATTTTGATATTTATTAACGGATATTATAAGTTGAACCATATTTATGTTGATGAGACTAGAAAAACAGAATAAGCGGTTCCTTAGCTGCTATAAGATAGCAAATATAGGAGCTAAGAAAAAAACAGTATAATCAACACTAATTTCATCAACATATTGAGACACAATTGATTTAAAAATCTTTCTTACCATTCTTCGATCAATCATGGAGCATCCATCAGCACAAAGCAAAGTTGGGAATGTATCAAAACCCTCTGACAAACAAAGAGTCAATATAAGCCTCATTCCCTTCTGACACTCTGGTGTTTCTGCCAATGTTAAATCTCCGGTAGACTTTGTGTATGCACGAAGTAAAATGATCCACCAAAATCCAGAGTCAACTGGAGCAACTCTTCCAATTGCACTTTCACCAAAATCTGCAATAAGTGTATCTGTTTTCCTAACAGGATCATGAAGGACTTTGAAACTAGCTGGCATTGCACCTTTACCCAGCTTAAATCGGTCTATTCTTTTTTCCCACCCTTGCAGACGCAGTGTCTTCAATAAAAAGTTCTTCACTATATCTGGCTCACCATTCATAAGAAAAGCAAGAGCACTTGGCACAAAATCTCGAACAAATACCTAGAAAGGAAAATTTGACAGTAAATAACGCATCCACCGATATTCCTCGTCAAAAACTCTTTCTTAGATATTCAGCATTCGTGACTAAACACAAGGAATTTGGTTTTGGTATATTAAAGAATTTGGTCATCACTGATGATAACGCCACTCATGTCACAAAAACATAAGTAAGGAATTTCATGCAATTTGTACTAGTATCATATTCAAACTTAAGTGAAGACTGATAAGGGACAACTTACCATCACTCAATTAAAACTAAGTGGTCATAGTTCATCCATTTCATAAATTTTACAGTCAATCCTCAAATTTTAATGGTGCTTACACATTATGTAAGGAATTTACCTGATCATAGTTTAGTACTTCCTCTGATTGATGATCAACAGCTGCTATTGTACCAACAGGTTGGCCTCTGAAATAGACTAGAGACTTCCGAAGGGCCTCCCAGGCATCAGCAACCATAGGATGAGGCTCAAATGAGTCCCGTGTAGAAGAAGCAGGAGTGTTAAGCCCAGATCTTCCTCCAGGTGAATAAGTGTCATAGTTGTCTAGACCCCCTCTTGTGAGACCAATTGAAAGTTCACTAAGGGACCTCTCGTCAAATGATCTTTTTCTCTCTATGTTCAACCTTGGCTTGTCAAGAAGACGTGAGAGATCGAAATCATCCATATCATTAATAGAGCAGTGGGAACTGACATTTCTAAGTCCCACAGGGCCATCCATTTTCCCAAGTTCTCTAATACCCAAATGACTTATATAAGAAATAGAGATCTACAGTCAAAAAATAAAATGCTCAAGGTCAAACAAAAAATGCAACAAATAGATTGTTATCAAACAAATGACTAAAAAACACAAATTTTAATTAAAAGTAAAAATCATAAAGCAAATCAGTGATGGAATGATGGTATAATAAACTTAAAGCAAACTCACCAGACGCCGATAAAAAAAAGTGATCGACTTAATTAGAACTATTCTATTTATAATTTATAATTTATAATGCTATCTAAACCTTAAGCACTATGCTAGAGGGAAACAAAGTAAAAAAAGAAAAGTAGTAGCTCAGTAAAATTTTGACAAAAAATATTAATTCTCCAGCTGAAGATATTACCATTCTCACGTAATTTCTCAGAAACTTACAAATTTATTATGAACAGTACGATCAAATTTGATAGATTAACAAGTCAATGAAACAACAAATGAGTCATATGACAAACTAAATAAGAATTCTATATCGGAGATAAGAGTGGAAAATGAAATGCCAAATAGAAAGTTTTTATGTTGATCAATAAGATCAGAACTCCAGAAAACTATAAAGGATTGATTAATAGGAATACAGCATTACTCACAGGGATACTTAAATGAGCAACAGATCAAGATCCACAAGAAACGTCGAAATCATCAATATCAAACAACGAAGGCAATATCTCTTAAGAAACTCACATAATACTCCTATTTGGAAGCTTCAACTAATAAGCATCCGAGCTTATCCATACACCAAAAAGTGGTAGATCTGAAGCATTATTGATAAGAAAATGGAGGAAAATGGACTCAGACCTGTTCAGATGATTAAGGAGAGAAAACGCACCCAAGGAGCACAAATGGCGGCGGGAGAGAAGTTATCCGGCCGAATACACGGTGGTTCGCCGGCGATTTCGCCGGGAAACGCTGGTCGGAAAGATAGGTGAAGAAGGTAAAGGGGGAAGGGAAAAAATATACATGAGTTCTAAAGGTCATATTTATAGCCAATTGATTTTTTCTTTCTAGTTCAACTAACGCATCGGGTCGTATATTCGTTGAATCAAATGTAAGAGAGATTACCGGGAACAGCCGGTTACCCGTGTTTCCACGTAGACAAAACGACACTGTTTCTGACAGCTACTTTTCTCCCTCCTGCCGTATCTCTGTGACCTGTATATTGGGAGTGACAGCGTGGTTTTGTTTTGTCTAAAAAGTCGTCTATTCTATTTATCATGGGAAATACCTGCGATTTACGCTGTAGTTTATTTAAGTAAATTTGAGTGTTAAATGGGTGCATTGAAGGAAAACGATTTTTGACTCATAATTTATGCCACTAATTATGTTATCATATTTTTTTACAAAAAGAATAGTGGAATATCAGATTTTAATTGACTTTTTATTTAAACATTTGATAATTTAATAATATCTCATTAACTTAAATTGTTTTCTATATATTGATTATCTCATTTGTAGGTGCTTAAATAATAAAATGGAAAAAAATAGCTGATCATAAATTTAATAAGTATAGGTGGTATCAAATGGGTGATAAAAAATACTTAAATATACTATCAAACTAATTAAATTAAATTTTTAATTTTAAGTTATAAAAATATAATTATATTAAAAATTATTATAAATTTTTTATTATTTATATAATTATATTTAACTCGAATTTAAATTAATAAATAAATTTTTAATTTTTAAAAAATAAATAGTTAAATAGAAATTTAAAAGCTATGTTCATTAAACAACCAGACATCAACGTGAAAAAGAATAATATAAGAGTAATACCATTCAACAAAAATTAATTTAGTTGAAACAATAATAAAATTTATATTGATGAATAATTTATAAATACATTTATAAGTATTATTTGAATCTTAAAATCATATCATGACTAGTGAGCTCCCCAAATCTAACATATTTAAACTTTTTCTATGCCAAAAATACCAAATCCATTTTCTATTATACCTATAACAATAAAGAAAATCCATTTTCTGATTTCATTTCTTAACATTTATAAAAAAAAAAAAATTAAAAAAAAGGTTGAGAATCTGAACTAATTAATATTTTATACTCTAATATACTGTACTTGTGCGTTTAGTTGTTGTACAATTAAACTAATGGCTATAGTTAATATATATATTGCATATTGGCTTCACAAAATGTGGATGACTCCGCATTTTCTTCCAACAAACATGGACAGAATATATTGTTGAAATAAGAATGTATATTTTTTAATATTAATTTAAGTATATAAGACAGGAATTGAGTCGATATATTATGTCAAAGATTTGAATTAATAAAAAAAGGTATATATTAACATATGAGAAAAGTAGAATTGCCTCATTGAACAAATGAGGTAATTAGTTCTATTTTTAATTGTGAGATAGAGGTATTTATGTTAATAAATATTGGTTTTAATGATAAAAAATTATATTTATTTAAATATATTAATTTAAATTTAAATTTATATATATGTACAAATATTTTTTAAAAAATCTCAATTTAAATTCTCTAATTAACTTAAATTAAACAAAAAAAAAAAACTCATAAGTAATATCTAAAGTAACATTTTTTGCTTTATTTTTAAAGACCAAAAATGACCGTTTCATATGTCAAATGTGATTAATGTTAGCGTTACAAGACAGAGATGGATATACATATGGAAGAAAATCAAGAATATTGACATCAGATATATTAATTCTTTCTATCATAAAACTGCTAGAAACTCTATAAATCATCTGTATGTCTTTCTTACTAAAGAACAAGCTCATTCATGTATATATGAAATTAAAAAAATCTCTTATTTTATCAATAATTATTAGTTGCATCTCAGAAACTAAAACCCATTCTATTCTTTTGCAGCCTAAAATGGCTGGAGAAAATAACTTGAAAAAGAAAAAGTTGAAGCCTAACCCAAATTCAGACTTGACCTAAAAATAAATAAATAAAATACTCGAGAAATCAAGAATATAATATTCATTTTAATAAATCACGTATATACATGATATTATATACTAATTAATTTAATTTAAATTTAACAAAATTATAGAAATTCTTCTTACTAAAAAGTTCGAGTAAGAAACTTTTTATTAATTAGAACAATAAATCTATGCATGATATTGAAATATATTATCTAATTGAGGATGACTTTGAATTTGATCCAATTCTATTTAAGATACCTTTATTGGGGAATGTCGAAAGAGAAGAATATGTCCCACCTTCCAAGTTCCTTCTTGTCCCAAATCTTGATTGAAACAAATTTCAAAGATAGAGCTAGTCAGCTATGAAGTGGAGATCTTATCCATTTGAAACTAATTTCAGCAAATCAACGCAAGCATGTTTGAGGTCTTTAACACAAAACGTTCAAGAAAAGCAAAGGCCGAATATCAAATCAAAAGACCATTTTTTCCTTTAAGAAAGCGTGGACTTTGAATTTGAACACTACATATTGAGAGAAATTTAAAGGGTTTATACATAGATAGATAGATAGTACTATTCTGCATTTTAAACCTTGGTACCGGAATTGGCTGGCTGGCTAGCTACCCCACCACATATGCCTTGAATGCTTCAACGAAGGTCACCTCTTGCTTAAGGCATATATTGCGACCATCATAATCATAGATGAATTGTAGAATAATCGCTGGTACATGATGTCCTCCTACCAGCGCCAACCAATGTATATCTAGGTTTATAACGTGTTAGATGTATAAATATAAGTTGAAATAAAAAAAAAAAGTTTTATAAAGTAAGAAAATAAAACTTGTAAGTAATATATAATTATTAAATATTTAAATTTTGAATTGATGTGTAGTGTTAATTCACTAATATGTTATTTCATAAGTTTTAATGTGTATGATTTAGTTTGAGATAAAAAAAAAAAAAACTCTAATATTTTTAAAAAATAGAATTTACACTCCTATTTTTACATATCTCTTTATACACTCACTTAATTTTAATTATATTATAGAAATAAAACTATAAAAAAAATTTAAGTGTACATATTTAGCACAAGAATCTTTAAAGCCTCATCGGTTGGCATCTACCCAACAGAAGTTGGAAGTGATACCAGAAGATGGCTTATAAATTGGATTAATATTTGAGAGCATCTTTTTGCCGTGGAAAGGACGGTAGATAAGGTAGGGAACGTGTGCTAATTGGTTAGATTTGCTTTGCTATGCACCAACTTGCACATGGACATGGTTTTCGTTTGTTGTTGTGCATTAATGTCTAGGTAGAAACAAGATCATGAATATGACACGTGATGTACAATTCTAAGGAACTTTGTTACACGGCTCCTTCTCAGCCGCTAATTTGGAGATGCCGATATTGAAATCCTAGGACATTGTTCCCCTGTCCTTTAATTGCTAGTTGACTTTGACCCAAGACTGCGTATCGTACACTTTCTCGAGGCCTGTTCGGTCTAGGAAATATTTTCATTTCTTTTTATATTATTATTATTTTTTTAAAAAAAATGTTTGTCCATTTTTATTTAGCATTAAACAATCACTTTCTATAAATTTTATTATACTTCTCGTTATTTTTATTAGAAATAAAAAAAAAACTTTTTTATTTTCATTTTTTAATGTAATTCAGGCATTTCCGTTTATTATACTAAATATGTTTGCTTCAATTTTAGAGAACAAAAAACAGCTAAAGTCTTAGTATTATTATCATTTTATGTTAATAAGTTTTAAGTGAGTTGACAAATAAACCAATTCGTTTCCGTATGCCCTCCATGTGTTATCGCTTCAAAGTATATGATCACAAAGTTTCTCACTCCTTTCAAATCAACGGACTTTTCTTCATGAAACGAGCAAAAACACAGGTTCTGTACAGAAATTAGAAGTGGTAACGTGCTTTTTCACATTTGTTTAACATTCCAAGGAATTTTGGCAAAACTTCTCAAAATATATAAACTGAACTTATCCGCGTATCATCCGTCAACCCGGGAGTCATTCCTGGGAAAGTAATGCCATTATTTGATTCGTGAAACCAAGCACCACCTTGAGAAGAAATATATCAGAGGAGTTTATGACAATATGGAAATGGAACTCATAGATCACTAACAAATCAAAGGACAATTTACCTTTCTTTTATTTCACAAGATATCTCTGGAGATCTTAATCAGTTCAGACCACACCTGCTAACACACCAACAACTTTGGACGACATACTAATCTGTAATTAACTGTTTAGATCAAAATCAAAGCTTTTATGCATATCATAGTCATGATTTATCTAGTCTCTCATGGTATAAATGCAAAGAATTTATTCAGCATGGATGGGAGCAGCAAAAACTTTGAGACAAAACAACATTTGCTTCTGCGAATACCAAAATCATACAATACTCAAGGAAGATGATATACCAAAAATTATTGTATCTCGTCTTTCGTCACTGAAAGAGATGTTCATTTTATGTGCTATTTCATTTTTCTTCTGTTTTACCGTGAAGCTTGAAATATAAAAAAAAAAATTAGTTTAGAAAGAGTTTCCTTTCATTGTTGAGAAGGAAAATAATAAGCTACAGCTTGCCCAGCTCCACTAGTTCAACATTTATACACAAATTTGATTACACCCATCAGTCAAATTAGAGTAACATGATTAACAGCTTCTGCAAGCCAGACCAATATATAAACATCATTTACAGACCAATAAAATAAAAGGCAGAACCAAAAGCAAAATGATAAGAAATTTGCAGTTAGTTTCAGAGTTTAGTCTACTGAGGTAAAGCAAGAGTATTCTTCACAGATAAAGAAGATACTAGAGTTTAGTTTACAATAGAAGTTCTTTTTTTCCCGCTATCCTAGAACAAATAAATTGATAAATGCTTGACTTATCTTGTTCAGGTAATACATAATAACATTAGCGTACACTTAAGAGACTTCACAACAGCTAGGCATGTTAATTAGTCATAGCTCCTAATCAAGGCAAACTTAATCTCACACTTTTCTAAAGGGTATTAGTAAGATGGGTATGGGATTGGTTTACTTGCATCATAGCAGCGTGATCTAGAATGCCTAATGCTATCCAATGTTGCCCTCAAAACCCTTCGACTGTAATTATAATTGTTGCCCTTGTAGTGTGATCCATGCTCACTAGATTGGTGAAATACAAGAGGGGGAGCTGGAAATTAAGTTGAGGAATTAAAAAAAAAAAAAAAGTTCAGCAAGCATGAGATTAAGTAAGAATAAGACAAATATGAAGCAGTTAAAATGTCAATTTTAACTATTAGGAAAAGAAATGGTGGGACCAGTAGAGCAAAAACAACACCTTGGGAACAATTATATTCAGAAAATCGGCCAGATGTTGATAGCCCAGCAGAGAGTGTAGAAATTTCTGCATTACTATTTATTGGCGGCCATGGTCTCTGAGATGAATTTGATGAGGGAGTGATTGCCGTAAAGAGATTTGAGGTAGGTTTGTCTTGCCCAGATATCTGTTCATTAGCAGACTACATATGTCATAAGACCCCCCCAACTGAATAGAAATCTATAATTTTAGTTACTAAATATTACATGATTCTACAAGCTAGCTCATCGGACACAGTTATATAATGTTCTGGTAACAAGTAAGAGCTTCATCCATATATCCATCTATGAACAATATTATAAAGTCCCAGGACATTAGATCTTATGAAGTTCCAATCAACTAATCACTATTCCAAAGTTGATAAAAATTGGATAACAATCAGTTTTCAATAGGTGGAAGGCATAAATAATGAACTCACCGCAAACTTCAGGGTTCTTTTGTTCAGCGTCACAAGACCAGAAAAAAGCTTGACAGCATATTCTGCAATCTCCTCAGTTTCATATTCTGCAAAAGCAAAGCCTTTGGGTTTGTCAGATTCCTTATCTCTAGGAATGTAGAGGTCAACCACTCGTCCTGCTTGAATTAAAATATCATACAAGACTCGGTCGGTCACTTTCTCATCTAGATTGCCTGAAACAAACAGATATAGCAAAATCAGCACCAAGTGTGGAGGCCTATATTATCTATATTTGCAGATAATCCAGAGGCCCTAATGTTTTCCCCACAAGTATTCAAGAGAAAGAGAAGAGAAGAGCGGAAGTAACTCTAGTTCATCATCCACACTTTTGGACATTTTGGAATAGCTCCCATACATATAAACAAAAACCATTCTCAATGGAAAAGACACAGCGGTCATATTATTTTTATTTTCTAACTAAAATTTGCAGCACTCATAAAGAAGAGTATGGCTGATGATAGCATGCCATAATAAAATACAAAAATAAAATTTTAAAATGAAAAAGAAACCTCCTATAACAACTTCTTATCCCCAGAACAGAAAAAGACTTAAGAAACTACTGTGACATTACCTATGTAAACAGTGCAGCCTGAGCTGTCGTACATGGCTCTATCTGAATATGTGAAATACTGCTACAGAAATAACATGCACCACGAGGGAACCTCTTTAGGCAATCTGCAGCAAAGGACTACCGAAATCAACAAGCGAATCTAAATTAGTGACTTAGGAGGCAATGGTTATTATTACGTACAAGCAGACTTTGTTCATTACATCACAGTCACACTCAAACTTAATTAGAATAACAATGCAACAAGATGAAGCGGAAAATATAAAATAATGATAATAATTTAAGCTACTAAATTCCTAACTTGTTCTCAAAAGAAGAATGATTATACGAAATGGCATGGCAAAAATAAATAATCTACAGAAATAACATCTACGAGAACATAAAATTAACCAAATCAAGGAAAATAAATTAAGAATCGAATAAAAGCGAAATCTACGAAGCAGCAAAACTTGAAAGCTAAAGCAAATATAAATTTAGCGAATAAGACAATAAGAAGCATACTCTACGTATCAACTATGGATCGGGGAGAATTTGGATGCCAATGAGGAATTAGGCTTAGATATTGGAATTGCACGACTTACAGCTTAGAGCTCGTGAAGAAGATGATAATGTGATGAAGGGATAGCTAGAGAACTAAACGCGGAAAAACAGAGGAAAGAGCAAGAGATCAGAGCGTAAATAGACCTGAGACAAAAACAGAATGCTGACGATCATAAACTTACGGCATAGGTGTCTGTTACAATTGTTTTATCCAATCAGCTGTGGACATGTCAATTGAGAGAATTTGCTTATTAAGACTTCCGGTAAAACGCCCAAAAAAGTTATTATTTTAGGTTTTCTAGGTGGATTGAGGTAAATTTAAATCTCAGAATTAGGATTTATTAGGGTTTGGGGTTATTTTAACATGTGTTTGAGATTTTCTTTAACTATATATTATATATAAGACTTTTTTTTTTAATGGTGTTTAATATAAAACTCTTTATAAAAAAAATTAAAAGCATTTATTATTTTATTTTATATTTAGCTTCATGTCTATTAATTTTTTAAAATTTTTAGATTTTAATTAATATAGAGTTTCACTTTAAATAAGAATAAACTTAAAATGTTGTGATGTTTTTTTAAAATTAATACATCAACTAATTATAATAATTTTTTTTAATACGTGTGAGTTAAATTGACTTTATAAATAAAAATAGAGGGAGTATAATTAAGAATATATTCGAATTTAAGATTATAGTATGCTACACTATCATCAAGGCGTAATTTATCTCATTCTCTAAAATTTGAAAATTATTAACTTGGGGCTTTCAACTACATGTGTTAATAGCATACATCATCTATACTATTCTAAACATCCTTATTTTAATCATACCAACATTTGCTTTTTCATTTTAAAGTGATATATATCATCGATTGTTACGTAAAATAAAATATAGTTATTCTATCATACTAGGGTGGGGTTCATATTTAAGATTAATTACTTAATTGCTTTCTATATCATCGACTGTTATATATGCTATTAAGTTAGGAAAATATCACACAACCTTTTTTTCCTTGAATGTGTAAAAAGACCATAAAAATAACTATACATCTGTAATCTGAAAAATTGACAAATGTTAATTAGTTTATTGAACATTATATTTAGATAGATAAACAAAACCTCTTCATTAATATATATATATATATATATATATATATGCTACTTGTCCTAGAAAGCAATAAGCCCCTGGAAGGTTGATGCATCACAAGGGAGAACAATCCCATCTGGGTTATCGAAACCATGCTCATCTGCAGCTTTCTCAAGCAATCTCTGAAAGGTAGGGTTCTTGAGGTAACTCATAGGAACCACAAACCTCCTCATTTCAATGCCCACGTACACCACAAAATGCCCCTTTGGAGTCCTGATTTTCTTTGCTTCAACTTCTGCTTTCTTGGCCACCTCCATTATAATAGAAAAGAGGTTTGCAAGAATGAATTAATGTATGAAGCTTGGGGGAAGTGCTGCCTTTCAGCTAGCAAAGGCATGCAGGTATATCCATATGTAAGAATTTATATATAGGGTGTGCCATGCACTCATTATGATTGAGCTGAAATTAGATTTATTGTGATAAAAAACATAGTATATGCATATAATATAATTACTGACGTGTATATATATATATATATATATATATATATATGTTATTAAATAATCAATTAGTATACATAATTATATATTATTTAACGACTCATAATACATTATATTAACAATTGTGTAGTACCATTTTTTGATTGTAATATCTGTTGGGCTTGGAAGATGTCTAGATAACTGGGGAATCACATTTTGTTTTCGCTGTATGAATATAAATTTTTGAAAGGATATACTTCATGAATTTGACATCACCTTCCAACCCAAAAACTTAAAACTTTAGGTGCATGAATCTCTCCATTATATATATCATTTACCTCTCTTTAATTTATCCGATTTGTGACATTACTCACACTTGAATTCCAACAATATCACCAAAGAGATAAGGTACGTGGATGTACTGAACTTTTATAGAAGCTGGCAGCAGATAGATAGACCTTAACGTGGACTTTTCAATTCCATACATACACTGAGATGAGTATTTGGAACACATGCATGCATACAGAGAGACATAGAGGGGTGGGAGAGGTTTATGCTGGTGCATGGTAGATTGAGCTTTGTAGGCCATTAATGAAGCTAAGCTGTACAGCAGTGCCTCATGTCTCTGGCTCTGCAACAAAAACTTTCCATACCCTACACGGGACGCAGATATTGAAACGAGCAGACAAGAAGGTAAAAGCCTATGTGACAGAAAGAGACGTGACGTAATGATGAGTGAGCTGTGAGTCTTCTCTAACTTATTATTATCTCTAACTTTATCTGCAACACAAAAGACGAAACTATATATATATATAATCTGAGAGAACCTATAAGAAGAATCATAATGTCAAACAAGTACAAGCATGCACGTACTGATTTTTGCAAATTATAGGACAGCTGGAGTACAAGTCTTAGAGATAAGAATCACTTTCTTGGGACAGAGCCGCTTCAAATATATTATTTTTTTCAAAGTTTCATGATAAAATGCATCGAGGTTCCGTCATTGTCTCTCCCATTCTCTTAATTTCTTGTAAGACAAAGTATAAACTTGTATTTTCTTTTCTAATCCAAAAGTTTAAGAGTTATAGGGAGCATTATAACTAGTAGATACCAATCAATAAAAGATCAACAACAAATTTGAATGGAATACATTTCAGTCGATATAAATTGATAATTAAATATAAACATGTATTATATGTTTCCACACACACACACATATATATATATATATATATATATATATATATATATTTGTTGGTTTACATGGGATATCTTCACCCAACCCTTTAGGGTGAAATTAATCCTTATTTATAATAAAAAATAATACATAAATCTTTTCTAACAAGTTATAAGCTTTTAAATTAAGATATTTAACTTGAAACATCTTATTTTTTGTATATATATTCTAAGCCTAGATAGTTTTGCTCTAAAAAGTGATAAATAAATAAATAAACAAATCAATTTACAACTAAACTAGCTAAATCTAAAATCATAAGATATATTCTTGGTAAGCACATTTTAGTACTTTATTCTTCTAATTGGCCATGGGAGTTGAGTTATGAGAGGAGGATTTGAGACTTTAATACACATTTATTATTATGTAATCTGTTTTTTATCGTACGAATTCTCTATTTCTCTTATATATATATATATAGAGAGAGAGAGAGAGAGAGAATTATTGGTGAGTCGTTCTAGCTAGCTAAGTTCAATGTCTCTTTTATAGTTGTTGTGTTCTTTCTCAGGGGACGATGTTGATGTTGATGTTGACATTGCATGGTGGTATAGTTGTCCTCTGGCTCTGGTTATAGAACTGATGATAATTAAGGTGGCATTTGGCACATACCACTCCCTTCCCTCTTTTCTCTGATCTTATTCGGACAAGTTTATAGCTGTTAACTAGGACGCGGAACGGAGACAGTGTAACTTTGAAGGGCCTAAACCAAACACCAGTCCTTTTCCCGTTATCTGTAGATATTATTTTTCTGACATTATTTCAATGTGCCTCATCCAATCATATTTCTCTTTTTATTGCTTGATTGTGATGGCTGTCTTTTTATGATAGGAATTTGAATTTGGTGCAGTTGATAAATAGTGTAATCGTTGCAATCAGTAAATGAGCCGTTGAATAAAAATTAAATTAAAATATATTTTGTTAATTATAACGGATACTGAAATATTGATTGCAAAAAATTCAGTCCTCTCATAAGTGTAAGCATCGATGGAATCAAATGGTGAATATCGGATATGCTATGAAAAAGATGAGCAAGTTGTGTAGAATTTTTTTTTTTTTTGGTAAACTAAAAAAACTGTATGTAAATGATTAGAGTTGACGTGGAGTAATGAAATTTTTATGCTATGATATAATTTTTTGAAAAAAAATAAAAAATAAATCAAGGCTTGATTCCTCACTTACTCCAATATTGTATAGCCCGTATCTGTCCCTTTATATATGAGTTTATTGGTCTATTGGGAATTTTCTTTTCATAGCGGAGTTTGTGGCCCAGATTGGATTGGATGAGCATCGTTGTATAGCTTTGCTTATTTTGGGTGCATTCTCCTGGCACACCCAATACTTTCTAACCACACGCCTCATATGATACATGAGTGAGAGGAAAGGGTGTGTGGTTAGAAAACATCTAGTGTGCCATATGAAATTAACTAAAATGCCATTGTGAAAAAAGTTAAAGTGATTATAAAATAGTTTTTTTTTTGGGATTGATGGTTATAAAATGATGTTTATAGATTTAAAATTGTTATAAATTAATTTCTCTATGGATAAAATTTTGCTGAAGCGGCATATTTTTTCTTACGTGGACTTAGATTTAATAACAAGGAAGCTGAGTCAACTTAATCCCTGTCCTTTCCCTCCTATCTTAAAATTCCCGTTGTTCTTCCTCTGCATAGACGTAATCTTGCTTAGCTTCAGTTGCTCACTGGCTCTCAAGATGGTATGTATAAATGCAAAGTAAATAACAAAAAGAAGACTATGCCATAAGCTTTTATTACATTCTAAAGTTAAAAAGAGAAATCTTCTTCGATTTGGCTTACGGCTTTGTACAAGTCAGTTAAAATTACACTACAACTCAAATTTTATCATTCTATTTTTATTTATATTTTTATCATTATTAATAATTTAAATTATCTTTATCTTTATCTGACTTTCAACCTTATTGTAACTATTTTGTTTTATTTATAATATTTTGCTCATTACATTCTCTCTTATCTTTTTTCTTTTTTCCTCCTCTGCATTTTCTCTGATTTTTAGTGTTCTGATGTTGTGCTGCTCCTAATGATCTACTTTTGTATTTGAGGTTGTATTTCCACAAGGTCAAAGAATTATTCAATTTCCAGTAGTATTTTTATTGATGTTCACTTTGAACTTTCATATTTTATGTACAGGAATCAAGAATGAAATTCACTAAATTCTTTATTAATGTTTGATTTTTTAGGAGTGATTTTTTTCCACAGTCCGTTTATCTATACGATATTGAACTGTGCTATTAAAATAGCAGTTTGGTCATCATAATTTACTTTAGATTTGTTGAAAAGTTTCAAATTTATCTTTCAGGATTCATCTGATATTGATATTCTACGGAGGAACTTGGCAATGAGTTCTGCTTGTATTTTACTGTTCGGGTTAAATTTAGAGATGCAATTTTATTTAATCTGTAAATTACTAGATCGATCCATTCATTTTCCTAGCACAAAGCAATTAACACTAACTGTATCACAAACATTAAAGCTGGACTTGTATCACTAACTAAATTTCAACCTAGGACTTGTATAGTGCCTGGGAAGTTTGTCACTGGTTCTGGTCTAAACATTAATTTTAAATTCTAAATTTTAAAATTTTAAACTATTATATGATAAAGATATTAGTGGAAGTGATTAATGTCATTATAATAAATGCTGCATTGATTTTTGAAGTTTTATATTTTCAATGCATGTTTATTAATTGTTATATATACAGTAAAAAAACTTTTTATATATATGTATATATATTGAAAAAAAGATTGAGCCTAAATCTAAACCAACAAAGCATATAAGTAGGAACATGAGGAGACAACTTTAATTTTACCCATTATTAGCTTTCCAAGATAGGAGATACAAATTAAGGAAATGATTATGTCAATTTTTCTTTGTACATAAAAGAATTAAAACCTAAACTTCTTATATATTACTTAAATTTTTTATTATTAGATCATATTTAAAGTTTTTTTTTTATAGGATTGTCAATTTTTTTTATGGGATAATTATGTCAAATTTGAAATCAGTTGAATTGGTAACTAGAAATGTTTAATAAGTATTTCATACTGCATTATAAATTTAGAATTGAATAATCATGTTTAAGGCAAAGTAACCCACGGAAGTGTGAAGAGTACAATTCCAACGTCCTAGGGGATTCGTCCATCAAACAGGGCTGAAAGAAATTTGGAGCGTAAGACGAAGATGACTGTTGCCAGTTTTGGACCAATCATTGGAATCCATTCTCATGCATTGTCAGCTCAGTTGACCCTCCTTTTCTCCCTTCTATCCTTTTCTCTTCTCTTCCTCTGCTTTCTCTCCAGAGCAGAGAGAGACAGACATTGAAACATATCCAATTGCTGATCTTGCCTCGCCATGTCACTCAAGCCCATCAACTCCATCACCGTCGCAATTATGGTGGGTTTCAGCTTTGTGGTCCTCCTCTTTTCTGGGTTCCTCGAATTTCCCTCCGTAACATCCTTAGTCCAACCAATCAATGATCCCCTAACATCATCAGAGACCAAAACCTCACCAGCACCCTTCTCTGATCTGATTGATGCCTTTAGGAAATGGGACTCTCAGGTGGGTTGTCACCGGTTCAAGGACAAACATGGTGGGACGAGCCTGAATAAGTCAAAGGGTTCTTCTGCTTTGCAAGAGTTTGGCGGTGAATCGGAATGTGGTGCTTTGAAAATGAACCATGTTAGCATTTTGGTCAGAGGGTGGACTTGGATTCCAGATAATTTGGATAATTTGTACTCTTGCCGATGTGGGTTGAGCTGTTTGTGGACTAAATCGCCAGTTCTTGCCGACAAGCCTGATGCTTTGTTGTTTGAAACCAGTACGCCTCCCCTTCTGGTTAGTGCCTGTTTGAAAATATTCATCAGTTTTTGATTAGATTATCTGAGATCGGATTTAAGTTTGCCTAGAAACTGTAATGTACTGTGTTTAAGAAGGATAGTAATCATGTCTTAGATAAGCAGAATCATCAAAGTGATCTCCGAAGACATCAATGGGCACTTGGTTTATCAATTTTTAGTATGTATGAGCATTAGTGATCTTAGATTTACTGTTGGAGTTAGAGTAGATCTGGCTTGTCATCAGACTAGTGAGGAAGGATATATTCATCTGACTGAATTAGCAATTTTTGCATGACTAATGTGTGGGGTGTCATTTTCTTGTCATCAAGCTAAAGGATGAAGAAAATTTGATTCTGATGAATATGAAGTGTTTAGATTTCAATTAAACTAATTAGGATGTCGTGTGACATTATTGAATTAGTGGCTTATTGTCAGTATGGCAAGGACTCATCAGGAAGTATTAGATGATACTGTGAAGATTAGTGTAATTTACTTCTATCATGTAAGGCCTTATGGTAAAACTTTTTTTTTTAAGTTTAAAAGACTATGTTTTTAGTTTTTACTTAGCATTACAAAGCTGCTGATTATTTTCTCTAGTCATTGGCATTTGAATTGCGATTGGGTCTGTTTGTCTTTTTATCAATTTTACCATTTCATTTTTTTAAAAAAAAATTTAAAATTTTATAATATTCATGTCAGTATTTTTGGCTGCTCTATTGTGCTGGGGATTCTATTGCTGATAGCTTTACATTTTTTTTGAACTATATGCAAGGTTGTAATTCCAATGTATCGGTTCCTAGAGATCAAGCTTGGCCAAGTCAAAAATTAAGAAGCTTTTTGTTTTTTCCCAAATAGAACTCAAATTATTTGTACTTGAACTAGATCACACAAAATTTAATGGTTGCCCTGCAACATGAGAAATTTGAACAAGACATTGTTTACTTGGTTTTATCATAGTGCTGTCCATAATTAATGTCTTGTATGGCTCAAGACGTGCTTTAGTTGGAGGTGTTCGGGTGTAGACATAAATAACTTGCAGACATCTGCCATCAATGTTGAGTTTATTAGGTTGTTATAGTTACTTCTCCAATCTTTTTCATCTTCTTTTTGAATGGCAAGGCATTTTTAGAGGATCTATTTTGCTGACTCCCCTTTTTAAGTTTTCTATATCCTATCATCTTGCTCTCAAGGTGCTTTTCTTGCATTATCTTCGTTCCTGTATTTAGCCTGTGTGTGCATACAGGAAATTTTGGCAGTGAGGGAGTTCAGGTTTCAACTTTTAGGGCTTAATGCAGGGAATTTGAATCAGAAGTTGAAATTTAATTAAGAGCTATAACGGACATAGAAGAAGGAGGAGAAGAAAACAAGATAACCTACATTATTAGTTAACGTGTTATTTAATGGCCATTGATTATGGACTGATGTTTGAACCTGCTTTGTGGGTATTGCATTGGCTTGTATGAACCACTTAGGCAGGCACGGAAGTTAAAATTTTAGAAATGCCAATCTGCCTAACACTTTGAACTTTGATTGCTCTGCTCTATATATATAAGTCCTGACTTTGCTTTCATTCTTTGATTGGATTTCATCTCAACACTAATATTTTCTTTTCTTGCCATTTTCCCTTTGTACTTAACGTGAGTCTCCTAGATTCTTGAATGCTTTTCCGTATTCTATTCCATTCCAGGGTAACCTCACAATTATGTGTGTCTGTGATGCGGATTCCAAATGACCCACTTTGTCATGGCTTTCTTCTCTTGATTTCAGAGACACGATGGAGAACCACTTCGTGTATACATGGACCTTGAAGCTGGCAGAAAGCGATCAGGCCGAGAGGATATATTTATTAGTTATCACGCTGAAGATGATGTACAGTCAACCTATGCTGGTGCTCTGTTTCACAATGGTAGAAACTATCGTGTCTCCTCATCCAAAAACAATGTAAGTAATTTGTCATGTTATAAAAGAATATCATAATGACTGAAATAACTCTTACTTGATCTGATTTGCCATTTCTAGGATACCCTTGTTTATTGGTCTTCTTCACGGTGTCTTTCTAAAAGAAATGAGCTTGCCACGAAACTCCTCAGCTTGCTGCCTCACCATTCATTTGGCAAGTGCCTGAACAACGTTGGTGGCCTAGACATGGCTCTGTCCTTTTACCCTGAATGTGCCACTGATGCCCACCCCAAATGGTGGGATCATTTACATTGTGCCATGTCTCACTACAAGTTTGTTCTTGCAATTGAGAACATTTGGACAGAGAGTTACGTGACAGAGAAGTTATTCTATGCCTTGGACTCTGGTGCTGTTCCAATCTACTTTGGTGCACCAAATGTCATGGATTTTGTCCCTCCCCATTCCATAATAGATGGCAATAAATTCAGCTCATTAGAAGAACTGGCTTCATACGTGAAAAGCCTGGCCAATGACCCAGTAGCCTACGCAGGATACCATGCATGGAGAAGATGTGGTGTGCTGGGTAACTATGGAAAAACGCGAGCGGCGAGCCTCGACACATTACCATGTCGGTTATGTGAGGCTGTTAGCAGGAAAGGTGGACGAAATGCAAGCTAGGATGATTGTTTTGCTCAATGTGTAGGACTGCTTGGTAGCTGTAGACACAGACTGAAATCGGGTTAGACAGGCCATGCAACCTGTTCTGTATAGAGGCAAATTGCTTGTTTCAGAGATGATAGAACCAAGTAATACGAGGAGATTATATAGGAGGCTCATTACTCTTTTTTTTCCCTGAAGAAAGAAAATTTCCCTTTTCTGGTAGAAGGTTGATGTTGACCCCATGTAGTTAATTCAAGTTACGGCCAGTTAATTGATGTATTGTTTTCATAAAACCGTGTAAATGGGAAAATTCGAAGATCTGACAACATTATTTTGCTAGTTAATGCAAGCTAGGATTGGCTCCTTACCTGTACTCAAGTTCTTATCAATCACAAATTAACTGTTATTAAACCAATGAATTGTGGTAGTAAGTCATGAAATTCATACTTCAACTACATTAACTGTCACAAGTTACGGCTTAACTTAAAACACCTCAAATGAATCTTGAACCACCTTTTATTGCCTTAACCATAACCAGAATGCCAAGTGAAAATAATAACTTAATGACGAAGCACTATATTATACAAAATGAGTATAAGATGAATTCAAAATTTCGCGACTAACATGTTTCCAATTTTTAAATTGAATCAAAAGAGGTTAGGCACAAGGAACAGGAGCGAATAACCTGCATCTTTTACTCTCCATCCTCCTTTTTGGTTGGCAGGTGTTAGCCAAACTGAACACTTGGTCATTTGTGCAAGTGTCCTTTCCATGTCATTTACAATTCTACTCCAAAAATCTCTTCCAGCCAACATTTAAATCAATTAAGTTCATGAAATTTGATGAAAAGAGAAATCTTGAGTACTTGACAGGCATTTTCAGGATCTTGTTGAATAAATAAGCAAAAACTTCATGTATTGTAGCTGATATCAACCTTAAGATCAGCAACAACCACCCTGCTGTTTTGGCGCTGCTTCTGCGTCTGCTTCTGCTTCTTGTTTGTCCTCTGCTTGTAGAACAACAGTCTTCCCACTCCCAATTGAGGAAGAAGTCTTGAGATCTTGAGATACCATAACCTTCCGGCTTAATATGTTGTAGATCTCCTTTACAACTGTCTCAAAAGCAGCAGCTACATTGGACGAATCAAGAGCCGATGTTTCCATAAAGAACAAACCCTGGGCCTCAGCTAAGGCCCTGCCTTCAGCAGTAGACACCTCCCTTGCATCCTTTAGATCTGTCTTGTTCCCCACAAGTATAGTGACGACATTCATATCACAGTGAGCTGTTAAATAATAGAACAGTCCACTTAATCCTCTTTTCATCACATATAAATAAAAAGTATCTGAGATAATCTTTTCAAAACAAACAAAGCAACAAACATATGGCCCATCAATAAGCTTATGACAAGACACCACAATCAGATTCAATAGTTAACTTTCAATCCAGAGTCTTAGATATATACCGTACATATGTACGTGTATATCTGTCAAGAACAAGAAGACTAAAATAAATGCAAAAGTGCAAAAAACGAAAACAGAAGGGAGAAAAGTTGACAGTTGGTGAAGCAGCTAAGTACCTAATAATGACAATTTAAAATTTAGATTTTTATCATCTGCATAATGCCTCCTTTAAGATGTTTCATAAATTTAGAAAACAAAATCAAATTTAGGAGAAAGGCATGATTATGATTTTTTTTTAATTAAAATGTAAGGTAATATAAGTACTAAATGTAGCGCCACTAATTTTCTGTTTGCATGAATGTTTCTCCATATTGTATGCATACCATTACAAAATTGAATGCTAAGTTCACATTTTCCAAAACCAGTATCCTGACAACGAAAATAAACATGAGAGTAAGAAGTCAAAGAGGGTAAAATAGTAACCAAACATCAATTGATAATTTGTCTTACTGTGAAGTTCATTTAGCCATCTGCCGATGCTATCAAATGTCTGGCGCCTGCTAATGTCATACACCAAAAGTGCTCCTACTGCACCCCTGTAATATGCGGATGTAACAGCTCTAAACCTCTCCTGACCAGCTGTGTCCCAAATCTGTGCTTTTACTTCCTTTCCATTGATATCCATCTTCTGTGTTTGGAACTCTACTCCTATAGTTGACTTTGAATTAGGATAAAACTCATCCCTGGCAAATCTTGCAAGCAAATTTGATTTCCCAACAGCAGAATCACCAACTAAAACAATCTTGAAGAGGTAATCCTCACTTTTCTCTTCTTCAGTAACAGAATCCATTTCTCAGTGCCAATATGTAGAGACAATCAACAAGAAACAATCATTCTGGACTCTAGCCCTTTCCAAGACTTGACTGCCACCTAAGATAAGGAAAAAGAAATTAGAGAAAACAAGAGACCAGGGGAGGGGGAGGGGGAGAGTAGAGGAAAAAGTAACTTGGAATATAGGCTGGGTATACATGTGACACAAGTTGTGGATTCTGGAATGTGGTTATTTCCAAGACTTGAATGCCACAATAGAGGAGGGGAAAGGAATTAGAGAACACAAGAGAGGGGTGGGGGGAGGATCTTGGAAAAGGGTGAGTTAACATACAACAAGTTGTGGTTCAACATAACAAATATCTACCTTCATAAGCAGCTGGCAAATGTTTCTGGTTATAGCTGTCTCCACCCTCAGCAACCAGCGCTTTGACTCAAACTAAGAAAAGCTTTCTGGACCACCTAAAAGTATCAGTCTCCAACATAATCCACTGATTCAATGGACTGCAAAATAAAAACAAAAGAATTTGCCTGGCTATTCATGATGAATTAATTCATTTATCTAACTAGAAATTCCATGATGGCAAAATATTTCCAGCTCCTGTTCATGACTAGTGTCTAGTGTCTTGAGGTGGAAAATTCTACTACAAGTGAGACCCATAACAAAATATTGCTAATAAACTACGCAGTCAACAAACCATCCCCTTAGCAGGTGAGGGGAAGGCCAAGGTATAAGTTTAAAACACTTAGTGCCAGGAACCAAAGTCAGACATACGATGCTAAACCTATTACTCAACACAAAATCCTATGGTCCTTGATTGCCGCTCAATGACCAGTTCTTGCATATGGATGCACCTGGCGTCATTTCTGAATTACCCATATGGTCGAAATGTAAAGTCTAAATGACAGCCAAAGCTACAAAAAAATTCCAAGACTCCCCCCACAGATGTTTTCAGGTTTCATATATAGACAGGACTAAACCAGTAGAAAGCCTAATAAAATTTCAGAAGGAAAACTGAGATAAATATAGCAAGCATCAAACAGTGATCAAGATAGTAAGGTTACACTACATTCAACCGAGCAGTCCCAATTAAAGAGGGAAAGTAATGACGAGAACATCTGAATACCGTATGTGCTCCAAACAAGCTATGGAAGTACAAAGCAAATTCACAAAATAATTTTTTTTTATTTTTTAAAAAAATGAGGATAGATAATATTAAAAAATGATTTTTTCCACTTCTAAATTTGAGGGTTTCATTCAATTCTCTCATAGCAAACCTCTAGTGATACCCTACACGAGACTACAATTAATTTTCAGAAAATTGGAAAGACTTTACAAAACCCATTATAATCCTTAGCTAATAACTCTATTCATACCTCAGAGATGAAAACTCCCAGTCCTAGCGAGAAAATGAAGCCTCAGATGCCCTTAACCCAAGGCAATAGGCCATATTTCTGAGCAATACCCACAACCCGTGGAAGAAGATCGCCACAAGCTTTGCCAAGTGGGAAAAATGCCAGAAACAAAGGTTTGTTGGGGTCTATGAGCAGAGGAGTTCAACAAGTTGCCAGAGGAAGAGAAATTAGATTGAGAAACGGATGACCAGAAGAGAAAGAGGGGAGTGGCAGAAAACTCCCGGACCAGGATGATGAGCTTCGTCGTTCGTGTGGGGGTTACATTTTGGGCCTTGAGGGGTTTTTAGGAATTTAATTTCCCATTAGCCCTGTGAACACTGGAACGATACCGTTCGCATTTTTTATTTAGAAGATCCTGTTCAATAAGATCGTTTTTTCTTTTAATGAAGTGAGGTCATATACTCATATTTAAAATATTTTTTTATATTTGTTTTTTAAGATAAAAGATGTTTATATCTTTGATTTTTTTTTTGATCTGTTTATATCTTAATTTTTTTGATGTGATGTCTATGTCTTAAATTTTAGAATTTCAAAAAGAATCAGATAAAAAAAACCTAAAAAAGATGGGCTTGTTTGATTCTTTTCTTATAAACAGTTTTATTGTAAAACAAAAAAAAAAATCCGTTTGATGACCTATTTTTTACCAATTATTCAAAAAAAACTAAAACACACCCTTATTTCTTTTCTTTTGGATTTTTTGGATAATGTATTTCTTACAGTTATATTGTTTATTTAGGTTTAGATTTAAAAACAGCGATTTTTTTTTTAAAAAAAAAAAATTCTTTCCTAGTTAATTTTCCGGCTAAAAAAACATGGGGCGGTCCGTTCGGAAGCGAAACTAAACTGACTAGTTTTCAACTTTTCACGATGTACGGCCCATGAAAATTCCTTTGAAAGCTGCTACAACGCTTCAGCCTCTTCTTGTTCCCAGTTCCGGCCTTGGAGTTGGGGGTCTCCCAAAGACCGTTACTCGTCATCTTTGCACCTCTTGGCGTCCCGCCAAAACCCTTGGGTTTCTGAGTTGCTCGACAATGGCGTCCCCCCCTCTGTCCCATCAAGTCAGGGATAACATCCAACTCTCCCAATTGGAGAAGAAGATCTTCGGTAGGCTTCTTGGCACTCTTCGACACTTTGGTCTCCAAACTCAGCTTCGAGTCGCTGGTGGATGGGTTCGGGACAAGGTCGATGAATTCAATAGAGGGTGTTGGTGTTCTTAATTTTTTTTTTTTTTTTAATTTCAGTATTTTTATTTGTTTGAGAAACGAGTTTAATTGATTTTTGGAAGCTTGAATTTTTTTGGTGCCTTGGTTGTTTAACACTTAGTTTTATGTTTAACTGCTTTGCAGCTTCTGGGTAAAGATTGCTATGACATAGATATAGCTCTTGACAATATGATGGGTACTGAATTCATTCATAAAGTCAGGGAGTACTTGCTATCCATGGGGGAAGACGCGCGAGGAGTCTGTGTTATTGAGAGGTACGTATAACTTGACTGTATTGAAAAGGTGTCTGTAACGTGGATTGTTGGAATGATTGACTCTTGTGACTTTATATTTTGAATGTATTCAAGCTGTCAACTTGCATGATTGATGTTATTTGATGCATATTCCTTAACCTTCGTTCCTTTCTAACTTAATTCGATAATGTAATTGGGAACTATGTAGGAAAGGAAACGCTTCATTTCATGAAAGTATTTATTATTATTTTTTTTTCTAGCCATGGTTGTTTAGGCAATTATCCTACTCTATGCTTTTGTCTTCCCTGTTCCTCCTTTTCCGTTTATTTTTATTTTAATTATTATCTTTTTTCCTATCAAGACTATATTTTTATTTGTGCTAGAGAAATAATAACTACTCACATAGCTTAGTAGTTGCAAGGTCACAAGCATTCATTTTTATGTGCTGGTTGCATTTCTTTGGACGTTTTTGGCTGAACTTTAAACTTTTTCTGTAATCCTGACCAGTCCAAACATCTGGAAACAGCAAGGATGCGGCTGTTTGATATGTGGATTGATTTTGTTAACTTAAGGAGTGAAGAGTATGCTGAGACTAGTTGCATTCCTACGGTATATAATTATTTGATCTTATATTTGGTGATGAATTTATTGCATCTGCCATGCTTCAAATTTTAGTTGCAAGTTGAGCTCTGGGATTGCGGGATTTTTCCTTTTGTTCTCTTTTCCTCACAAATATTCGATGTGGTATCATTATGGCCTCTCAGGCTCTTACTTGATATCTTGATTTAAGGCTATTTCAATCATTAAATAAGGCCTTTGATAATTAGTAGTTGACTTTTTCCCGAAGGGATTGGTATTGAGGGTCAGGTCAAGTTTGGCAGTTATCTGATTCCTTATGTTTATATAGTTAGAACATCAAATTTCTACCAAAATTGAGCATAGAAAAGTTGTGCTTATTCAATTTATTGACAAAAATTATTCTCAAGGATTTTTGGCATCGCTTGGCAGTTTGAGGGTATCTTTTGAATTAAAATTGAGTTTGTATCTAATCTGTTCCAGGAACTTGATAGTGTCTAATCTTATATTTATCTATTGAATTGTGTTCTATGAGTACATGTACTTGTTATATATATATATATGTGTGTGTGTGTGTGTGTATGTATGTATATTATTTGATTATTCATTTTCTTGTCTCTTCTACCTTTTTTTTTTTTTTAAAAAAAATTAAGGCATCATGACCTTTCATAATTCAAAATTTCTCTAAAAAATCTATCTTAGCAATCATTTGGCATGTATCTTGCTGATTTTACATATTTAAGGCAGACTCTAGGGATTAAATTTTACTTGATGTCTAACAGCAAAGATTTGTTACTGCTGAAGAGGATGCACACGGGAGGGATTTGACCATTAACAGGTATTTTTTTCCTTGCTTAGTTTTCAAAGAGTTTCCAGTACAGCAGCCAATTTTACTTTTATTTGTCCATAGGTTTGAGGGTCCTTTAATATTAACTTCCTTCCTGCACAAAATTTACAAGATTGTTTCATTAATCACCTGAATTGTTCTTCACAGCTTATTCTACAATATCAACACTGATACAGTTGAAGATTTTACTAAAAGAGGTGAGAAAGGATCATATTGCCCAAACATTTATCTTCAGAGCTACTTGATGCAACAAATTATCTGCCAATCTAATAAATCTTGTGGCCCCATGTAGGGATTTCGGACCTTAAGTCTGGGAAGATAGTGACTCCTTTGCCTCCAAAGGATACATTTCTTGATGATCCTTTACGAGTTCTCCGAGCCATTCGTTTTGGTATCATATAATTTTCAATTTTTCATCGATATATTAATCATGTCTATACATTCATAGTCATATTCTTGTTCTTTTGTTTTCTTTTCTTCTTTGGCATGAGAGCAAAAATTAGTCAGTATTGGCTTTTTCCCCCCCTCTCTCTTTCTCCTTTGGTCAATTAAAAACCTTCCCCAGCCCCTCTTTTGTTTACGTAACTTTCTAGGATGGACTTCTAATTAATTGTATTTATATGATGTTCTTTATGAATTAAAATCACATGATACTATTCTGCCTATCTCATCCAAGGAAAAAGAACCACACCTAGATTTGGGCTTGAACAAATCCAGTTGTTGGTTTAATTATAAAATCTGTTAGCTGTGAAAATTATCACTTGAGCTTTCTGTTCTTTTACTTTCTGCTTGTATTTGAACTTTTCTCTTTCCTGCTTCTGTATTGATGTTATTTGTTACAATTTTAGGTGCCAGATTTGAGTTTACTCTGGATGATGACCTGAAGAGAGCTGCTGCTTGCCATGACGTTAAAGATGCTCTAGCAGCTAAAATAAGCAGAGAGCGCATTGGAACTGAAGTATGTCAGCATTCTTGCTTGCCCCAAAAGATGCTTTAGGTCTTATAAAGTATGTCTAGATTTCTTAAAAAGGAAATATTTTGTATTTCTATATCTACTTTAGCTATTTACACTCAGTTCTTTTCTGTTTATTCTTTTTGTAGATTGATCTAATGATATCTGGGAATCAACCTGTCAAAGCAATGACTTATATTTGTGATTTAACATTGTTTTGGGTTGTATTCTGTCTTCCTCCTGAATATGAACCTACCATTGCAGATGGTTGTGGCAGGTTTTTAAATAACTCCAGTGCATTGTTTCTTTGTTTTATGTTTTGCAGTTTAGTTGTTTTTAGTCATTTAAATAAGGTTGTTCCATAATCCCACTACCTGTACAAATTTTTTGTGATAATTGGGTTTTGAGGTTGTCTCACCTTTTTCTTTTTATTTTTCTTTTCCTTATAGGGTTGTACATTTCTATTTACTTTTACTAAGGCTTTGATATTAATAGTCTTTCATTGTCATCTTATGACTGTTTACTGATATATGAGTTCAATAGTAACTACATTTTTGTTCTCATATGTTGTCATTGATCTATTCCATCTGTTTTACGTTTTTACTTTATATTATTATGAACTTATGATCTATCTTTCTATATGATTAAAAATATCCAGTCCCGGTTATACAGAAGAACCACATATTTCTGAGTTCGTAATTTTGTTTTTGACTGTTAATCTCTTACATGTTTGGTTGGTCATGCTGATCAGTTATTTCTTTTACCTTTCCAGGCTCTGTCTTCATTACTTGGATACAGCATGGAAGATTGTCCAGTCAATTGGAGAATCTACCTTGACTGTAAGTAATGGGCTCACTTTTGTTACTAGGATTCATTTTGTTAGCTTATTTTAATAGCAACTGGGATGTTACATTTGCTGTAGTCCCAATTCCATGTATGATTTTCTTATACAATGATACCTGATTTCTTCATCGTGTGTATTTTTAGGATGAAGAAACAAGGTTAGCTTTATATGCTGCTTTGTTTGTCCCACTTAGAAAGACCATTTACAGAGATAAGAAAGCTAAGAAGGTACTAACCTCTTTACTTTTGTTTTTTCAGAACGCTGACCTGCAAGTGCCTTGACTTGTAGCTTTCTTCCTTGAATTTCACATCTTAGCACAATGTCTCTGTCAGACTTAACAACTTGATAGGTATCTAGAGGTTGATGGACTTACAAATATTTCATCTCGGATGCATGGAAATAGAATCTACATTTCTTAGGGACCATTATGTGATGCAAACATGTGTTCTGTGTGTTGGGTGATCGACATGATCGTTGTAGGTGGTGTTAGTTATCATTTCAGTTGAATGATTGTTCAATCACTTATTTCTGAACTACAGATTCCTGTTGTCAATTATATTTTCCGGGATTCTCTCAAACGCAAAGCTAAGGATGCAGAAATGGTCAGTATGCATCTTGCCAATTTTCTATTATAAATAAAAATTAGTTTAATACTTCTGAAGCTTGATATTTGTTTTGGCCCATCTGTTAGCAAGTTTTCCTCTATTCAGGTACTTGACCTACACCAGGCATCTGATAACTTCTTGCCATTGATTCGTTACCTTGTGTCTAAAGATGATGGCCAATTAGTTGACTTTGATTCAGTGAGAGAATTGGTCGATGTCCCTGTTTCTTCAAGAGTCCGGGTACTGATAGGTAGAATATTTTTGCCACCTTGCTATTACACCAGCAGCATGTATTTAATTTCATAATGCAAATTTTATTGATCATAATCTTTCAGTTATTCTGTTTTTATATTGTGTTGAAGTTCCTCATGATTATAGATGTTGTAGTTTCAGGTGATTTGTTTTTTTGACGAAATGAAGTTTCACTTGATTATAGATGTTCTAACTCCTCATTTTTCAACATGCTTGTGTTGTAAATTCTCTTGATTCTGGTGCATTGTGATTCTTCCCTAGTTCTTCTGAAGCTTCTAAAAGTCATGAGCTAACTGGAGTACTCTGTGTCTTTTGTCATTTTATATCGTTAATCTTTTATATTATCTATTCAGGATTTCTCTTAAGAGAGATTAAAGATTTTTGGCGAGTTGCACTGTTAATATCCTTAATATTATATCCTATTGACGTTGACGGTACTAAGGACGAACACTGGCATTTGGACAAACGAAGAGATCTTTTCAAGACAGTGGAGCATTCTATAATTGAACTAGGTGAGTTTAGTGTTTCTTCTAAATCCGTGGGATTATTTACTCCGATGATGTTTTTGTTCTGAAGATTTTTGGGACGTAAAACAATTGATCAATGGGAAAGATGTTATGAATGCCTTGCAACTTAAAGGAGGACCGCTCGTTAAGCAGTCAGTAAGTGAATTTCTTTTCTCGATGTTATTATTACCTCTGCATGGATGGAACCTTAGAAATTCACACTTGCAGCTAGAGAAAGCAATGGCTTGGCAACTTGCTCACCCAACCGGAACTGCAGAGGAATGTGTTGATTGGTTGAGCGAAAACAATTCAAAGCGTCAAAAGATGCATTGCAGCAGAGGAACAAAAGGCACCTGCTTGTGTGATGGCTTAGGGTTTAAGATTTAGGGTTTTGTTACTGCCCTTGTATTCCATTATCGAAACATAGTTGGGGCTGCCATATTCATTCATATCACGCGCAAAAGGGCCCCACTCCCAAGTATCCAAGTTGTCTACTTGTCCCCTTAATTAATATTATCATTCATATCCTTACGCGTCTTAATTATTATGTTAATTCCGACAACATCCCATTCTTTTTTTTTTGTGGTAACATAATTAAAATTTTAATTAGTTTCTATACTTACCCAACATGTGTTTTATAATATATTTATTTATAGCATAAACACAAATAATTGCCTAATATTCTCTTTGTTTATGTACTTGATTAACGTGAATGAAACATCTTATCTAGAAAAAATGAATTTGGACGCATATAAGATACTAATTCTGATTTTGTCTCTACTATTTTCTTATTTTGCTGTCATATTTGCAATCAAATTGAGACACAGAGCATCGACGAATAGAAGATTCATTTTATTCCTCTTCTGAGATGGAAGCTGATGTATCTATTGCCGCTGGGTTCTTTTTTCTGAGCCCTAAATAATAAAAATCCCATTTTTCTCTGTCTCTGTTGTGGATGATTTTCGCCGAAGAAATCGCGAGTTTGTGCTCTTTAAATCTTTTGCTTTGATGAGGACCGTGAATCTTCTCGTATTTTTCTTTTGTCTGTTGGCTGGATGTTATATGACGGCAGCCAAAGTGGTGCTGATTGGGAGCAATGTCACTCTTTCCTTCGACGATGTCGAAGCTAATTTCGGTAAGTTTTATGGTTATGTTTTTTCCCTGTTAAGTGAAATATTCTGTTTGGTAGCTGAGAAATAAGGGGGGAACTTTGAGGATTCTCGTATGTTGTATATTTAATTCGTTTTGGTTCAGGGAAAAAGGTTATAGAATTTTGGTTATTGAGCATATGTGACTATTGAATTTTCAGCTCAGTTAGGCGTTTGGTAGAGTTCAATCCACGGGAAACGAGTTCGGCTGAGATTTTATGGGTTAAAGATCCATCTGAAAATGAAAAAAAGGATAAAATTGAAGCAGGAAATATAAAGAAGATGATGTTGAAACGACGCTATGAGATGACAAGTAGTAGAGCTAGAGACTTGTGTGTTTGTGCACGTACGGACTAATATGCTTGAAGCTGATACCTCCCGGAGTCAAATGCTTAATTCTTGTTTCTCTAGCTTTATTTTTCTTGCGAACTGAAAGAGAAAAATATAAAAGTTGAGGTTATAGTTGTTGTGCTAGTGTTTTGTTTGCGGTGCTGATGTTAAATTCTTTCTCTTTTGACACGAATCACATTTTGATTTCAGCTACAACAATCAAAGGTTCTGGAGAATGTGGGGTATTATACTCGGCTGAGCCACTTGACGCCTGTACAGCACTGACAAATAAAGCTGAACAACACTCAAATACCAGTAACCCTTTTGTTATGATTATTCGAGGAGGATGTGGCTTTGATGAAAAGGTGAGAAGAGCGCAGAATGCTGGCTTCAAAGCCGCAATTGTCTATGACAATGAAGACGATGGTGTCTTAGTAGCAAGTAATGACCAAATCCTACATCTAATGATATACTGTTGTTGGACATTTTTCCAATCTGCAATCTTATGTTTCACCAATTATTCGAATATAAGCAAATATGAGTTCTAACTTATACTAACTGAGTATAAGCAAATATGTTAAATGAATGTAGCAGAAAAAAATTACTTCCTTATTGTCCCTAGGGTCAATCTACTTTGGGTCCATTTGAAATTCAAAAAATGTTACTCCCATACCCCAAATCTTCTCCATTTCACACACTGCATGCCCTGGTCGAATCTGGGCCTTTTTAGGAAAAAAATAAAAATAAATAAAAGTTAAGAGTGAGTCCAGTTAAAACTATAAGGTGTAAATTAAGGCTAGTTATTCAATTCTGCAAATGGTATCTATTCCACTTGTAAACTTGATAATTGAAATGACCTGTGCCATTTATTTTCGTTAGCACATGTGGACGCAATAAAATACTCAGTGTAGATTATCTAATAGTTAGTTATGCCAGTGGTGACTTGTCATATTGAATAACCAGCTATACATTAAGTTAGGACCTACAATGATGAGAAATGGTAAGAAAAGTTGTGGTGTGTATAACGTAACTCTTGAAATTGGGATACAAGCGATGATTGATCAACTGTGACTCCAGACCAGTTCCTACAAGTAAGATGGAGCAAGTTGACAGAGAAGTTGATGAAATCATTGAAATGTATTATAATGGTTAAAAAAAAAAAAAAAAAAAAGAAGAAGAAGAAACTATCTTTTTGGTTATTGACTTATAAGAAGGTTGAGATCCCGATGATTGTATTATTATTTTTGGTAAGAAAGTGCTATTTAGTGGATTTTTTTTTACACATGTGCGCACGCACACATACATCATAGATTCAGAATTTCTAATTCACAATTATTTTTAATTCAGTGGCAGGAAACTCAACTGGTATACATATACATGCTGTCTTTGTTTCTAAAGCTTCGGGTGAAGTCCTGAAGAAATACACTGGATTGACTAACTTGGAACTGTGGCTAATTCCAAATTTTGAAAATTCAGCATGGTCTATCATGGCCATTTCATTCATTTCCCTACTAGCCATGTCTGCAGTTCTAGCCACCTGTTTCTTTGTTAGAAGGCATCGCATCAGAAGAGAAAGGCCACAGGCTTCTCATGTCCGTGAATTCCATGGAATGAGTAAGCGCCTAGTGAAAGCAATGCCAAGTTTGATATTCAGTGCTGTTGTTTCAGAGGATAACGGTACATCAAGAACTTGCGCAATATGCCTTGAAGACTATAGTGTTGGAGAGAAGCTCAGGATTCTTCCCTGCTGTCACAGTAAGTTCTTCTTATATTAAAAAATGATTTCGTTTTCATCTTCACTGTGCTCGACAACTTGGATTAGTTTGTTAATCTGGGGTATCATCAGGGAAAACCTTTGTAGCGAGGATATTTGTCATGTAAAATTCTCTGATATTCTGATTAGTTTATTACTGGATCTAGACTTATTCTTACTGCCATGTTGAGTAGACATAATAGGTGCTGCACGATAGAAACTTATGGTGTGATATTATTTACCATTACCAAGCAAATAAATTGGTCATGGGGCATGTTCTGTCTATTTTTCAGCCATATCTCATTGGTTTCCTTAAAGATTAGGTATGGATCACTCATATAGACTGTTTTCAGGTAGTAGTATGTTACGAATTGGTTTAGTTGTGCTTTTGAGAATATACTTCTAAACTATCCCATTTGTACGACTTCTTTAAAAAATTCTGTTCCTCTGGGACATTCCTCATATTCTAGCTACTTCTTCCAAGAACCACAAGTTTGGTATTTAGTAGCTTGGAGCTCTTGTACATGTGTTCTGCCTTCTTCTTCAACTACACTATTGTTTGTTTGGGTAAACTTGTGATTCCCATAATATCTTGTAAACTTGTCTTACTTCTAAGTTCCTATTTGCAAATGTAATGGGAGGTGAGGGTGCAGAGACACCTCTTTTGACACATAATTTTTCATTCCATCTATTTAATTCTTCTATCTCCATTTTGGTCAAGCAAAGTGAAAAACACTTCCCCTAAGGTGCATAACAGGGTCACAGAAGGTGGAGTGTATGGTTTCTATCATCTCAGAATCAAAGTACCTAAGGAGGATTTTGTTCCTTACCTGTTAATCTATTTAGAATTTTGATTGTTCTTATTTTCTATACATGATCTAAATTAAACAAAGGCTTTGGTGGAAGAGAGCATACCTTTGACCAAGAAGCTGATTCTTCATTTATTCTTTAAATGATCTTGTTTGTTGCGTTTAATCTTGGTTGTAGAGGCTTTATCTTGGTTGAAAATGGCATATCATTGTATTAAAATCTTTCATACTCTGCATATAAAATGGTTCTTAATGTTCTATGAAGATTTGGTCTATGCTCTGCTCATTGGTAATTAAAGTCTAGCTTCCAAGATACATTTGTCTATATCTGCGTTTATATGTGCCTTTATGACTGTAGAGAATAATTTCTTGGGCCTTCCCCAAGAAAGAAAAAAAATCTCCGAATCAAAATAAAGTTGTTTGTGTCATGTTTTGAGGCATTTGTACGATTGGGAGATGCTATGTAGGCAAATTGCATTATATCTCCATTAACATTCTTTGGTTGGCATAAACATTATAGTTTTTCACATATTACTGGATGTGTAAATGTGAATATTAAAATATGACTTTCATGTGAAGTGTTACAAAATTTTATATATGATGAATTGTTGGCAGAGTTTCATGCTATGTGTGTCGATTCTTGGCTTACTTCATGGAGAACCTTCTGTCCTGTTTGCAAGCGTGATGCAAGAAATGGTTTAAACGATCCTCCACCTTCAGAATCAACACCTTTGCTCTCATCGGCATCTTCTTTATTGTCATCATCTGCAAGGTCATCGTTTGTGTCATCTTCAGCTATACAAATTGTCCCAGCAACATCACGGTCCCAATCTGTTTCTCGTAACCACTCTCTTTCTAGCACCCCTTATGTTCAGCCGTCTCTGAGGCCATCCTACCGCCAATCTCCCTCTCTAAGTGTCAGCCGAAGCTCAGTAGATCTCAGGAATGCATCCCAAAGATCTCAAGCTTCACATATGATTTCTCCCCATTCTATGGGCTACCCAACTTTATCATCTCTGAACTCGAGGTACATGTCTCCTTATATTCCGGGTTCAAGCAATGCTTCAGCAAGTTTTCTTGGTTCTTCTAGTCATCGTCAGCACCCACTTCGTTGTAGCGAATCCGCCACCAGTTTTTCTCCATTTGCTTCTGCTCATTCTCTTCCAGAATGCTAAGTTGTTCAATCAGACGTGTATCATATGATTGAGAGGTCTTTAGCAGTAACGACAATCTGTCATCGTGAACCGGCATTTGTTAATTCACATTGACCTCTCCAATGAACAACAAAGTTATTATCGGATGAGTGATGATCTGGTTCCATCTCGTTCTCCTGCTCTCACTTGATATTGGCTATGGCATCTGGTGTACATTGCAGCATGTATCTGATGTTGGTCTTTGCTTACCAGTGAGGCTTTTCCTTTTACAGTTGCTTGAGTGTGCTGTTTTGCACTGGGATTTGTTGATATTGATGTGTGTTTTTTTAAAGTCTGGATGGGATAATATACTCAACTGCTAACAAAAAGAAATGTTGGAGTGTATAGATAGATTGCTGTCGGAAATGGTTTTTATGCTCTGTAATTGTCTAGTTGCTTGGTCCAAACGATTGATTGGACAGATTGTAATTATCTTACTTGAGCATGTCTCTGTAACGATGCAATGTCTAGTGTAATCACATGTTCTGAGAGTAACAACATAATGTGAGTACCTGTAAAATTAGCAGTTTGTTCCCACTGATTTGAGGGATAATATCTTATATTTTTTTTTTTTAAGCAGAGTAATTGTGTAACAATGGAGCAAAGATTAAAAAAGCTAAAAGAAAAGGATTAGAATCCTCATATTCGTTTCATCGAGACAATCAATAATTAGGATAGTTCTTATTAAATGAACGAATATACGGTCTAAAATTAAAAATTACATAAACACGAGAGAATTTTAATTCAAAAGAGAAGCATACATGTTTGGGTATAAATTAACTGAATTCTATCTTTATCTTTTACAGGTTATTCTTTTCATCTTGAAAAAGTTTACACCAACAAGGTGTGAAAATACTAATAATAAAAAGACTATCTCCGAACATCTATGGAAGTTGAATCAAATGCATGAATATGAATTAAACATTCCTTGACAAGAAAGTTTGTGTTTCTAGATCTTGCATGAATGTCGTGAGATACAAGAAAATGTTGGACTGGACATTACGACTTAAAGAGACAGCCAAAGTCGGTGTTAATTCTTGTATTAAATTACCCTTGTGCTGTACAGTATATTAAATTTTGGACAGCTTGGGATTGGGATATATACTAGCAATTCAACACCAACTTCACTATCAATTTTATCATTAAAAATATGTGATTGCTTACAATCGCATCAAATTTCTTATTGTATTTGTCACTCTTCACGATTTGCCATATGTAATCAGTCCACCAAAATGGTTCTAGAAGGATTTTAAGTATCAATAATCAAGATATATCAATTATTTATGTTCTATTAAGTCAACTTACAGATCTGTTTCAGCATTTCTCCATCTATGAATTTCTTTTTTCAAAAACAAAAGAAAAATACTAAGCAACTAAAATATCATTGCTATAATTTGTTAAAAAAAGTCAACTTTTAATTTGTTAGGTTGAAGCCCAGAAACGTAACTAATTAAAAATTTGATAGAAAAAGAGTTTTAATGCTTTGTGATCTTATTAGTTAATTAATTGGTACTACATATGAGATTTTTTTTTTAAAAAAAAAAAAAAAACTTTTAATTTATTATTTTGTCTAGTTAGTGAATTTATATATTAAGTTTTACCGTCTTATTTCTACTGCTGAACCAAGCACTCATTGGTTTGTATTTTGAAATCAGCTATTGCTACCCGATCTCTTAATATGTATATATATCCTCTTGTCAATCGCTGTTTGCTAGTAGTTAATAAATAAATTTATTTTCTTGTTTTTGGTATAATAGAGCAAATTAAATTCAGATAATAATTATGACGTTAGCATTAAGTCAGAATTGGGTTACCAAAATATCATGAGTAAGGGCAAAGACGATTAATCAGAGGACCCATGTTTTGATTCGTAAGAGTAGCAACCATCCATCATTGCATTTTGCTTCCATGAACCAGGATTTGCATTGCTTTTGGTTGCTTGATCATTATTTTGCTGTGTTTCCATGTCTACATTTTTGGCAACTTATCATCAATTTCTGCTGAAAAAGTACTATAATGTAATACTTACTTCCACCACTTGTAAAGTTTATAAACTCGTGCATTTTTTTAAAAATCATTTCATATTTGGTATTCTATTGAATCATGATAAATTTAAATTTAAATTAATAAAATCATAAAAACAACAAAATTCTCTTTACTTAAATTTAATGTAATAATATTTTAGTAAAATGAACTTCTACAGTTGCATAGTGATTCAATCTCTGTTGAAAAATGTACGAGGTCTTTTTCCTAAACTCCTCTATGTCCTGAATATGAAATAGCTTTCATTTGATCGAAGGTCTTACTTCTACGGCTTTTTGACCTAAATTTGTGCGACTTCCTTCTATGGCTTTCGAGGGCTTCCACACGAGGAACATAAATGACTGAAGAAACAGCTAGGGTAGGTTGCTATCTATACATAATTTCTTTGTGACTAAAAAGAAATACTCATATTTACTTCAACAAATAACCAAAAAAAGAAATAGTTGCAACTTCAAACTAATTATATAAATATATATAGACCCAAATTGCTTGATTGTAATATAATTATTAAATTGAAATGATTAGTAAATATATACTATATAATTCGATTTAATAATTCACAATATCATGTTAAGAATACTATTACAAATGTAATATTGCTGGCATATATATACATATATATTTCTACTGCTATTTAAATGATTGATTCTTAGTGACTGAACTAAGTTGGCATTTAATTAAACTTGAATATGTCAACTCAATTTAAAGTTAATTCAAGTTAAAGATACTCATTAATGCTGATGTGCATGCATGAGATCCATCAAGGGAGACTTCCCCATCAAGCAAAAGGAGAGGGAGGCAGCTATATATATATGTATGGCCTACATACTTATATCTTAACCACTCTGTCGGTGTGGACTTTAAATATTGTACAATTCGATCTTCTCTACAATTTCATCATAAATGAATATTAAAGATCAAAGGTGGTGATGATTATGGTCGTAACATCACCTCGAGTTAATTTAATTTATTGTTACAATACATGAATCATGATATCTTAATTTAATTACAACTAATCAATTTATTCAACGACTAATGTTGAATATATTAATAATCTATTGCATCAAATTTGAATTGGTTGACTTACAGCCATAACATCATCTTGACGAGTCTTAATTTGTCGTTACAAATTGCAATACATAAATCATATATATATATATATATATATATATATATATATATATATATATATATATATATATATATATATTACAATAAAAGGGAAAAAAGATATGTTTCCCTCCATATATCCACACCAAAATGAAAAATCTTCCAAAATATTAATAAACTAACTAGGGCAACATCTCTTTTGTGCATACTTTCTCCTCAATGGTCAAGGGCATGCGAAATGTGGACCATTTGGTTTGCAGAGAGTATGCATTATAGCAGAGTTGGAACTTGGAATAATCATATTGATAAGAGGGCACAAAAAAAAGAAAAAAGAAGGCTATGATGACGGTGAGGGATACATATATATTAATTTTATATTATTATTGTTATTTGAAAAAATCGACAAGGAAAAATAATTGTTGATATATACAGATTAGGTTTATGAATTTTTGTCTCCATTTCTTCCTAACGTTCCCGACCAATTTAAAACATAAGATCATAAACCAGCCATGAAATCCCAAATGTTGCTTATTGCTGTATCAATAATATCGAAAAAATAATTTCTTATAATTTTTTGTGTTACTAAACTACAAATATTTTGAACTTCGACTAGTTAGTTTCATTTAATTTCAAGCAATTATCAATTCTAATTTTGAGACTCATGAAATTATCAATAATTTATTCTTTGTTCAAGTATATAAATATGTTGAAACACACAATAATCTTAAATTCTTATACAATTGTAAACTATTTGTAGATTATTGTTTTAATTAATTACAAAGGGATTATAACAAGATGTGGCATGCATGAGAGGATTACATCTCGAGCATTTAAATCGTTTTTTTTTTTTTTTTTTTTCAATTCGTTGCTGTGAAAGAAATGAAATTTTAAAAATAATTAATTAAACTGCAAAAGAAAATAATGTCTATATAACACATAATGTTTTCTAGAGACAATAATATTTTTAATTCCATTCAAATTTCTATTGCTTATCTTCGCAAACTAGGCAACTGTGAGGAGGAAGTACCAGCTGGTCTTTTTGTTCATTTGAACTTCAAAAATAATAGGGAAGAGGCAAATGTCAGAGTTGAGTCAGTGAACTTCTGACTTACTCCAGAAGGGATATTAGTTCATCAAAATGCTAAAAATTAGATTCTATAGATGTATCTTTGATTATTGCTAATTTAATATCATTAAGTTACATTTCTCTTTTTCATTTTGTTAAGTAAATCGTTGACTTATCTTGAAAAAAAAATATCACTAGTTATGATGTTTAATTAAACTGTGAACTAATTTTTGGTCTAACGAATATGCTCCCTGTTGGTTTGTCGTCACTTGTGTCTTGTCATCTATGAACTTCCATTTTATTTTGCCTCCAATATCACATAAAAGAAATGAATAAAGTACACAAAAGATAAGAGGGTAGCATCATGTTCAGTCACGTCCTCTGCAGAAAAAATGTGCCAATTCGAATAGTTGTATTTGCACTTGATTATAAAAACCAATATAGTGACACCACCTTGTCTCACTTTCTTATGGAACAATCAACCTAGTTAACACTATAGTCTCATGGACTAAAAATTTTCTTTTTAATAGATTATGATATGATATTTCAAGGACCAAAAGATGCCCCTCGATGCAAATGGATTGCGTATTGTAGTGCAGTTGCTCGTGTAATGAAACACTAAATTCAATGGTTGATGTTTCGTGGTGCCAACATAAAATAATGCTCTATCATGTTCATATGGAAACATGGCCTTCATCATCATGTAATGTCCCAGCATGCTTTCTTTCAGCAATCCCACTACCACAAAAATGACACAAAGGTATATTCACTGTGTAGCTTTCATCATATGCACAACAAGTAAAAGAGAACAATGATAAAAGGGTTAACTTTGACCTTTCCACAAACATATATGGGGACCTCACAACCTAAACTTAATGGCTCTTTCTTGTCAATGTCCTTGGATTGAAGAGTTTCTGCAATAAGAATTAAATGCATGGGATATCTCTATATCGAAATCATTGGTCAGAAACTTTATAGACCCATTCTCCATAGCTTAAGATCCAAGACTGTCTGAATCAATAATGAGAACAGTTGGTATATATTATATACATTTATTAAATTAAATAGTGGATTTCCATATCTCTTGTGTTTTCTCTTACTTATAGAAACTAGATTTTTATTTTTTATGAAAATAGGACAATATACTACGATAATATGATGAAGTAGATTCTATGATATGATTTGGGAAAAAAAAAAAAAAAAGGAAAGAGAAACAAAAAGAAACATTACCCAAAATAATTAATAAAACTAGTTAGTTTTCATGGGAAAAAAGAAAAAAGAAAAAGAGTACCTATACAATATGTTCCCACGTGTAGTTTAGGCATTAACTGTATGTTACAAGTACAACTATACATTTATAATCATCTTAGAGGGGGGTGTGGTAGGTAACTATTATAGTGATGATGCTTTTAACCATGTTGAAGCCAAGCAGAGCATCATGGATCACAAAGTATCTGACTATAACTCAAGACAGTAGTAACATGATTAAGCATCTTTTAGTTTCCTCTATTACTGAATCAAATCTTCTAATTTATGGTCAACTAGCACTTAAAATGCACTCAATTGGGAAGATCTCACTCAAATTAAGCCAAGTGTTGCCTAAAATTATATTGTTTTTGAAAGCAGGCAAGAACAAGTAGCAACTAGTTTATGAGATAACCCTAGAGGGTAATTTTAGTGGTGTACTCTAACCATTGATAAAAGTACCTTGCAAAACTAATAAGATATCCATTTAATAACATAAGATTAATTTTTAATTATTTTCTTAGCCAAAAATATTAGGTTCAAAATTTATGGAGTTATTTTTGTTGTGAGGCTCTCGACTCAACTTAGGATAGTTTTATAGACAAAGATACAAAAATACTGAGTGTAAGAAAAAAAATTCACAAATAATTTGTTTCTACATATAATGACAACATAAATTGAAACTAAAATACTTTCCATATTGCTCTTCCCAAAAAAATAAAAATAAAACACGGATAGCTAGTGGCTTCATATATAGTTTATCATTAATTAATAATACAAGTGTAGCCTAAACCCTAGTGTTAGAAAATCGGGTAGGTGTCTTTGTCTTAGAGGAAAAAAGAAGGTAGCTCAACGACTTATAGTCAACACTATGTTAAACAAATGGAGCCACCTCTAAAAATCTTAAGAAATTACATTTCCCTTCAAAGAAAAAACAAATGGACATAGAAAATAGAAAAGTCAAATCAATAATTCAGCAGTCTCTGTCCACTGTGGTCCAGTACATTGATCCCACATGGGATCATGTAAATTTCAGTCACAGTGCAACATTATCACATGAAATACAGCAAACTAGACATATAATTTTAGAGATTTAGTCACCAAATTGCACAAATAAATATTAAAATTAAGATTAAAAAATAAAGCAGCTGTAATCAGAATCAGTGATCTACTGAACCAAAGAAGACAAGCACTGTTTCCTATACTTAGTATTAACATATAACAATAGCTTAGGTTTCCAAGGACACATTTGTCTTCACATACAACTTTATATTAGAAACTAAAAACAGAAGAAGAAATTAAAATTAAATACCTTATTTTTTTCTTTTTTCTAACAACAAGATCAACAGGAGCAGCAGATTGGCAGCTGTGCATCTGTGAGCAGAGAGACTTAGAGGGATGGACGATTAAGATGTTGATAAGTGCTTCTTCTTGAAGTTGGAAGATAGATTATAGACTCAGAAACAGCACAAGTTCTCTTGCAAGAAGCATAAAGGCTTATAAAGCCAAAACGATCACTGATACTCCTTGATACCTTAGCTCCATTCCAGAAATTGCCACTTGTTTCTTCTTGTTCTTCATTATCTTTTGAACATTCCACGAATGCAGCAAAAAAAGGATCCCTTTGGAGAGAGTTTGCTATGGAATTCTTCTTCCGAATCCTGGTTTCTTCAAGGTTGAGCCTTTTAGAAGAGTTTGCTGTGGTAGACGGAGGAGGTAATAATGGTTGGAGTTTGAGAGAGGATTCCTGGATTTTCTTGGAATTTTGTTTCTTGGGAATTCCTGGTAAATGTTCCCAAGAAAATGGGACACCGGAGAATCGAAACGACGATGCAGGGCTACCCAGAGGATCATCAGCCAAAAACAACGATTCAAGGGAAGAAGAGGAGGGTGAAAGTGATGAACAAGAAGAGGAAAATGAAGGAGTCCGGCGAGAAGATGGGTATTTTCCGGTGCCGGAGGGACAGAAGATGTCACATTGCTTTCTAACAAGCTTGCCATGGTTGCTAACATTTGTTGAAGAAGAATCCATTCTTGTTGTGTGAAGACGAAAATGAGAGCAGAGTTTCTTGTGCAGTTCACTTTCCTTTATTTTTATTCTTTTGGTTTTGGTCTTACTTATACAAGTTGTGTAAGCAAACAAAGAAAGACAGAGTAGACGCCCTATTTTGTTCTTTTAATTTTAAACCCTTATCATTTATTGAATAACAAAAACGACCCCATAGCATTGATGATATGAGAAGGGGAAATCAATAGTGATAATTGGAGGTGCAAAAGGTGATAAAGCCACGTTTTAATAGAGAGTGTAGCATAAGGAAGTGGGGGTTGGGAAGCAATCACATGGAGGTGGCCGGCTAGCTAGCTAGCCATGAGGAATCAAACATCAAGATATATACACTACTATAGATACTAAAATGGTAAGCTTGAGATGTTAGAGCTATCACGCACAGGTACACTATTAAAAATCCTTTTAAGTTTGAAGTATTTATTATGTGGTAAAATTTTAATTAATTGAAAGAAAATGGTAGTGAGACATTCGCAATAGGGATATCAAATGAGTTTTAGTAATGATTCAACAAAAAACTTAAATCATTAAAAAAGTTTTAAAAATAATTTTATATTAATGTCTGTCAGATTCATATCAAACCATGTTTCTTGGCTCAAGACTTGTCTCTATATATGGTCTTCTTTAATACATGTGGTTTTGGA